>JALIZH010030896.1:0-25348 GCA_030522465.1 Rhipicephalus appendiculatus | reverse complement strand
GACGTCGTGTGGTGACGTCATCACGGGACGGGGATTTTTCGCATCACTCGTGTTCCCGCCGCCGAAGCGGGGGCGTCGACGCTGACGGTCAATTCTAGCATACGATGAGCCATCTAATGCTTTCGCCTTAAAACATATTTATTATCCAGCACTTCTGTGTCGCTATAATATAAGGAGACAGGAGAGAGAGAGAGAAATGAAGAAGAGGAAAGGCAGGGAGGTTAACCAGACGAGCGTCCGGTTTGCTACCCTGCACCCGAGGGGATAAGGGAATAAGGATTAAAAAGAGAAAGAGAGAGAGAGGGAGAGCACTGCACGCACAAAGGAGTACAGTCAGTCACTGAGGCCAGAGCTTCTCTGACCTACATGACTTCAGCGTTCTGATATTCTTGGGAAATCACGTCCTTTGGAGAGAGGGCCGTGGGCGAGCCGTGATGATTATTCAAGCGCTGAAAACACTGGATGAAGGACTTCCAGCAGTGTCAGGGCAGTTCGGGCTGTCGGAGTATTTAGCTTATTCAAAAGCGTAAATATGGTGTCCAGAAGGGGAGCGAAGCATCGTAGGAATGTCCTGGTCATTTTCAGGCAAGTCGTGGGGAACCAGCGCTGTCGTTGACTCGGTCAATGTCTGCTGAGACCGTTCGAGTCGCTGTGGATTGTGCTGTGGCTTTGGCTGTGGCTTTGGCTGTGGCTTTGGCTGTGATTCTGGCTGTGGCTCTGGATGCAGCTTTGGTAATGCCGGCCATACTTCAGTGTCCATGTGCTCTTGTGTGGTCTTGTCCTCGGACATCGACTCGGACGCATCTGCTCTAGCAAGCAGAGGAGGAGATGTCACCTGTGAACTACGCTTCACAGACTCCCCTTGAACCGCTAAGGCGTCGGGAGCGCCGCATTCTGACAATGGCAACAGCTTCCCGACGAGACGAACGGTCTCGCACCATCTGCTTAAGGATCTCCTTTTCCTTCTGTATCTTGGGGCAATCATTTGACGAAGCGTCGTGGGACCCGAGGCAATTGCGGCACTTGAGTACCGTGGAAGCGCAGGAGTTCTGCAGCGTGTGGTTCGGCGCAGCGAGAACAAATTATCGTGCTCCGACACACGGCGCTTACGTGTCCAAACCTCATACATTTGTGGCATTGCAGTGGCCTTCGAATGAACGGTCGTACAGGGTGGCGGAAGTGGACTACCTTGACATGCGAGGGCAGAGATTCACCCTTGAATATTAGTTTTATGCAGTGAGATGTGCCCATGCGAGACATATGTATTATATCGATGCCATCAGCCATTGGCTTCACAAGACTGGGCAAGTCTGTGCTGGAAACAGAGATGTCCACATCGTAGATGACACCAGTGGTGGTGCCACTGCCCAGTGGGATGTACGAGCGAACTTTCATGCCATCAAGCTCCGTAATTTTACTCAATGTGCTCAGTGCAGTCTCATGTGCAACGTCGATAGCCAGAACATTTTTTCGTGAGTTGACTCTCACGTCCACTACTTCATTTGGCACCGCAGCTTCGAGAAGCACCGAGACCGACTGTCTGTTGAGTTGTTTCAAGTTGTCGATAGCAAGTTCAGGTACAAAAATGATCGTACTGACTGCGGTCTTCAGAGTAGATTTCAGAGTTGACTTGCCTGAAGACATAGCGGACCCGGTGTTTTTACGCTTCGCCTTACGGCTTCGTACAAGTTGAAAGTCATCATCGGGCCATTCCTCACTGCTCAGCGAGTAGACACTGGTGTCGTCGCTGTCCGTAGAAGCTGTGGAGCCCAATGCGCTTCCTGGAGACCGCCGCCGCGGACGCCGCCATTCCCGATGGGGCCGCGGGGACGTCTATACTTGCATCAGTGCCAGAACAGGTGCGTCTCGAACACCTGCAAAAGTGTCCTTTCGACGACGAACGTGTCGCAATGCATACAGAAGCTTGTGCACAGTGGAGTTCTTTTAGGCCAAATACTGGTTATCCAGAAGGCCCATGATACGGCGCAAAGGCTGTCGTAAAAAAAAATTGGAGGACGCTTGAGCTTCGCCTTCAAGAGCAGATCGCGATAGCATAATCGGGCATCGTGCGCATCGCCTTGAGAACTGCTAGCCTGCTTCGGTTCTCGATGCATGCCTTAATCGTGGCGTAAGGGAACGAACGACTGTGAGCGTAACATTGGCCGTTTCGAAGTGTCATTGAATTTCTACTGCAAGTACAACTGGATCATACCACGCCAAACGTCCCAGCCATTTCGGCAACCATCTCAAATGTATTCGAAAAAAATCGCGCTGATTTGCTGCATTGAAAGCAGTAAATTGTTAGAATATTTCGGAGAGAAAAAAGATTTTTGGGCACGTAGGTGCCTTCCGACTTTCCCAGAATGTCGTCTGGGTGTTGCTTGTCAGAAAATTTATTCTAAGGGTATAGTTTGTTGTTATGTGGTTTACATATTAAGCAATTGCACATTATTAGATATTACATATTAAGCATTAAATTTTATGCAGTTCTGACACAGTCATGATGTCTGCCCGGAAGACTGATCCTAGTTCCCAAAGCTCAAGAGAAGCAAGAAAGTTCATAACATCGATGGCGCTCTCGTTATCCAACTAGGTGTCACCGAGCTGACTTTCAATAAGCCTTTGCAACGCGGGAATCGCGTTGTATTCGGTGTATCACCGTCCAAGGATGCTGTTTTCAAGAATTACAATAATATGTACCGATCACATCAATAAATTTTTATTACAAGATCCAGACTCATTAGCTTACGGAGAAACCCTGTATAACACCACCATTAGACATTACCAGGCGTCGCTTCACCACACCCGGTTAATAGCAATAATTTTATACAGCAAATTCTTTCTATATTGTCTATCATACAACTAGTCGCGAGCACAATCAACGAAGCTTTACTGTTCGCTAAATATTCATCTGACACAGTACCATCAATAGCTCGGATAGCTTTAAGATGTTTCGATTGATGCCATTGCCACCTTCTACCCTTGTTTCTGTGCTTTCCTGCAGCTTCATTTTTCTTGTGGGGCTCCAGCAACCATACCCAATTTCAAAAAGTGCTCAGATGCCGTAAAGCACAGCTCTATATCATGGTCTGCGCATTCACAAAAAACCCTTTGAACTTATGAAAGTTGGTGCGTAATGCATTGTTTTTGTATGTCTTCTGTCCACGGGACATTGAGTTTTGATGATTGTTTACGGTTATAATTGGTACTTCAGTTCAATTTCCCTGCGCATGAAAAGAAGCGTATTAGGATTAAATGAATACGGCAGCAACATTGTATTATCATTAGTGCCAGTTGTAATGCGGCACCATATGCTGGTGCTCTGCTGACTAAGACGGGGCCTTTTGTTTTTACTTCTTCCTTACGGCCACAAATGCATTAGATAAGTCCTCCTGAAAACCTGGACGGTGCGATTCCGTTTGTTGTGAAAACCATGTGCGTTTGTGCGATATAGCATACCTTTGTTTATGCCATCCTTTCATTAGCGTTGGCTCATCAAGTCGCATGCACCATGTACGGGCACATGTCACCTGCTTACTAATTCCATCTGAGATTGCCAACGAAGATTTGTTCGCAGATGTTCGCAGAAGCAGGCAGTTTTCGTTTCGTAAGTGTGTTTAAAGGATGCAAAACTATTTTCACCTGTCTTTTTCTTTTCATCCTTGCATAATATAATAATATGTTGGGTTTAACGTCCCAAAACCACGATATGATTATGAGAGACGCCGTAGTGGAGGACTCCGGAAATTTTGACCATCCGGTGTTCTTTAACGTGCACTGACATCGCACAGTACACGGGCCTCTACCATTTCGCCTCCATCCAAATGCGACCGCCGCGGCCGGGATCGAACCCGCGACCTTCGGGTCAGCAGCCGAGTACCCTAGCCACTGATCCACCGAGGCGGACTTTTCATCCTTGCAGGTAAGCATGTTGACCATTTGGCCTACGCCTTTATTACAGTCGGTGAGTGACACTAAAGAGCTTCCTAATGCTCAGAAGAGTCGTTGCCGCTTTACATTTGACGTGAAACTTCTGCAAACGCTGATGCTTCAGGAAATTTCGCAACCGGTTCATAATGCTGAACTAATGAGCGCAAGTTTTCGACGGGACATAGAAGAACGCATACAGCACAGGACAAATGCGGGCCTGTGCTGCGCTTTAGCTGTTGTCCTGTGTTGTGTGTGTTGTATGTCCCGTACCGAATTCGTGATCTGCAGTTTATAGCATTACACTCTAAGGCAAAAGGGTGTTAAAGGGTGTGCCGTTCGTCCCTCTTGGGGACTAATGGGGCTGCCACAACCATTAGTCTCTTTAAGGACTAACGGCACGGGTCTAACAGTTAGTCCCCCTCAAGGGACTAACATTTAGTCCTCACATTTACACCCTCGCGGGCAACCGTTAGTCCCCACAGTTGCACCTCAAGGGACTAACATTTAGTCCTCACATTTACACCTTCGCGGGTAACCGTTAGTCCCCACAGTTGCACCTCAATGGGCTAACATTTAGTCCTCACATCTACCCCTACCGGTCAACCGTTAGTCCCCACGGTTGCACCTCACCGGACGAACGGTTGGTCCACTCAAATGCTCCACTGGGATGAACTTTTTATCCTCAGTTCAAAGTTACTCTCTGCAAGGCTTAATACTTTTCTCGCGTGTTTTTCTCTGCAGTGAGCCACAAATGGCGCAGAAAAGAACACGCGAAAAAATATTTAGTCATGCTTGTTTCACTGCTTTCGCAGTCAATGCAACAACGAAAGACAAAAGTGAGACAATGAAATGTTTTATTTTTCTGTACACATATTAAGTTTCTGCATTCTTTCAGTGAATTCGCTGCCAGATGTCAAATTCAGGTCCAGTCGCGTTGTCATATCTCGTACAGTCGTCTTGGTCAAGCTGCTCCAACGGAAGCGACAGATGACTGGCATTGCACGCACAAGCGCACGCAGCCTTCTGCACGTAGTGGACCTTCTGCACGTAGTGGACAACGTCTGCACAAAAAGATTACAAACAGTTATGTCACATGTGACAGTGAGGAAGATACACGCACATGGCAAATACGTGCAAGGTGAAATAAATACGCACGTCTAAAATATGGCATGCAAATATTTCCACCGCGATGTCATACATAATCGAAAACGCATTTCGAGTCACATAGCGCAACAGCTCAAGTGCGGCAGCCGCAGCCATCATGCCTAGGCGCCGCGACCGCCGAGCCGCCAACGAGTCGGCGAGTTCTCTGCGAGCGGCGTCGTATACAGCTCGAGCAAGTGAACGCGGGGCCCAACGCGGAGCTTCTGCCACCAGCGAACCTCGAACAGAGGAGCAGCGAACCCGGAACCGCCGCCACGAACGGCACTGAGCTGCTTTCGAGCGAGCGCCGCGGAAGTGGCGGAAGCCGACGGTAATGTCGACAAATTTACACAAAGTTCCTGGATCGAGCGGCAGAGTACAACGAGCGAACGCGGGGGCCGCCGCCACGAACGGTGCTGAGCTGCTTGCGACCGATTGACGGGGAAGCCAACGGTAATGGCGACCACTTTCCACAGAGTTCCGAAGCACAGCTAAAGTCGGCTAGCTAAAGCACCCGCCAGCTGCCGGTGCACTTCAAGCGCGCGACATACAACCGAGCTCGTTGACGGCAACCGCAATGCGTTTTGGACGAGTCGCACCGCAGCGGCGAGGCCTGTGCCCAATATCGCGAGCCCACAGCTCATCACCGCGGCGAGAGCGTCCAGGCGGCCGACGGCAATGGCGGCCAATTTTCAGGCAGTCACAAAGCACAGGCGAGCGGACGCCAAAGCCGACCTTCGCGGTGCATTTCGTGCGCGCGATATATACAACACGATCGAGCCCGTTGCCAACTAGCGCGATGCGCTTCGCGCAAACGACAGGTACGGAAAAATAAAGTATGGTCACTTACTTGTGAAATAATCCAGCGCCAACTTCTGCCCAGTCGGATGGAATTCATGGATCCTATAGGCCTATGTCTTCTCGGCCGCCATTCCCAGCCGGTGTCGACGCAATGCCGTTGCTACGCCAGCGCAGCGTGGCCGGAGAAATACAGCGCGGCGTCTCGGCGTGTCGAGACCAGCTCCAAACTTCATGGTTGCGGCGAAACGTAAAAGCAGCACCGCACGCTCATCCACGCATACGCGGCATACGTGTTTATCCAAGGCACCGCGGCGTAGTTCCTAAATCATCGAACTCTCCGAGCGCGACAAAACCGCCAACGCGCCTCCATGAAAACAAGCGAGAAGACTGACCAAGAGCGAGGAGGACGGTTAGTTTCCTTGACAACGGTTTGCACACGTGACGTATCTCCCGCGCGGTTCCTCCCTTTGGTGCCTTTGGAGACTAACTGGTTTGCACACGGCACGCATCCCTCTGTGGTTACTCCTCAGCGGTCTATCCGTTCATCGCGCGCGCCTATTGGGCTCCGTTACTCCTCTTTCGGGTAATTTTGCCTTAGAGTGTACAACCAATGAGCCAAGCAACAAATTCTGTTAAGCTTCACAACATGAGCGGCTGCTATTATACAATTATGATGTAAATATTGAAAAAAGTCAAAAATGTAAGCCAATTTGCCCGCTTGAATGAGGACTGCCTCTCGGTCCTCTCCTTAAGATTAACTTATTATTTGCACCCGCCACGGTGGTCTAGTGGTTATGGCGCTCGACTGCTTACCCGAAGCTCGCGGAATCGAATCCTGGCTGCGACGGCAGTATTTCGATGGAGGTGAAACCCCTTGAGGCCCGTGTAGTTAGATTAAGGTGCACGTTGAAGAACACCAGATGGTCACAATTTCCGGAGTCCTCCATTACGGCGTCCCTCATAATCGTATCACGGCTCTGGGACGTAAAACATCAGATATTCCGGCTTATTCCTTTGACACCCTCAGAATACAACTGCTGACTATCATCTTTTCCAGTCCACGTGCCATTTTATTTTTTTTTGGCGTTTACATAAATAGTAACACTTGTTACAAAACGTCGTGTGAACGCTAATTAAGCGAGTGTTTGGGCATCGCAAATAACGTCGATTGGTGATGAAAAACTTCGTATATTCTTCATACTAAGACCACCCTAACACTTTCGATAAGCTTAGACGGCAACAGTAATCTGCATTGTAGTATTCTCTTCTCATCTTCGTTCAGTGACTCCGACACTAACGAACTAGGTAGATTGCAACTTACTTAGTAATGTTGTTAATGCCTCAAACTATAGGCTACAGGATGTGTGTGCGCAATGTCATAGTACGTGTGACGAACAATGTATGCGCAAACAAGTGGATGAGGATACAAATCGTCTCATATTAGAATGCTCACTACGCGACGCACAAAGATAAGTTATTGCGCAATTTGATGAAACTGAATCGTAGGCCGGCATATCAAAGGTACTTCCTAATTTTCGAAGAAGCAGCGCACAAAAGTACACGAACATGCTTATATAACATGACGCAAACACAAGCCCTGTGTTTGCATCATTTTATATGTGCGTGTTCGTGTCCTTTTGTATGCTGCTTCTTCGAAAATCATGGCTCACCAGCTAGCCCATCAGTACATAATAAGCGCTTCCTAAGCTCATGGCGAAAGGCTCACGTGCAAAGACGTGCATTATTTTCCTCCAACCAGTCTCTTTAAGCGACAAATATTATGTAAGTTTTATTGATGAGTGACTGTTACTACAGTTTCTTAGTGTCTTTCTTTTCTTTTCCAATGCATAAACTTCATTGCTTCACCTTGTGTGCATACTTGTCCGCCTTATTTATTGTATTTTTGCTGTAACCCCTTCCCTCTCCCTTAATTCTTCTCTGGGGCCTCTTGGGTAATATGTGTAAGTAAATAAATAAACGAATGAACAAATAAATAAATAAATGTGATGTATGTGACGTTTTGGAACCGTGTCTTTCCCTACATTGAGATTCTTATGAAAAGAAATAGTGATCTCCACCTCAGAGCTATATAGTGCCTATATCTGCTCCGCACTATGCAATGAAAACTGAAAATATTGGGTTCTTACATAATAAAACAACGGGGACATGGGAGCGAGCCGACTGCATCCCGCAAGCGTCTTTCTCCAACAAAGCTAAGCTTACAAAAATGAGAAAGCTCACCATTGCTATAGGGGTATGTTTCATCAGACAGCTATGACGATACTTCTTCTCCTTGTCCCACTGCTGTCAAAAGTGCTTAATGCGTAAAAAAAAAAAAAAAAAAAAAAAAAAAAGCAAACGTATATTTATAGTAAGCGTCCTTTCACGTCCTCGCTGGGTTATTGTTTCTCAGAAGACACTTTCGCTGCGCTGGGAAATGACAGCTTGGTGCGCACCCCGTCAGAACCAATATAATGCATCTTCATACTATTGCACAATATCTGGAATTCTCGGATCCAATATAATACGTGGCCAACTTATACGGCTGCGCCAGATGGGATGGTACTGGTGATGTCCTTGGTAGAGAATTCAGAGCAAGCAATCGCTGGGGGGAACGCGTTTTCGTGCTCTCGGAGATGATGTTACAGTGTGTCATGGACTACAAAATCGAAAGCACTATCTTTTTATGGTTCTTGGTTTTACATTGTCCAGGAAACGGCAATGCCTCGGAAGCAGTGCCTATCATACGTGCGTGTGTGTGCGTGTGCGTGTGCGTGTGCGTGTGCGTGTGTGTGTGCGTGTGCGTGTGCGTGTGCGTGCGTGTGTGCGTGTGCGTGTGCGTGTGTGTGTGTGTGTGTGTGTGTGTGTGTGTGTGTGTGTGTGTGTGTGTGTGTGTGTGTGTGTGTGTGTGTGTGTGTGTGTGTGTGTGTGTGTGTGTGTGTGTGTGTGTGTGTGTGTGTGTGTGTGTGCGCGCGCGCGGGTGTGTGGTCGTGCATGCGTGCGCGCGCGCGCACACACACACCTTCCTTGGCTGCATTATCTGTTGGTTTTCATTAAGGTTGTATCAAACAAAGAAACAAGCCCTCAATATTCGCTTATTTCGTTCATTTATAGTGAGGTTCGCATTCATGCACACTTGATGCCTTCAGATAGTATACGAGGGCTTATCGGTAAGATGCCTACTCGTTATAAAGATCATGTGCGAAATACTTCTTGCTGGCAGAAAAAAAAAGCGTTCCGCACTCTCCCATGGATACGAGAAGCGCTGACTAACACTGCCAGGTTTCCATGCACATAAACACCCGGTGGAGTGGACGAGAGGACGACCGTCACCGTCGGTCAATTGGTATTGGATCGGGTGCGTTCTTCGAATTTTGCAGGTTCGGTCCCCGCCGGCTGCAAGTTGACTTTTTGTCCAATTTACTCTCTTCATATTTATATCATAATTACTAAACTACAGTTAAAGCAGTACTATTAACGTTCGCTATGCCTTTCTTGGCTTCAATATCTGTTGGTTTTCATTAAAGGGGCCCTGCAACACTTTTCGAAGTAACCATCGATTGGCTTCACTAAAGGCGTTTATTGCCTCACGATATGACCGCCGCAAAAAAAATTTTAGATACCGTCAAGTACCAGCGGAGTTATAGATGTGTCGGACGCTCTAATTTGCTGTCTCTCTTCTCTCGTCCCGACGAACCCGTTTAAACCTAAGCAGTGAGGGATGACACGGAGAAAATCGCTTCCGGTGATTTTCCCCGTGTCTTTTTTTTTTTTGAACACGCGGCTGACCTTCACTGAGAGCGTCTCTCATAATCATATCGTGGTTTTGGGACGTTAAACCCCAGATATTATTATTACCTTCACTGAGATCGCGAGTGTGCGCGTGGGCACGTGGCGACCTCCCACGAAGGCCGCCGTAATTATGCAGCATACGGCGCTCAATTCAGGCAATGGCCGTTAATGTAGGTATATGTTGCGGTCATTTAAGTATGTCATGATTTGTAGAAAGAAGAGGGAGCGACTTCTAACCGACTTTGTGAATTAATCGTAAATTACAGGCCGCTTGCTGCGCTATAATGTTGGGCTCGGGTGTTCTCAGGAGCTTCGACTACCGATCGGCACCGTTTTCTGACCATGCTGAAGAGCATTGCAGGGCTTCTTTAAGGTTTTATCTAAAGAGGAAACGAGCCCATAGTATTCCCTTCCGTTCATTTTATGAGCATAAAACATAACGTCTTATCTGTAGTCGCTGATGGGTGTGTGTGTGTGTGTGTGTGTGTGTGTGTGTGTGTGTGTGTGTGTGTGTGTGTGCGTGCGTGCGTGCGTGCGTGCGTGTGTGCGTGTGTGTGTGTGTGTGTGTGTGTGCGCGTGTGCGCGTGTGCGTGTGCGTGTGTGCGTGTGTGTGTGTGTGTGTGTTTGGGTGGGTGGGTGGGTGTGTCAGACTATTGACATAAGTCTTGAAGCTCGACACTGATAGGCAGAGTGGTACCCGAAACTTAGTTGGCGGTGACTGCATTACTTTGTGGATGAAGTTGAAATTAAAGCGTCATATTACGTGACAAACCTTACTACTCTTGTTGTGAAAGTTTTGCTAGCAACCTCGTTCTTCTGGTGCCTCTGTCGATGTCTCCATCATTTATGTGATATCGCTTTTTTCAGAAAAAATACATTGTACATTAACGTTCCTAACGTTCATACATCGTAATGTATTAACGTTCCTGAACGTTCATAACTTAACGTTCCCAGAGTATGTACATGTGTCGGCATCTGTACGCGCTTGCGTGGTGTTTCCAAACGTAGAGATCTGGTTTTCATATACTGTTTCAGCAGAATACGCTTCACTTACTTCGCCTTTCAATCGATCTTGATTGAATACATATGAAAGCGTCTTCCAGTTTGTTGCGTTGGCGTTCTTATGTATGCCTCAGGCCTTTTTATATTATGCAGAAGATATCATGCCTCCTGTAACCAAAATATCAATCTTCTTTTTTTTTTTTGACGATCCGTGGCATTTGAAATAAGGTTTTCACGTACATTTTTTTTTCTTTGAAACTGCGTTGAATGAGAATGTGATTTACATACGTTTTAACTTCATGCCGGCTGATTTGTTGTTGAAGTTCTGGTTTCTTCTTAGATGTGGATAGAGTACGTTCACTTTTGAATTCTGAGACAGACAGACAGAATCCAGTTTTGCAAAAACACATTGCAGAGCTGAGCGTCTAAAAGCGTAGTGGTTTGTTTTAGAGGTGGATTGCGCCTTATTCGTTAAACGTTAAGAACAACTGCGTTGGCCTGACTTGCTGATGGCGCTCAGCCGGCACCGTATTGTTTCACAAGAGGCTGCTCTTCAGATCTGATATCCTACACCTGCGAAACAGTAACTTCTATGTTGCGAAAACTATAGTCGAGACATCATTGTACTAACTTAATGTTCACAAAAACAGCTCCCTACCACTACATAAGCTGCTGCACTTCTGTGCGCTTAAATGTGAGACACTTTCGGTACAGGATTGCACCCATGCCGCATTCATGACAACTACACTGCAGCATGCAGTGCTGTTGAAAAAAGTTAACCAGTATATCCAACGAAGCGCCATTTGGGTGAGGCGCTCTTCGCAACCTATTGTCTTGAAACCAGGCAGCTTCGTTTAGCACAAAGAAAAGGTGCCCGCGTTTGCCGAGTATGAAAGCTTTACGACATGGTAAACAACGTGTCTTGGGTGCGCGGAAGCTCGTCTAACAAGCCTCCGCGCAACGAGAGTATGTTTAGCGCATATGTTCAGCACAAAAATATTTCGCAAAAAATAAAAAAAAAACAGCATGAGCGGAAGCTCGTCAGCCGAGATTGCGAGCACGCTTTTTTTTTTTTTTGCCGTCGTTTTGAGTAGGAAAAAGAGGTACCCCTTACAGACCCGAGTGTAGAATGTTGTTTTATGCTGGCTGGAAAAACATTGATGCTTTCATATTTTAACGCTTGGATGTTCTTTTGAAAGCGATGCATTCTACATCTATTTAAGGGCGCGGAAGTGAGCGTGTGCCGTTGCGAGTGAGTGCGTTGTCGAAAAAGCGAGTGTGTTGGAGAAGATGAGTTGTATTGTTCGAGATAATAATAATAACGCAGAATTGTGCTACCAGATTACCTTATAGGTGGACGCAGTACAGCTGCTATGAAGGAAATAAAATTACACCATCTCCCGCTAAAGGGAACCATGTGTAGATGTGAAGCAGCGGGCGCTAACGCTTACACTGGCGGCGGCGTTGACGCTGGCGCTCATCGCAGCGTTGCGTAGAAGAGAAAACTGGGGAGACGCAAAGCACGCAGTGATGGAGCGGTGTTTTCTACTGGAACATGCCAATCGCTGCTAACGGGCAATGAGAGACAGAAGACTCCGACTGGACACAGAGACCCGCAGTCCGCTTTTAGTTAACGCGCACGCTGCGAATTTTTATTGTTCAACAACGCACAGGAGAAATCTCCCACCAGCACCACATTGCAGGTCAAGATCCACTGTCATATATACGGGGTGGCCAGTGAACGGTTGTGTAGCGCGAGCAGTCGGTTTTAAATGCGAAGCATTTCTTAGCGAATTTCGGCGACTTTGAGCGTATCTATCTATCTATCTAGCCGCCTACGACTTCGTGCTCTCCTGGCCATATCGTTAATGGGATTTATACCAAAGTTGGTATGGCATAGCATGACTGTATGACAAACATGAATGACTGGTCATATCATGAAAGTCATGAATAACTTGTCATCAAAAGTGTGATTTACATGCCATGGCCGTAGTGCTCCTGAGGCCGATTTCTTAAGTTGATATATCCAAAAATTGGTACGATGAGACATTTCTGCATGACCAACATAAATGATAGGTGGTAATATGAAAATCATGACCTGCATGTCATGTACAACATGATTTACATGACACCCTCATGGCGCGCTGACGGCCGTTTCGCTAGCTTGATATACACCAAATTTGGTATTCAGCGACGTGACTGTATGACGGACATAAATGCCAAGTGGTAATATGCAAATCATGACATATCATGTGCAACATGACTTGCATGCCACACTCATGACACTCTCGTGGCCGTTTTGCCAGCGTGATATACAGTGAAACCTCGGTGATACGAATCTCAGGGGACCACAAGAAATATTCGTATCATCCGAAATTCGTATCACCAGAAAGCATGGAAAATTAGCATGCGACAAAAGGAAGCTGGCGTACATTTTCATTTCATGTTTTTCAGGGCCGCAGCAACGTCAGAAAGAACTCAGAATGATTGTCAGTTAGGTTTTTAGATGTCAGCAATCATACCAGCCATCGTAAATGTACGGCCCGTACGCGCGTGTTTAATGAACCAGGTGCGTTGTGACCCGCGACAGCAGTAGCTCCTTCCAAATTTTAGTAGGCTTTTTCGCATGAAAACGGAGTACTGAGCCGAAAGTAACGAAGAAGAGTTTTCACGCGATAGATCAAGGCCACAAAATTTCGGAACCATGGTCCTATGTTATGATTTCGTTATCGTGGAGGTGTTGGGGTTGTGAGGCCTGACTCCCTTGCCAAGACTGTCCTCGCCTTCTTTCGCTTCTTGTCCACCTTTCATAAGATGTCTGATGCACGAAGCAGGTACGTGTAAGCACAGTACAAAGACAGCAGCCCTCGTCGACGCATTAGAACAAAAGCATATCCCTATCGCAAAACCCAGCGCCGCTGGGTACCAGCGTCCAGTGCCATGCCGGATTATGGGCCCAGTATCGCACTGGATACTGGGACGCTGGAGCGGCATTTTACTGGGAGGCGCTGGTACTCCCGCGCAATACGGCTCTACAGCTTGAAATAGCGGTGCCTATGTGCCATAAATAAATATATTAGTGAAAGAAGTGATAGAGAACGCATTAACGCAATAACAAAAAAGAAAAAAAAAAGCCATATGAAAAAAAAAAAGTACCTGTCAGGAGGATTCGAACTTGCCACCTCCTGATTCCGAACTGAGTGTTCTACCCACTACGCCACGCCGGAACATGCTTAGCTGTGCGTAAAACAACTATTTAACCAACTAACACACGGTTCGGCTTCATGTTTACATGTCGCACAGTCACGATAGACGCGATCTTCCTTTCCAAATAACAACTGCGCGTCTTTATTAGACACAAACGAACGGCGGCCGGTACCGGATGACATGCCGATAATGGCAAGAGCGTGTTGGGACGCGTGTACGCGCGGGAGAAGAAGACACGACCGCGCGGCGTGGATCCCAAACATCGACTGTTTATTCAGGTTCTCTGGAGGTTCCGGAGAGCAGCGGAGGGTGGCGCTGCCTGGCGGCTTGGCTTGGCTTGGCTGCCGCCACAGCACTCCCCCCCTAGTGAGTTGCCGAACGGAGTTAAAGGTCCAGGCGAGTGGGTGCTCTTGATAGCCGCCCACTGTGCGTCAGCCGGGAGGGCACCTCGTGGACTTCGGCTGGCATTGAAGCTGGGGGTCCTGGCGATGATTCCCTTAGTGGAGGCAGCACGGCGTCGTCACGGTCCATGTGTGCTGGCTTGATGCGGTCCAACGACACGACCTCCTCACGGCCGTTTCTCTTGATTGTGAATTGCTTGTTGCCACGGCGGAGGACTTGAAACGGCCCATCATAGGGTGGCTGAAGAGGTCGCCGAACCGCGTCATGTCGTACAAACACATATGGGCACGATGTGAGCTGTGGGTCGACGTGCACCACACGCGACCCTGGGGGCCGTGGAGGTACCGCGCGCAGTTTGCTCATGACGTTGCGTAGGCGAAGTGCATAGTCGCTGCAAGCTATGGATGCCTCCTCTGAGCCGCGCGCAAAGAGCTCTCCCGGCAGCCTGAGTGTCGTGCCGTAGACCAGCTCAGCGGCGCTGCAGCCAATGTCCTCTTTCAAGGTGGACCTTATACCCAAAAGAACGAGTGGGAGGGCCTCCACCCAGTTGTGTTCCTCGGTTGCCGTGAGCGCAGCCTTCAGCTGGCGGTGAAAGCGCTCCACCATGCCGTTGCTCATGGGGTGGTACGCTGTCGTGCGTATGCGTGAGGTGCCCATGAGCTGACTGATGGCAGTGAAAAGGGCTGATTCGAATTGTCGGCCGCGGTCTGTTGTTATCGTGGAGGGCACACCGAAACGGGCTACCCAGTGGTACAGGAAAGCACTCGCAACCGTCTCGGCAGTGATGTCCGCGATAGGAATGGCCTCCGCCCAGCGGGTGAACCTGTCGACACAGGTCAGCAGGTAAGCCTTTCCGTGGCAGGGTGGCAGTGGGCCGACGATGTCCAGGTGGACATGATCAAAGCGAGAATCCGGAGTGGGGAGTGTTCCCAGTGCTGTCGAGGTATGGCGTTGTATCTTAGAGCGCTGGCAAGCTACACATTCGCGTGCCCAGCGTCGGACGTCCCGATTTACGCCCGGCCAGACAAATCTTGCCGTCACCAGTCTTTGGGTGGCTCTAATCCCCGGATGAGACAGTCTGTGCAAGGACTCGAACACGTGGCGACGGAGGCTCGCGGGCACGAACGGGCGAGTTCTACTGACGCTTGTGTCACAGCAAACCTTGTCCTCGGATCCGGGAACTGGGATCCACTCAAGATTCAGGGCAGTGGTCGCGGTCAACAGGTGTTTCAGTTCGTCATCTTCACGTTGAGCGGCTGCCAAAGCGGGAAGATCAACCTGTAGTGTGGGCATGATGGCGTTCACAGGATTCCGTGAGAGGGCGTCCGCTACCTCGTTGTCGCCGCCTTTGACGTGGCGGATATCAGTCGTGAACTCTGATATATAGGACATTTGGCGCCGTTCACGTGCTGTGTGCGTTCCACCGTCGGAGCTTAGCGAGCGCAATGCATAAGTAAGCGGCTTGTGGTCGGTGAGGACGAAAAACTCTACACCTTCCAGGAAATGGCGAAAATGTCGTATGGCAGCGTACACGGCCAGCAGTTCTCTCCCGAAGGTGCTGTAGCGGCGCTCGGTAGGTGTTAGCTTCCTCGAAAAGAAGGAAATCGGGCGCCAGATTCCCCCCAACGAGCTGCTGTAATACAGCCCCGACGGCTGTATCGGAGGCATCCACCATTACGCTCTGCGGGACACCGGACCTGGGGTATTCAAGCAGTGCGGCGTTTGCCAAAGCGTCCTTGACCTCGCAGAAGGCTTCTTTTGCTTCTTGAGACCAGGAGAGGGTGTCTGAGCCATTCCGTGAAGTGGCCAGCAGGTCGTGGAGAGGTTGAAGGATCTGGGCGCAGCGGGGAATGAAACGGCGGTAGAAGTTTACCAAACCCAGAAATTCCCGAAGCTGGCGCTTGGCGGTCGGCTGCGGAAATCCTTGCACGGCTTCAACCTTGTTGGGTTGAGGAAGAACTCCTGAGGCGGAGATGACGTGTCCAAGAAACGAGAGCTGTCGCACACCAAGCTCGCATTTGGCCATGTTCACGACCACGCCATGCTCCACTAAGCGCTGGAAGACGATGCGCAGATGATTCACGTGCTCTTCCGGAGTGCTGCTGGCGATTAGCAAGTCGTCAAGATAGGCGTGGCAGAAGCTGAGGCCGCGTATAGCACCGTCCATGAACCGCTGGAATGTCTGACCCGCGTTTCGGAGTCCGAATGGCATTCGGAGGAATTCGAAAAGTCCGAAAGGCGTTGCGATGGCGGTCTTCGGGACGTCCTCCGGGGCAACGGGAATCTGATGGTATGCCCGCACCAGGTCGATCTTCGAGAAGATAGTGGCACCGTGAAGCCTCGTCGTGACATCGTGTATGTGCGGTACCGGGTATCTGTCTGGAGTCGTTACCTGGTTCAGCGCCCTATAGTCCCCGCATGGTCGCCAGTCTCCCGGCGTTGACTTTGGCACCATATGAAGTGGAGATGCCCAGGCGCTCGACGAGGGTCTGATGATCCCTAGCTCCATCATGTGTTCAAATTCCTGTCGTGCGACCTTCAACTTCTCTGGAGGCAAACGGCGAGGCCGCGCGTGCACGGGTGGGCCGCTGGTGGCGATGTAATGGCGTACCTCGTGCTTCACCGCGGCGCTGGCTGGCGGCTGCCTCGTCAACTCGGGAAAATCCTGCAGAATGCGAGTGAAACGTTCTGCACCGGACGGCCCGAGCAGAGTGGGGCTCAGCGGAGGGTGGTGCGAGGGATTGCCTTGCACAGTTGCCTGCGACACGGGATCGTGAAGGCGGCGGTTGCGCACGTCGACGAGAAGGCCGAAATGCCGAAGAAAGTCCGCACCCAAGATGGCGAACTTCACTGCTGCCACGATGAAAATCCACCGGAACGTTCTGTTCAAGCCTAAATCGAGTGGCAGCGAGCGATGTCCGTAGGTGGCGATGGTTGTGTTGTTGACCGCCTGAAGGGGGGGGGACGCACTAGGGACACGGCGATCGGTGGACCCAACCGGTAACACGCTCACCTCAGCGCCGGTGTCCACGAGGAATCGAAGGCCACTGTCGCGGTCGGTGAGGAAAAACACTGATGGACGACGTTCGGGGGCCTCTGTGACACTGGTCGTCCTCAGTGCCGGCTGCTCCCGTTTCCCGCATAGTCGCAAGGAGGAATGCATTTGCGAGCAGCATTGTAATGCTTCCTGTGATACCAGCAGATTCTCTGATGCGCTGCTGGGCGCTGGCGCTCCTCGGGAGTGCTGCGGGCCTGCATCGCTGCGACGGTATCGGCGAGGCGGGATATCTGCTCCCGGATGTCGTGCAGCGTGGTCGTTGGCGCGCCGCCGGCGATGTCTGGCTGTAGCGCCGCGACGGACGGCGGAGCGACCGCCAGCACCGAGTCCGCGAGCTCGGCGAGTTGAGACAGGCGTTTGTCGGCAGCCGAGGCGAGGACCATACGCACGTTGATCGGAAGTCGCTGTAGGAACAGCTCGCGAAGCAGTCTGCTGTCGGCATCGGTGGTGGCTGCGCCGGCCGTGTGCAACAGCTGCCTCATGTGGCGCAACAATTGGCTGGGCGTCCGGTCCCCGAGGTCGGTGTTGTGCAGTAGCTGCTGCAGTCGCTGAGGCTCCGACGGCGTGAGGCGACTGATGAGCAGTTGTTTCAGCGTTGTGTACGCGTTCTCTGCAGGTGGAGCGACCAGCAGATCTCGTATTTCGCTCGCTATTGCCGGTGGGAGGCTAGCGACCACGTGGTGGTACTTTGTTTGCTCAGCGGCAATACGACGAGCGGTGAATTGGGACTCCACCTGCAGGAACCACAGCTGCGGGTCCGCTGTCCAAAACGGCGGGAGCCTGATGTCGACGGCGGAGATGGCCGGTGCGTCAGAGGGAGTCTCCATGGCGTCGATCGCTTGAAAAAGGCGGTAAGCCTCGTCCGGGTCACCACTGTTGGGACGCGTGTACGCGCGGGAGAAGAAGACACGACCGCGCGGCGTGGATCCCAAACATCGACTGTTTATTCAGGTTCTCTGGAGGTTCCGGAGAGCAGCGGAGGGTGGCGCTGCCTGGCGGCTTGGCTTGGCTTGGCTGCCGCCACAAGCGCTAAGTTTCTTTAAGAATTCACATGTTAACTATGAAAAATATGAAATACACCTAGAGCAGGCACTGTTTGCTGGCTGTTACTGCCGATTTTTTTAATAGCCGTTTCTCGCTCTTGCTACTGGTCAACATTTACAGAGGTTTTATGATGACTAGTTCGATAAACAGGTGCGTACATGATTGAGTATTGAGTAGTGTTATCGCGCAAGCGACGATACGCCAGTACAGCGGGCGTGCCAATGTACAGATTTGCAGTTCTATCGATACCTATAACTAAGAAACCGCTCAAATAAATACAAATACAATGCGCTAAAGGAATATGTCACTATGTTAGTTCACTAAGGCGTACCAAATTACCGACTGACAATTATGCGTTCTTACATACGAGTCACGAGAAGTACCGGTAGCGCGGCCGGCAGCTTTCGGTTTCAGCTTGTGTGCGTTGCTGAAAGCGCGTCGCTTCGATGGTCATCGCTCCTTGTGCGGACACCGTACACAAGGAACAATGGTTGATTTAGGTTAACGAATGTCCAAACTGTACTTTACAGTCATCCTTACGCTTTAGAATTGCGTGTACTTAAAGCGCGAAGCGCCGGTAACATGTAGACGGACACGGCCGGCACACTAGGCCTAACGCTCGCTGGGAGTCTCGCTGGGTAGGACCGGTCTCGGCGCAGCTGAGTTGCGATGGTTGAAGTTTCTGCATTCAAGCTTCGGAACCTTTCTAATGGTTAACTAAAGTTCAGCTGAAGTGAGTGGAAGGGCAAACAGTGCCAGAGATGCGTTTCCGGTGTGCTGATATCGAACGGCGGCTGTTTTTCTGGCCTCCGTTGGGTGGGGTTGCGAAGCCAGAGCTCAATTGCTTCTCGCCAACTGTGCGGCGATGTAACGATTTGCTGTTTCTGGTAGGACCGGCGCCTCCAGACTTATAAACACTGCAAAATGTAATCATTACAACAACCCATCCCTGATGCCAGACTGGTATATGCGCGGCGCATGCACAAAAAGTGCATTCATCGCTGCTACGTTCTCCGCAAGAATTAACGCCGTTATTGAATCTGCGTGAATAAGAAAAAAAGCAAGCTAACAAGCAAAATAATCAGCGTTGGCTCCTTTGTGCTATTAACGCAATTTTTTCTGCATTCCAAAGGGGAAAAGTAAAAATGACGGTGATTTCGCATATAGTACATAATGTCTTGCGCTTATGCAATGTACATAATGTCTTGCGCTTATGAATGCAGCTCTTTCTCTGCCAAGCTAGAAGTTGTGAAAATGTTTGGGACCTGTTAGCAGGCCTCTGGCCGGGGGGGGGGGGCTAGGGGCCCGGGCCTCCCCCTCGAAATTCGGATGGCAGGGGGGCGTTTACCGAGGAAAAATAATAAAAATCGGTGTTTTTCAAGGCTACCAAAATTTTTTTCGTGGGGACCCCCCCCCCCCCCCCCCCCCCGAAAAAAAATTTTGGCTACGGGCCTGCCTGTTAGGGTAGCATCCATTGGTACCATCGAATTAAACATTCTATATTCAAAGATACCGAAACATTCCGCCGCACACACTACAGAAACGTGCATGCCGCACTGGAAGAAACAGTGCAGGCTCCAGTGTGCACCAGCGCACTCCAGTGAAAATTCCAGCGTTTCCAGCGCTTCCCAGTACGCGCCAGCGTCACAGCGGCCAAGCCAACGCCCCTACCAGTGCGACCCAGCTCTGTCCCAGTGCGCTCACCGAAGTGCCAGTGAATCCCAGCGTGTACCAGTGTTCCCAGTGCGATCCAGCGCCAGAAAACGTACTGGTATCACGCTGGGGGCGCTGGTTTTTGCAATAGGGATGGCACCAATTCCCTCTGTTATCTAAACGCGAAGGCATACGGAGGCACATTAGAGCCTCAAAGATTGGCGCACATAATTTCGGAGACCGTGACGCATCTCTGAAGGTTTATTTTGACCGCAAGAAAACTATTTTTCTTACACCATGATTCCGACGATTTGGCGGTGCGGCGCGCGTGCCCGCGCTTGCGTTGCCGCGCTCACACACTTGGTGCGTCTTCGGCGACAGCACCAACAGCACCTCTTCGTACCTTGGCGGTAGCGTACGTTCGTATCAAACGTCGCGGGCTGAAAATCGGTTCGCATCAACCGTACTCCATTGCATTGCAGGCCAATGGGCCTTGGCCGGGACCAAAAGAAAGATTCATATCATCCCGAAATTCGTATGACCTGTGATCGTATCACCGAGATTTCACTGTACACGAAATTTTTAAGGCGAAAGCCTTTAATGTCTCATGCTCGCGTCCGCCCGTCCGGTCGTCCGTTCGTCCTTCCAGCAGTGCCCTGGCACGGTGCCAAATGGGCACCGGGGCGCGCAAACGTGCCGATCGCGTTGGACTCTACAGCGCTCGCGCTTTGCTTGCGTAGCGTCGCTGGGCCCAGCGTCTCTAATCATGCAAGGAAGGAGACGCGCTCATCACGTTCCATTCTTACTGACCCCGTCTGAGTGGGAACAGGCGTTCGAGGAACACACTTTGGAATTGACAAAATGTCCGTCAATTTAAACACTGGAACGCGGATGGCGTCTGCACGATGCCCAGAGTGCGAGAATACGAACGCATGCGAAACGGAGGCAGATTGGTCTCGCGTCTCGCCGCGATTCGAGGTAAAAAAAATTGAAGGACACTTTGTACATTCCAAAGTGTGTTCGGCGAAAGCGTGTGACCATTCCACTGATTATGCCATGTCTTTTTTTTCTTTTACACTCTCAGTGGCATAAGACACAAACCTAATGGGTGCGTGTTTTCTTCTTTAATTTTTTACCGCGAATCGCAGCGAGACGCGAGACTCATCTTCCTCCGTTCGCATGCGTTAGTATTTTCTCGCGCTTTGCGCATCGTGAAAACGCCATCCGCGTTCCAGCTCTTAAGTTGACGGACCCTTTGTAAATTGGAAAGTGTATTCCGTGAACGCCTGGGTCCATTGAGACGGCGTCGGTCAGAATGATTGCAAACTCTGGTCACAGCGACGCTACGCAAGCAAAGCGCGAGCGCTATAGAGTCCGACGCGACCGGCGTCCGTCTGCGCATCCCGGCGGCCACCTGGCTCAGTGCCAGAGCTCGGATGGACGGACGGACGGACATGGACGGATGAACGGACGGACGGACGGACGGACGGACAGACGGATGGACGGACAGACGGACGGACGAACGAACAGACACACAGACAGACAGACAGACAAACAGACAGACAGACAGACGGACGGACGCCGGACGAAGGTCGGACGGACACCGGACGGACGTGAGCATGAGACATTAAAGACTTTCGCCTTAAAGATTACACCATCCACCGCTAAAGGGAACCATGTGTAGATGCGAAGCAGCGGGCGCTAACGCTTACACTGGCGGCGGCGTTGACGCTGGCGCTCATCGCAGCGTTGCACAGGAGAGAAACCTGGGGGTCGCAAAGCACGCAGTGATGGACGGTTGTTTCCTACTGGAACATCCCAATCGCTGCTGGGCAATGAGAGACAGAAGACTCGGACTGGACACAGAGACCCGCAGTTCGCTTTTAGTTAACGCGCACGCTGCGAATTTTTTCATCGTTCGGCAACGCACAGGGAGAAATCTCCCACCGGCACCACCTTGCAGGTCAAGATCCATTGCCATATATACGGGGTGGCCAGTGAACGGTTGTGCAGCGCGAGCAGTCGGTTTTTTCAACCAAGAAACTCGCTAGCAGACGCTGCCTGCGTCGGCGTTGCGTGGCGAGAGAGGGGGAGCGTAGGAGAGGAGAGAGGGGGGGGAGGGGACGCGCATGCGCATTGGGGGTGTGGTTGCCGCGGGGGGGGATGCCTAGAGGAGAGAGATTGGGGAGGGGACGCGCATGCGCAGTGAGGGTGTAGACGCCGCGGGGAGGGATGCCTAGAGGAGAGAGAGGGGGGAAGCGTAGGAGAGGGAGGGGGCGGGGGGACGCGCATGCGCAATGGGGGTGTTAGCGCCGCGGGAGGGATGCCTAGAGGAGAGAGGGGGAGGGGACGCGCATGCGCGATGGGTGTGTAAACGCCGCGGGTGGGAGGGATACCTAGAGGAAAGAGAGGGGAAGCACAGCAGAGGAGGTGCGTGGGGGGGGTTTGCGCATGTGCAGTAAGGGTGGTGAGGACGCACACCACCAGCACTACCGCCGGACGGGCGGACGGACGGACGCCGGACGGACACCGGACGGATGGACACCGGACGGACGGACACCCGACGGACGTGAGCATGAGACATTAAAGGCTTTCGCCTTAAAATTAAGCGAACATAAGGGGCCGGTGGTAACATGAGAATCTTGGCATGCATGTCATCTACAATGCCATTTACATGCCACGCTCATGGTGCGCTTGCGTCCAGTTCGCTAGCTTGATATACGCCAAAATTTGTATTGTGTGGCGTGACTTTATGACGAACACAAATGACAGGTCCTAACATGTAAATAATGGCATGCATATTATGTACAGCATGATTTGCTCCTTGCTGGCTGCTTCGCATAATATGGATTCCCACAGTGCGTGGGATCTGCCGGTTTTTTTCTACCAAGAAACTCGCTAGCAGACGCTGCCTGCGTCGGCGTCGCGAGGCGAGAGAGGGGGGAGCGTAGGAGAGGAGAGAGAGGGGGGGGGGGACGCGCATGCGCAGTGGGAGTGTGGACGCCGCGGGCAGGGATGCCTAGAGGGAAGAGGGGGGGAGCGTAGGAGAGGAGAGAGAGGGGGGACGCGCATGCGCAGTGGGAGTGTGGATGCCGTGGGCAGGGATGCCTAGAGGAGAGAGGGGGGAGTGTAAGAGGGGGAGAGAGGGGGGAGGCGCATGCGCAGTGAGGGGTGTGGTTGCCGTGGGGAGGGATGCCTAGAGGAGAGGGAGAGGAGGTTTTTTTTATTTTTATTTTTTTGGAAGAGTTTGCGCATGCGCAGTAATGGAGGCCACGCGGCACACCACCACCACCACCGGATTAAGCTTCGCCATAAGATTCTTCACATCTAAAATACGCCGCAAGGTCCTACGTTATCAGAAGAGGTAAACCTAAGGACATGTATTTTATCTAAAGATTTAGAAAGGTCATATTATTCCAGAAAATAGTTCAACGCTAAATGGGTTCACGCAGCTTCGATTCGTGTCATTCTCCAAACCTGGACTAGCTAATCATGAATCAGCCCGATGGTTTCAACACTGTGACTCCATGCCTCCCCTTCTCGACAAATCGCTTTTGTCATTATTTTCTTTTCTGTGCAGCGATCACTGACAAGTTTTCAATAGGAAAGTCACTCTCTACATTTACTCTGCGTTTTACAGCGAAAGCTGTTATGAGATCACAACCTGGGCCGATTTCGGCGCCGTGGTTGTCCGCCGCCGGTGTCCGTAACCAATATTGCGCAAAATAAGAAAAAAACTAAATAAATAAAAAATACCGAGGACAGAATGGGATTCGAGCCCGGGCCCTCTGCGTGGCAGCCCAGTACTCTAACACTGAGCTACGCCGGGGCTTGAAGCTCCGTTGCAAGCTCACCTTATGCAGGCTCACCCTATGCCAGGAATCGCGTTTACATGTGTAATAAACCGTTTTAGTACAGTAAAGTAATAACCAGGCGTCACACAATGCAAATTGCTTAACGAGTGCGTCGTTGAATGCTTGAACCCATTACGAAATCCTCGAACATAATTCTTCATCGCCGTCAGCCATAGCATCAACAAAGTGCACATAATGCCTTAAAAGTGCATAGCGGGTACCACACTTTTCAGAAGAATGACGAATAATGGCATAGTGGACGCTTCCCCATGATTTATGGCGTAGTGAGTAATATGCAAGTGTGCTTGTAGTAGTTGCCCCAAGAGTGTTTAAAAACGGCTCTAGAAAAGCCGCTGTTGCAGCTTTCGCTGCGACTGTGCTGCGCGTCCCACGCAGGCCTGGCTTTTTTTTTTTTTTTTTTTTTTTTTTTTTTTTTTTTTTTTTTTTTTTTTTGCTTTTTTGCTTTGGGAGGCACATAATAGCATTTGTATAGTAGGGCCAGAGATTTGATCTGTCTCTTATGAATCGCGGCGTAACTATACATCATGTGCAAAACGATGGGTTCCTTCTACCGCGTCATGATATACAAAGGCAATCTAAACGCAACGTAGGCCGTATCTCTTCTTTCACTATGACATTGATCACACTGTTTTGAAGTAAGAATAAATGTTGATAGGAATTTGAAGCAACGCTTTACTAACGGGGGCCGTATAAAGAACGGCCATGCGCATAATTCCTCTTATTACACTATATCAAACGTGTAATATCACGTTTGTAAACTCCAAAGATGTCACTTTTATTGTCGTAGAATTTTTACATTTTTGCACTATAACTTTCCCTCGATACGCCTTTACGCAAAAAATAAAATGAGGGGGGACGGGTGGGGTTGTGAGAATGTTATTTGTTTAGTGATGCAGTCCTCTATTTTAGCCGTGTCAGCAAAAGAAAAAAATTCCCCATCTCCATGTGTGGATGCGAAGCAGCGGGAAGATAATTAGCTTGAGCGGGAGGAACGTCGCCGCTCTCATTTCACGGCAGTGGTCCGGGCGCTCATCGCGGCGCTGCACAGGAGAGAGAATGAGGGGCGCGCGCGCTCCGTCATTTTCATACCGCGGAACTACCGTGGCGCCCCCCAGCGGAGTATGCAGCTGTCACGCCACCTATCGTGCGCGCCGCTCCGTAGAGGATTCCTAGAGGAAAGGACGGGGGACCGTAGGAGAGGAGAAGGGGACGTGCATGCGCTGTGGGGGTGTGGGACGCGGGAGCCGCTCCGTAGAGTAGAGGATTCCTATAGGAGAGAGGACGCGCATGCGCCGCTTCGTAGAGTAGATGATTCCTAGAGTAGAGGAAGGGGGTGAGCGTACGAGAGCATTGGGGGAGGGGACGCGAATGCGCTGTGGGAGGTGTGGGACGCGGGGGCCGCTCCGTAGAGTAGAGGATTCCTAGAGGAGAGAAAGGGGGT
>JALIZH010030894.1:0-13060 GCA_030522465.1 Rhipicephalus appendiculatus | reverse complement strand
GACTACGAGAACTGCTGCATGATGATGATATATGTTATTTAATGGCGCAAGGGCCATTTATTGGCCAAAGAGCGCCAGGACAAGATGTAGTATATGAACAATGGTTGTGTTAAGTGGCTGTATAGGGGCCTAAAATTCCTCGCGCTTAAGGCGGGTAAAAACATCCTTGTATTAAAATCATGAGAGTGACGTGAAATCTGTGTATAGACAGTGTATGGCAAGACACAGTTATAAAACTATAGTGACATGTGATATGAGCAGGGATGCCTCATCGCCACCCTTGAGTACAAGGACCGCGAGGCAGGTGCTGTCTTTAAGTTCAACTACCGCAGCAACAGCCTCGTTAAGAGGCCGTGCTACGGGATGCCTGGGTAAATAACGTGAAAGCTATTGGCATCTTTTAAAAAAGAAAACAGAGCCTGATATTTAAAAAGCGGTTCCCTACCTATGAACATTGACGGATGTAGTGGCATTTGTTGTCGATAGGGCAGTAAAAAGTGTTTCCTTCTCATAGCATCTAATTCTTTGCATTGTATCAGAACGTGAAGCACGGTAAGTGATTCACCACACCTGTCACACATGGGTGGATCATTACGGGTCAAAAGGTATGAATGTGTGGTGTGTGTGTGTCCAATCCTTAATCTGCCAAGAGTGACTTCTATGCGGCGTGACTTGGATACTGGTGGCCAGTTTCCAAGATAAGGTTTTATGACATGTAGTTTATTGTTTGTTTCACGGTCCCATAACCGCTGCCAGTAATCCCCGAGTGTTTTTCTTATCAGCGGTTTTAGATCCATTACAGGGACTGGTATGGTAGTGTTGGAGGTGTCTTGAAGAGCGCATGCTGCCAGCTGATCCGCTAATACATTTCCTTCAATCTCGCGGTGCCCTGGCACCCAGCACAGTACAACATGGTGATTATGTGCGCAAAGTTTGCATAGTAGTGTGTAGAGCGAGACGACGACAGGATTTTTGTGCGGTTTGACAGTCTTCAAAGCTTTCACAACGCTTAAGGAATCAGTGTATATAACTGCATGGTGCAATTTAAATTCTTTAATGTGTTTGACAGCAGCCAGTATCGCATAAGCCTCCGCGCTGAAAATGCTCGTGTTGGGGTGGAGAACACCAGCATCTAAAAAGGATGGACCAACTGCGGCGTACGACACGCCATTGTTTGACTTTGAAGCATCAGTAAAAAATTGCGGCCCAGAATATTTCTGCTGTAGTTCGAGGAAGTACATGCGGATATGTGTAACTGGTGCGTGCTTGGTAACTTCCATGAAAGATACATCGCAGTCTATCAGCTGCCACTGCCACGGCGGCAGCTGTACGGCGGGAGCCATCACACAGTGCTCAAAGAGTGGAACCCCCATTTCATCGGCAAGATTTCGTACGCGGAGTGAGTAGGGCTCTCTCAATGCGGGACGGCTATGAAAGAGACGAGAACTAGTCAGATCATTTATAATGCTGTGTGTGGGATGTTCACTGCTGGCATTGACTTTCAAAAAATACACGGAGGATATGTAAGCTCTCTGCATATGAAGCGACCATTCATTACATTCTACGTAAAGGCTTTCTACGGGGCTCGTCCTAAAAGCGCCCGTAGAAAGGCGAATGCCTAGATGGTGGACAGGGTCAAGCATCTTTAAAGTGGTTGGTGTTGCTGACTGATATACTATGGCTCCATAATCCAGGCGTGTGCGTATGAGACTCTTGTACAAATTATGGGAACCACGCGCACCGGCTATCCAGAGATAGCGCCACGTGTTGCGCAGTGGCGGTGCGCGTGGCCCACCTGCGCTCTTCAAAAGCGGCAGCCTGCGCGCTGCCACGGGGAGAGGTGACCGGACTGCCGAGAAGGACGGATGCTGCCACCCGCGCTGGCCGGTTGCTGCTGGCCGTGAACCGTGGTCGCCGAGTTCCTGGCCGGACCCTGCCGTATGGCGCGTTTAGTTAATAAATTGTTGTTGTTTGTTTTTGACCTGAAGCCTCCGTCGTCCTTGCTTTAACTACGGACGGGACGCAGCAAGCCCGAAACCCACAGTTGGCGCCCAACGTGGTTTTTGCTCCCGCCCGTAGGAATAGCACGGTGGACGTAGGTCCGGTCCCTTTGTTTTGTTCGCCAAGTTTCCTGGTAGCGCGTTCTCTTGTGTGTTCTTTTGTTGCGCGGTATTTTTTTTCTCCAATGGCGCAGGCCGACGGAAAGCAGCTCCGGTCCGGAAAGATCTTGGCTGCCGGCAGCAAGGAGGATTCGTCTCCCCAGCCGGCTGACGAGCTGCTGGCACAGCAGCTGCACACATTTCAGCGTGTCGCTGAGTTGTGCAACACGGTCATGGACCGCGTAAGCAGTCTGGCCGTAGAGCCACAGCTCCAACCTCGAGTCGAGCTACCCACGTTTACGGGCTACGACGACCCGAAATCAGTGGCTGACTTCCTTGATGAAGTAGATAGCTATGCCAGAGCTACTGGCGCCTCGGAAGCGTACGTGATGGCTCGAATCCTGCCGTTGGCTTTACGGGATGCCGCAGGACGGTGGTGGAGGCTACAGTCGCCTTTCACCACTTGGGCAGATTTTGAAAATCGCTTCCGAGAGGAATTTCTGCCCCCTGGGTACGAGCTGCGAGTCCAGCGTGAGCTCGAACTGAGAACCCAGCATCCGGACGAAAGTTTGCTCGAGTACGTCCGGACGATGCAAGAACTGCATCGCCGAGCAGCGCCGACTGCTGCGGAAAGGGACAAAGTAGCTCGGGTCATTCGACAGAGTCATCCCAGATTCAGGCCATTTCTTTACGGGCGCACATTCGAAACCCTTGAGCATCTCGCACGGGAGGCCCGCGGTGTACAAGACGCCCTATTAGCCGAGAGCACTTACGCTCCGCCGCCAGCGCCGCAATCTGCTCTTGAGCCGTCACTGGCTTGGCGCTCCCCCGTTGCCAGTCCCTCATGCGACCTGACGAGCCCAGGCGCATTCACGGCTGTCTCCTCCCGCGCCCTGGACCCCTTCGCGTATGAGCAAGGGTGGCGCGGGGCCCCATTCAATACCGTATCAGGGGTCAGCTGTTCCTGGGAGCAAGTGTCCGCGGAGCAGCGTCATAGTGCAGAGCGCTCGCTCCTTACTCGAGCCGTACAAGAGCATAGTCGGTCGGACCCCCAGTCCCGATACGCCGGGTTCACAAGTCCTGCGCGAGCCGACTGCGACAGGCGCTCCTGTTATGGGCACTCCGGGGGCCACTCCGCCGAAAGGCGTGATTTCAGTGATAGGCTAACTGGCCAACGCAGACATGCGCAAGTCGTATGCTACCAGTGCGGTCAAACTGGTCATGTCAGGCGGCAGTGCTTTGCGCGCCGCAGCGCGAACGCAGGACGTTCGGAAAACTGCTTCGGCCGGCGGCACTAAACACTGGCAGTGTGTCGCAGCCCACGGCCATACATGCCAGGAGCATGGAACGCTGTCCGGTACGTGCAGACGAGGAACAACAAGCTGGTGAGTCAGTCATCGTTCCCTCTGTTTGCCGCATAGCGCAGGTGCAGTCTCCAGAACCAACGATGAATGTTAAAGCGCTGGGCATTATCGTACCTGCACTCCTTGATTCTGGTTCAGGAATCTCTTTAATCGGTGACACGTTGCTGGAGCAGTGTAACGCTAAAAAGTTGAAGCTTCGTAACGCTAATGTTCAGTTGCGTATGGCATCAAACCACGTATCAAACGCCGAAGCTTGTGTTCGCTTACGGATAAGTTTTAACGGGAAAACGAAGCGCCAGCAATTTGTTTGTCTGCCTGGCCTATCAGTGCCAATGCTTCTTGGCCGAGATTTTCTTGCAGACGAGGGGTTCACGCTCGACTTTCCGCAAAGAGGCTACCGCCTTCATGGACAGTCAGAGACAACACCCTTTGCGGAGAAAGCAGACTCCATGCCTGTACCAGAAAACACGGAAGGCGTGGCAGCCATGTACGCCACGCTGCCGCCAGCAGTCATGAAATCCCTCGCCGACTTCAAGGGAACAAACCACCAGCGGAACCAGCTGGAGGCCGTGCTGACACCGTTCTCGGGAATGTTCACAGAGCATCCTGGCAAAACTGATGTCCTAGTGCATCGCATCAATACTGGCGACGCCCAGCCTTGGCGGTGCAACCCGAGACCGCTGAGCCAGCATAAGCGAGCCCTTCTCGATAGAGCCTTGGACGAGATGATTGACACAGGAGCTGTACGACCCTCCGAGAGTCCATGGGCCTTCCCGGTGGTGCTGGCACCAAAGAAAGACGGTACTGCACGTCTTTGTGTGGACTACCGCAAGCTCAACGCGGTCACGGTGAGAGATTCCTACCCCTTGCCGGCAATATCGAGCATAACCTATGCGCTGGGAAACGCAAAGTTCTTCACCACTATCGACTGCTCTCGTGGGTACCTGCAAATCGAGGTTCACCCTGACGATGTCGCAAAAACGGCATTCACATGCCATAGAGGCTTGTTCGAGTTTGTGCGCATGCCTTTTGGCCTTTCCAATAGTCCAAGTTCCTATCAGCGCATGATGGATATGGTCTTGGGTGATGCAAAGTTTAATTATGCACTTTGGTATCTTGATGATGTGACGGTGTTTTCGCGCACGTTTTGAAGAGCATCTTGAACACTTGCATACGGTTCTACAGCGCATGTCCGGAGCCGGTCTAACAATTCATCCCGGTAAACTGCTGCTCGCTACTAACAAGATCAACCTGCTTGGGTTTGTTGTCGACAATGGTGTACTAAAACCAAACCCAGATAAGCTCCGAGCAATTGCGGACTTTCCTCCGCCACGAAATACTAAAAGTTTGCAAAGGTTTCTGGGAATGATTGCTTTTTATCGTGATTTCATTGCACAGTGCGCAGACATCTCTCGACCACTAACACAGCTGCTGAAGAAAGGCGCGAAATGGCTATGGAACAGTGAGCAACAAAGAGCTTTCGACATGCTTTTGAAAGCGATTACCTGTAACGCCTCCCTTCAGCTGCCAGATCTTAACAAACAATTTGTGTTACAGACTGATGCCAGCGATTATGGCCTTGGCGCGGTACTTTTACAGGAATGCGCAGGCGCTCTGAGGCCCGTTGCTTTCGCAAGCCACACTTTGACTGGTGCGGAACGCAACTACTCGGTAACAGAGAAGGAATGCCTGGCGATCATTTTTGCATTAAAAAAGTTCGACATCTTTTTGGATGGGACTGAGTTTGTTATCCAGACTGATCATCAAGCGCTGGCTTGGCTCAAACGGTTACCTAATCCCTCCTGGCCGATTGGCCCGGTGGGCGCTGACCTTGCAGCGCTACGACTACGTCATTGAATACAAGAAAGGTAGCACTAACACAGTTGCTGACGCACTCTCACGTGCGCCGTTGTCTATTGAAACCCAGGTCGAGCCGGAAACAATGTGTGTGGTCACGACACAACCTGAAACCATGCGAGTCCCGTTGGGGAGGTACGTTGGTAACTAAACAGGAGCTTTTTGCAGCACAGCAGAGCGATGGCCTCTGTCGTAAAGTGTCAGAAAAGCTGGCGGCTCGTGATCCAGCTGACACAGGAAGCGACGAGGAAACTGACTGCTACCTGCTAGGAGAAGGAGGCCTCCTGTTCCGGTACTTTCCCCCCAGGTTGACGATGGTAATGTGGAATCACCGTTTCGAGTTGTTATTCCTCGCAAACTTCGCAAATCGTTCATAGCGTACTATCATGACAGTGCTTTAGCTGGCCACTCTTCAGGGCAGAAAACTTACGAGAAACTGTGTCGTACGGTAACTTGGCCAGGCATGAAACAGGATGTATTACGCTACGCGCGTTCCTGTTCTGTTTGTCAAAAGGCGAAACCACGTGGTGGCTTACCACTAGGAACAATGCAGTCAGTTGCGAGTACGTCGCCATGGCAAATAGTAGCGTGTGACGTAATGGCCTCCGTTTCCCATGAGCCCGCGGCGAAATCAGTATCTCCTTGTGGTGACTGACCATTTCACGAAATGGGTAGAATTGTTTCCTTTGCGCAAGCTCACTTCGCAGAACGTGTGGGACTGCCTTCTCGAAACCTTCACGAGGTTCGGATTCCCTGCCCAGCTGATAACGGACAACGCCACGTATTTCACCAGCAAGGTGTTCACGGATTCCTGTGACGCCCTGGGAATTCGTCACAAGCGCACGTCTGTCTATCACCCGCAAGCAAACATCACGGAAAGGGTAAACCGAAATCTCAAATCTATGCTTGTCGCGCATACTGAGCGTCACAAAGACTGGGATCTGAAAATGGCAGAAATTGCGTTTGCAACTAGAACGACAGTAAATCGCTCAACAGGGTTCACTCCTGTGCAACTTAACCTAGGCAAAGAAATGAGTTTCCCGCAGGACAGTGCTTTGACATGTGCGAACGCTTCTCCGAGACCTTATGCAAAGTTTGCAGGTGACTTGAGGCATAGGCTGACCGACGCTGTACAACAAGCCAGACAGCACCTGGATGTATCGCGCATGGAGCAGGCAGGGCAATATGATAAGCGTCGGCAGAACATTAGCTTTGAGGTTGGGGACCTGGTGTTGAAGCGGACACATCCCCTCAGCGACGCCTCGAAAGGGTTTGCAGCTTCCCTAGCAAACAGGTGGGACGGACCATATAAAATCACCCAGAAATCCAGGCTGTCGTACATGTTGACAGATTGCTTGACTAATCAAGTGTGTGGCCCTATTCATGTCTCTGATCTAAAACCTTTTTATGCACGACAAGATGCAGCTGCTCTGGATCCAGACATTCCTCACCAGAACCTGGCCACCCAGACACCGGCACCGTCAAGCAATGGTATAACCTGCGCCCTCGGTAAAAAAAAGAGGATTCGGGAAGATGACGCATTTTTCTTCACCTGTGCTTGCTTCTTTTTTCTCTCCAAAATACACTGATGTGCCGTTCGCCACGTTGTTCTGCGCGGGGATTCATATAATTTTGTTGGTGGCGTAAGGCAAAAAGTTTATTGGTTTTTCTTTGTCCTCACTACGCTTTAGGGTCCCTGCGGTCAGGCATTTTGAACCGTCCTTCGGTCCCCCACCCCGCCTTCTTGAGTGGGGGGGATGTATGGGAACCACGCGCACCGGCTATCCAGAGATAGCGCCACGTGTTGCGCAGTGGCGGTGCGCGTGGCCCACCTGCGCTCTTCAAAAGCGGCAGCCTGCGCGCTGCCACGGGGAGGAGGTGACCGGACTGCCGAGAAGGACGGATGCTGCCACCCGCGCTGGCCGGTTGCTGCTGGCCGTGAACCGTGGTCGCCGAAAGTTCCTGGCCGGACCCTGCCGTATGGCGCGTTTAGTTAATAAATTGTTGTTGTTTGTTTTTGACCTGAAGCCTCCGTCGTCCTTGCTTTAACTACGGACGGGACGCAGCAAGCCCGAAACCCACAAAATTTATAAGACAGCCTTTGTCACTACCCCATGTGGTGCGTGACAACACCTTTAAGACATTCATCGTTTTCATGCACTTCTCCTTTAAATATTTAATGTGGTACACGAACGTTAGTTTCGCGTCTAGTATTACACCTAGGAATCTGTGTTCCGTTTTGACAGGTATCCTCTGACCATGCAGATTAATGTCAGGGTCAGGGTGCAGACCTCTCTTTCTAGAGAACAGGACGCATGTACTTTTTTGTGGGTTTATGCTGAACCCATTTTCGTCTGCCCATTTGACCACCTTGTTCAAACAAAGCTGAACTTGACGCTCGCATATAGCAAGATTGCAGGACTTGAACCCCTATTTGTACATCATCCACATAGACAGAATAAAACAAGGTCCGCGGGATGCACACACGAAGGGAATTCATTTTTATCAAGAAAAGTGTACAGCTGAGGACACCGCCCTGCGGCACTCCTCTGTTTCCTGGACAAATGTTCGTGATAACACGTTTCCCAATCGTACACGGAAAGTGCGATCGGACAAGTAATTTTCGATTATAGTCAACATTCTGCCTCGTATACCTAAATGTGAGAGGTCTCTCAGTATTCCAAAGCGCCAAGTCGTATCGTAGGCCTTTTCCATGTCAAAGAATACTGAGAGAAGGAATTGTTTATGGACAAATGCTTCGCGTATTTCTGCCTCAATTCGTATTAAGTGGTCAGATGTGCATCGACCCTCTCGAAATCCGCACTGGCATGGATCAAGTATTTTGTTAGTTTCAAGGAAGTGTATAAGCCGGCGGTTTATCATCTTTTCGAAGAGTTTACACAGGCAGCTTGTTAGGGCAATGGGCCTGTAACTGGTGACTGAGGATGGATCTTTGCCCTGTTTTAAAATAGGAATTACGATAGCCTCTTTCCATGAAGTTGGAATCTGGCCAGAGAACCATATGGCATTGTAGAGGGAGAGTAGTGTTTTTCGTGTTTCGAGAGGTAGGTTTTTAAGCATTTCATATACTATACGGTCGGAACCAGGAGCGGATTTGTTGCAGCAGTTTAGTGAGGCCTGCAACTCAGCCAAGCAGAAAGGTTCATTGTATGCCTCGCATTCTTTGCACTTCCGTTCTAGTTTTTGTTTTTCTATTTTTGCCTTATACATTTGGAAATTTTCTGAGTAGTGTGACGAGCTGGACACATGTTCAAAGTGAGCACCGAGGAAATTTGCTTGGTCCTCCAAGGTTTCAGACTGGGTGTCTACTAAGGGAACCGAATAAGCTGGTTGACCGCTTACTTTTTCACGCTATTCCAGACTTTTGCCTCGTCTCTATAGGAGTTCACACCCGATAAGAACTTCTGCCAGCTGGCCCTTCTTGCCTGCCGGCGGGTTCTCCGTCCTTGCGATTTGACCTGCTTGAAATTAATCAGATTTTCCGCAGTGGGCGAATCACGCAAAAGCCCCCACGGTTTATTTTGTTTCTTTCGCGCTTCGCGGCACTCGTCGTTCCACCAGGGAACACGTCGCTTGCTTGTTCCCTTAGTTATTTCTTTCATACACTTCGACGCAGCCGCGATTATAAAGGCAGTAAAATACTCCACAGCAGCGTCAATACTAAAACATGACAAGTCCGCCCATGATATATTAGTAATGTTTCGGAACTCCTCCCAGTTGGCTCTGTCAACCTTCCACCGAGGAGCCTGAGGTGGAGATTCATTGTGTTTTTGTGTTTTGAGAAGTATTGGGAAGTGGTCACTCCCATAGGGGTTTTTAACCACTTCCCAGTTAAAATCAAGTAAAATGGATGGGGAGATGATGCTAAGATTGATGGAGGAATATGTATTGCTTGCGAGGCTAAAAAAACGTGGGCTCTTTTCTTGTTTAGCAGGCATGCGCCTGTGGAAAAAATAAGATCCTCAATGAGTCGGCCTCGCGCGTCGGTGCGAGAGTCGCCCCACAGGCTGCTGTGAGCGTTGAAGTCTCCTAGGACAAGGTAAGGCTCAGGTAACTCGTCTATAAATGATTGTAATTCACCTTTGTGTAGCTGGTAGTGGGGCGGTATATATATTGAGCAGATTGTAATGAGTTTATTCCCAAGTATAGCTCGAGCGGCTACCGCCTCCAGTGCCGTTCGGAGTGGGAAGTGTTGACATGCTACTTTTCTGTCGATTATGATTGCGACACCACCAGATGATGCGAGAGCATCCTGGCGGTCTTTGCGAAAGATAACATACTGACGGAGGAAATTTGTGTGTTTAGGGTTCAGATGTGTCTCCTGAACACACAGCACCTTTGGACACAATTTACTAAGCAGTTCTTGTATGTCGTCTAGGTTGTGCAATAGTCCTCTAATATTCCATTGTAGTATTGTGTCCATGTTGAAAGTGTGCGTGTACTGTGTGTCGCAAAGGAGAGAGAGTTATTTTACAGAGCCTTTGTCAGGCCCTGTGATTGGCGTTTTGTCTTTTTTGGAGCGGTCGAGGGTTCTCGCCGCTCCTTTGGCGCTGCCTGCGCCTTACCGCTTGGAGTCGTGTCCATTGCCTCTTGCGAGGCAGTGGACAAGCGCTCCAGTGTTTGGTGCTTGCCCAGTGTTGACTTCGCCTCGAGAGACGAAGCCTTGGCCCCACCAGCCCTGAGGTCGAGGGGACCTCTTTAGCCGCTGGGCTACCCTGGCTGCTGCCAGAGTTCGCAGTGGCTGCCGATGTGGCCATGTGGATGGAAGGCAGGGCAGCCGTGGCTGCTCCCACCTTGGGGGCGGGTGGCAGTCGCCTGGGCACACTGTGCGTGGCGTTGGCGACTGCCTGGGACCGTTGTAGCGCTGCCCCCCTGTTGCACTACATCGGCAAACAATGGTTTGTGAAAGATTGTGAGACTTGTTGTCGGGCTTCTCGGAAACTTATGTTGGCTGTGAATTTGACTGTAAGGATTTCTTTTTCTTTTTTCCAGGATGGGCATGAGCGGGAATATGCGGGGTGGGCGCCGTCGCAGTTAGCGCAACGGGCCTCAGCCTCAGCCTTACATTCATCGGTGGAGTGTCCAGTTGTGGCGCATCTTGCACAGATCAGCTGCCCTTGGCAGCTCTGGGAGCATGCCCAAACCGTTGGCACTTGAAACAGCGCCGCGGGTTTGGGATATACGGTCGGACTCGTAGCTTTAGATAGCCTGCTTCAACTGTATCTGGAAGTTTACTGGAGCCAAAGGTGAGTATTATATGTCGTGTGGGGATTTCGTTATCGTTGCGCCTGATTTTGATTCTTTGTACGTGTACGACATTTTCAGTTTTCCACCCTTCCAAGAGCTCTTCGTCGGTGAGATCGAGGAGGTCATCGTCGGAAACAACACCCTTCGCGGTGTTCATTGTTCTGTGTGCGCTGACGGATATAGGCCAATCCCCAAACGCAACTAGGTTGGTGAGTTTCTCGTATTGGATCTTGTCTTTGACTTCAATTAAGAGGTCCCCCACTGGCCATCTTCGTGGCTTTGTAACCACTTCCAATGGCTTCAGTGAGGCTTCTGGAGACTAAGAATGGGAAGATGTTCGTTGCTTTCTTGTTGGGACTTTCACAGTGTAGTACGTGGTATTTGGGGAATGTCTCTCTTGTTCTCTGGAAGAAATCAGGGTTGACATCGGTGCGCCACCTTTTCAGGGGGCGATCGGTAGAGAAGGGGTTAGGGGATCCCATGGGATGAGTTGATTGTTCGGCAGCCATGCCAGCCACCCACCACCGAGTCCAACAAGGGGACGCTACGAAACGCAAAGGAATCGCAGACGCCAGCTATACATGGCTGCTATAACCAAATATGATTTACCCTAGGTAGGGGTAGCCACACAAGGTTAACCCTTGCCGCCAAGAAAAGATGAAGTAACAAGAAGCGTGGAGAGGACAGGAAAGGTTCAAAGTGGGAGAGAAAGACGAAGATGAGGGGAGAGAGAGAGACAGGAAAAGGCGACTGCCGGTTTCCCCTGGGTGGGTCAGCCCAGGGGTGCCGTCTACGTGAAGCCGGGGCCAAAGGGGTGTGTTGCCTCTGCCGGGGGGCCTTAAAGGTCCAAACACCCGGCGTCGGCTCAACCCCCCAGGATCCCCTTTTCCCCGGACACGGCTCAGCCACGCACGGCTAGGCGTGGGAGGGAGTCGAAACCCCCCCGTTAGCTCGGGTCCGTGGTGTCGCCACACACCAAACGCCTGCTTGCGCAGACGCCCCTGCGGGGAACTGCTGCATGAAGCGCCGCCGAAAGACAACGGCGTCGACGGGCGAATGTCGCGCAAGAGTGTGTAGCAGCACGGCCGCTAGAGATCGAGCGACCGTGGTAGCAGCGAGGGACGCGCCAGGGGGAGCGGGAGGCCTGCGCGCGTTCACGGCTCAAGCTGAAAACTCTTCCTCTCGCGTTTCCGAAGTTGAGCGCATCGTGGCCAAAGTGGTTGTCTTGCACACACCGACGCAGGACCGAAATGATCGTACTTTCGCCGAAGCGACCCACCAGCCGGACACTGCTCGCTAACACGACGCCGCATGCCTAGCACATCTACAGGACGGTCGGCGACCCTAAATCATGCACCCTTCGCTGCAGTGCACCATGAGTTCACAAAACGATTTAGTGAAAACCCGTTCCACGGTTTGCGAACGCCTGTGGTTCATGTGTGATTTGCGCGATGCTCCTGTGCGCGCAATGCACTCTCTCCAGAAAATGTATCCCGGTCGCGAGTCGTTGGTTGTCGTGATGGAGATGTGTCACCACGCGCCAGCATGGTTGCATCAACGTTTAAGGGTGCTGTAGTCACTAAACACAAACAGATATTATATATCAATGTGCCATAAACATTCAACTACTTCTGTGAAGAGATGTTTTACTTTCGTGTGTCATACCGATTCCTATATCAGAGGGATCAACCACAATTTTTTCAGTTGTGTGGCTATATTGATAGAAGAGCCGCCATTCCACTCAGCAGCACCACTCCTAACATCTTAAAGGCTAACAGATAGATATGGTCACTATGGTACTATGGTCCTATGTAGCGGTCCTATGGTCCTATATCGCGGTCCTGTGGCCCTATGTCCTATGGTCGTTAAATACGGCTCTTCTGACAACGGTAATATTGTGCTTCATCGCCATGGGTGCTCCGGGCCCAAACGTCTTCGGGCGCCCGTTCACAGCAGCGTTCTAACTGCGCGCCGGAACAACGGGAGCTTGTGAACGAGTGGTGCGGATGACTGCACAGCGTAAACAAAATTTCAAATGTGAAGCCAGTCACTGAGGGTATCGCGGGCCAAACTCGGCATGTTTCACTGCGCTTGCGGCGTACGCGACCAAACTACGCAAGAAATCCGTGCCGTCGTTTCGGAAGTGAAGTTGCGAAGGGCATGACAGTTCCCCCCATGTATTTTTTGACGTGCGGAAATGGCATTTAATCTCCTTTCAAATAAATATGCACTCACTTTAGAGCCAGGATATCGGTGAAAGTTTTAACGAAAAGCCTTCTGTAACGACGTTAGCGTTTGTTTTAGCCACCCACCCTAACCAAGTTGCACCATTGGCCTTTGGCGCGTTTCAGATATTCGCCCTGTCGATTTAGTCGAAACTTCGAATACCAGCTATTCGAAAGTCGAATCGAATTCTTCGATTAGGTGTTATTCGATTCGAATTCGAATATTCGCACTCTCCCTACTTTTAAA
>JALIZH010030893.1:20000-22484 GCA_030522465.1 Rhipicephalus appendiculatus | reverse complement strand
TTTTTTTTTTGAAAACGTATCAACGAGGTTCCACTGTACATCTGTGACATTTTTTTTTTCTAAAAAGACCAAACCGAAAATCCGAAATTAGGCTAAATCAACGGGACCGCAAAGTGTGGCAAAGTATTTTTCACATTTAAAACAATTGTAATCAAATTGGGGCAATTCCTGACTATAACGTGAACACAAAAATGCAGTTTCAAATAAATCCTGCATCCGCTTGAACCAAACTGAGCCAGATGCAGCAACCGAGCGCTGCGTCAACAATCGTGACCAAAACAACCAGCATGCCCCCATCCAATCTGTTTTATTTGGGTCCTAGTTGCTTTGCTATCGTGTTTTTGTTCCACAATTAGTTTTATTGCGACAGCAATTACATAGACACTCTCGGCTGGTTTTTGCCGTCAGCGTTGCCATCATGTCTCGTATATGTGTGTGCATGTATGTATGTATGTATGTATGTATGTATGTATGTATGTATGTATGTATGTAATTATGTATGTATGTATGTATGTATGTATGTATGTATGTATGTATGTATGTATGTATGTATGTATGTATGTATGTATGGATGGATGGATGGATGGATGGATGGATGGATGGATGGATGGATGGATGGATGGATGGATGGATGGATGGATTGATGGATGGGTGGATGGGTAGATGGGTAGATGGATGGATGGATGGATGGATGGATGGATGGATGGATGGATGGATGGATGGATGGATGGGTGGTTGGGTGGGTGGGTGGGTGGGTGGATGGATGGATGGATGGATGCCCTTACAAAAATTTTTGGTAACGTTGACTTGACGGCCTAAAGACAGTTGTTACTAGAACCTATCAACAATCAAAAGGGTGTCTGCTAACTGTCTTTATACTTCTTTACTAGCTTTCTATGAACGATCTGGCTGCAATTGGCCACCAACTTTGAACAGACTCATGTTCATAGGCGGTCTGGTGACCTCGTAGTAACGGCCTGTGAACACTGTTCATTTGACGCCCTAGTAACATTCTTTCAAAAGAAAGACTGTCCGTAAGCCTTCTGTCAACCATCTAGTAACCTGTGTCTGTGTACTCTCTGGTGGCAGTTGGTTACAACCATTCTAATGAAGGAAGCTCATACGCATTCTGTTAGCCGTTTGTTGGTCGGTTTATAAGGTTTAACGTCTCAGGACGCCGTATGGATGACTCTGGATAACTTAGACCACAAGCCTCTAGGATTTCTTTACCGTCGAAATGCGACCGCCACGTCCACTAAGCCACAGCGGCAGTTACGCACTCTGTTAGCATTCTAACACTACGTACAAACACATGCTTTTCGGCAACATGCGTATATGTACAAGCGAGTTGCCAGTATAAAACAACAGGATCTAGAAGATGCGTGAGCGAGGACAGATCCACGAAAGGTTGCATTAAAAATCTTTATTTTCAGTACATGACACTATTGATTTAAAGATATTCACTTCCATTACTAGTCACACGATTAACTTACTCAAGATAGAAAAGAACACGAGGTTAACACATTTCAAACGCACTCATGATTTACAGAATATTTTGAACACATAAAGAACCATTAGCACAGTTGGACAGTGTTGCACAGTCAAATAAATATATAAAACTCTAACATCACATAAAGCGCTTAAACAATAATAACTTTAAACATTACAGTAAAATCAGATTTAGCCAAGGGAACCTGCCGCAGCCGTAGTAACGAATTCAAAGTTAAATTTTAGAAATAACACTAAATATAAAACACCAACTAAAATGAAGCGTTTGACAATGTAGTAGCTCAGATGTCAGATCTCAATAGCCCAAACTACGGCATGATACCACAGATGAAAAGAAAAATACAAACACGGCGAGTGGCGCAAGAAAGATTCTGTAAGCGCTCTACATCTAACCGAGGCATACACATGCACTTCTAAGCTCGAGATATTATTCTAACAAATAACAAACATGAACTCTCCCGCGAACTGTGCACGAAAACCTCCCACGCGTGCCCATTCGATCGATAAGAAAATAGAAATATAAGAGCGAATAAAAATGCAAGCACACCATAATAACAGAATAAACAAAAAGGGTGATCTATAGTTAATGTTTCGAATAAATTGGATGCGATACCAAAAGTCCGATGAGAGGTAAGAGCAGTCAACGCGTGGCCTATTTGTAGCTTGCGATTCGCGAGTCCACTTTGAAACACGGGGCTGCTGGTTCCTCGCTGCGGTGATCTCTGCCGAATACAGTGGCGGACTCATGCCACGCGTTGGTGTTCTTGTCTTGGTAATTTCACGACTTCACCTACAGGCTACTCAGGTCCGCGAGCCCGCACTTGAAGAATTCTGCCGTTCGGAGTGGGGCAGTCAGGCTGGATCTCGCCGCAACAGCGGCCCAGATCGCAGGAAGCGCTCAACCTCGCGTGGCTCACACGAGGAAAGTTCCACAGCGCTTCACTTCACCACAGAGGATGACATCGCCTACAATTA
>JALIZH010030893.1:0-15000 GCA_030522465.1 Rhipicephalus appendiculatus | reverse complement strand
CCGTCCACAAAATTTTGACATCACTTGTAGTTTCTCTGAAGTCAGTGCACAACTCTGGATTCAACCTTTCTGTACCAAAGCTCATCTTGTGATCCGATTGTGTGAATGAAAAACTATCAGTTGTTCCGTGCACGAATACAACCGATGAGCGAAGCTCCTTAGAAATGGGACGCAGACGACTATGCGCCTGATCTCACTGCTGGCTTTCATGAAGGCGGTAGGGTGGGGAGCGGGGGGGTGGGGGGGGGAGAGCGTCTGCTGCGCTCGGTGGCGGGAGCGACTGAGCGAGTATGTGTGCGGCGCGCGCCGCGCAGGGAGAACGAGACAGGTGGGAGAGGGGTGCGAGCGGTGATGCGGCGTCGCGCCGCACGTGCGGCGAGCGTCTGCTGCGCTCGGTGGCGGGAACGCGTGTTCACCGGTTTCAGGGGAGAGGGCAGAGATGAAGAAAGAGGGAGACTAATCGGCCTTCGTTTCGCATGCGTTCGTATTCTCACGCTTTGCGCATCGTGCAGACGCCATCCGCGTTCCAGCGCTCATAAAGCTTATTTATCCTCCCGCGTAAGGGGGAGACACCACAGCTGGCACCGTGCCAGGGAGCTTCGACGGTGACGACGGCGCCGGCGGGCTGCCGGCCTAAGGAGCTTCGCTCCTAAAAAAGTACTGCCCATCATCTGAGTTGTATTTCAAAACGTGTACTTCTACGCTGACTTGTCTTTGTGACCCTGTTCATACTCTGTCGTGGTCGTAACATTGACGAAGGCAACAGTTGGCGTGTTCAAGAAGAAACTCTTTATTTGGGTGAACCTGTGCCCGGGAAACAAAAACTCAAGCTGGAACAATAGACACAGGACACTGACAGCAGCGAGAAGAGCGTCGGTCGTCGATAATCTGATGTGCGGTAAGGCGCGTCGGCATTTACACATGTGGCATAGAACGTTCGAGTCTTATCGCTAGCGGCCGCGCTAGTTCCATAATACACTCAACTGCTCGCGTTTACACGCTCAAGCCTCTCAGAAGATTCCAAAAAAATCTGGAAGGTTCCCAGGCATTCGTGCACGACTCGCGAAAGGCAGTGTTTGTATACTACGGTAACAACAAACCGGTTACATAGAAATACAAAAAAAAGCGTGCATTGCAATACGCACTTTTATTTTATTGTGATAGCCCTTACATGGACACTCTCGGTGGGGTTTTCCCGTCGCTGTCGCCGTCAGGTTCCGGATATGTATTTATATATAAAAAAAAGGCACAAAGAAACAATTCCGAAGCACACGACCGGGGATTCGAACCAGCGACTTCGTTCCACAGCACGCTGCCTCAGACAATTATATCACGCGTCATGCTTGTGCCTGCGTGTTAACGGCAGGCTATTTATATACACCATTTACGGCTGGCGGTACGCCGATCTCAAAGAGCGTGTTTTCAATCACGCAACGCTCCTACATTTTCTTTCAATTTGAAAACTGCCCTTGGGCGGCGCACGAAAAAAGTGGCCCCTTTCCGTGCCCACTCGTGATGTGGAAAGAAAAAAAGATCGCCGGGAACACATTGGGTCAGACGCCACCATGTGGCAGGGAGACGCAGAGGGGTCACTCCACGAAATAAACATCTAAGAGCGTCGGGTTCTGCATTGTCGACACTTGCAGCGCGTTGCTCGAACACAAAGACGTAAAACTGTGACAGTTGTTAGTTAACGCTTGTCCTGTGTATAGCCTACCTGCGCGTTCTTGTCGAGCGTCCGCCTTTGTGCTTCAGCGGCTCGCTACAAGTACAAGTCGTTCTTCGTGTGACATTCCAGTTTTTTGCTATCGCATTCAGTGCTTCGCCGTTTCGGCGAAACTGTGCCTTTTTTTTCTTTGGGGTCGAGAGGAAGCCAGATATCTGACTGGTACACAGACTAAAGGAGGGTCACAATAATAATATCTAGGTCACAATAATAATATCTAGAATATGCCAAGAGACACGGCATGATTATGAGAGACGCCTCATTGGAGGGCTCCTGAAATTTTGACCATCTGGCATTCTTTAACCACATCGCATAGTCCACGGGCCTCTACCATATCGCTTCCACCGAAATGCGACGGCCGCGGCCGGGGTCGAACCCGCGACCTTCGGGTCAGCAGCTGAGCAGCGTAACCGCTACGCCACTGTGGCGGACGAAAGGAGTGTCATAGAAACGACAACTCGTCTGAAGCACATATGTCATCGTCACGTGCACTTGCTTTGTTTTCCAGTAAATTACAAAATCAAATTAAGCCCTGTTTGCCTACTCAAAAGCAAATGCTACAGCAAAAAGTTCGTTATTCAGTCAATAATTGTATTAGCTTCAACCAAGGAAACACTTGTGCAAAAGTAGTGAACGTCAGTTATATCAGCACGAAACCATCCCAGACGACGGTCGCCTCAAGGACAACAAACACACGCACTACTGTGTTTCCACCAATACAGTCGAACCCACTTATAACGATAACAGTTTTAACAATATATCGGTTATAACAATGAGAAGCTGTTGCACCGTCAACTTTTGCATGTTTTCTATGGTGAAATAACCCGCTTTCAGCAATGCCCGCATGCCACGTAATCGTTTATAACAATGAGTTCTGGCTCTTAGGTGTCCATGCCGAAAGGTAATGGAACACGAAATCCTTGCAAAGAAAGAAGAAAACAAGGAATTCAAGCTACGGAACCCCTGCCCACAACCCCAACGGCCCCCAGCACCCCTTCGGATTTTCGGTATGCTTCACCGCAGAAAGTGGCAGCATTGCGACAACGGACTCAAAATGCGCTACGGTGCGGGAGCGGTGGTGGCGTCGGTTAATGCACTTTCGGACATGCAATTTGAGTAAAAAGTTGACATTTTTGGGAAAGTTTCAGCGTCCAAAACTTCATGCGTCGTCATACATGGGCTCTATAAGGTTTTGGTGGTTTCGTGAAAGTGTCCGAATTTTCAAGCATGTCCGAAAAATAATCCTCTTCACTGATGTCTCTTGGCATATCCCATCCTATAAGAGAAGGCGACCGAACGCCTGCGTATACGCCCGCGTAAAGGAGGAGGGTGGGAGAGAGAGTAGGCGCGTGCGCATGAAGTGTAGTCAGGACGCACACCACCACGGGATTGAACTCCGCTCTAAGCTGCTTCGCATCTAAATATTACGACGACCTCTTTAATCTACATCACAAGCGCGGAATAGTTTCTAGAAATAAGTTCATGTTACTGACGGCGGGTTTGTACCCACTCTTCTGGCAGTTCCCGGAGGAACTTGACTTCCGCGACCGACGTACGATTTCGTCAACTGAAACTAGTTTGGTGAAGTCATGGCCTAGACAGCTGCAACTTCGACAATGTTTTAACGAAGAGCAATGGAGTTCACTCAAATAAAACTTTGCACAAGCTGTTTTGCTCATTTCGAGCCAATGTACCATTTGCGATAATGAGGCTTAGCATGAATGCTGTCTTCCTTTATCTGGAATAATTACGCGAGCATGTTTTTTTGACATACCTGTCAAGATTTTGCATAACATTGTACTCGGGCGTCTAATCAGTTATGACTAGAGGCCGGATTTTTAGGCACTAAAAGTCGTGTTTTAGGCGCCAAAAATAGGCAGGAAAAACACAGTTTTAGGCCCCCCAAAATCGTAAATATAGGCACAATAAAATTTTACAAAAACTAAAATTTCCAAATAAGGACGTGCGCGACCTGGTCTACGACAGGAACGCAAACAAATATTTTTTATGATTGTACAAAGGCGTTAATGATTTAGCATAGCCATGCAATGGTCCCTTTTCGGGCACGGTTTCCAGAACACGGTCTCTCCTTTTATGGTCCAGAATGGTAAGTGTCCACCATCGAATAAGCACGCTCCTGGGTCTGCTTTTTTTTCGGCACGGCTGGGAAGGGCAGCACAGGATTCAATAGCCAGACCGCTAAAAGGCCAGAAGGGTCTGTTAGCCTTGTATTGGCCGGGTCTAATAGCGCATAGTCAATTTCTCCTCTTTGTGTGAACACCATAAAGGGCCCCTTACCAGGGTTTTGGCGTTTCGAGCTAGAAGTGTAATGCATGCACTGCGCTAACGATCACGTCTGCCAAGATTTGCAACGCTACGCTCCCCGGAAGGAGGTGAAATGTCAGACTGAATGCCTCGTGCCCTTTATCTCACGGGCGCGCGCACCAATGTGGAGGAGGTGAAGTTCAAAAGGAATGGTCCTGTGTACGTCACAGTAGTACATGAAACTGCGAGAATTATTCGAGGCTACATGTCTAATTTCTGCAATCTGTTGCTTGAATAGAAGAATTAAAGTTCATAGAAATATTAAAACATACAAACGGAATGTGTGCGCACTTTTCTTTAGTTTTTTCTTCGAATCGAGAGCGATGCGAGACTTAGCTGCCTATATTTCTTTTGCGTTCGTGTTCTCGCTGTTCCCGCGTCGTGCCGGCGCCAGCCCTGACAACGCTTAGCATGTTTTTGCTGCATCGTCCCTTACAGCAGTTCCAGCTGTGCGACGCGCTGTGTCGTGGTAAGGATACAGGATCTATGCCAGCCTCTCCAAATGCATAGACGGATCCATCCCACAGAAACAGGCAGCACACTATAGAGCGAACGCCGAAACGATACAACAGCGCTTGTGCGCACGACCTGGCTTGGGCATGTCATGTGCACATAGTGTAATATTGCGTGCGCATGGCGTGTTGATGCGTCAACGTCGTGTGATCTTCCGGCTCCGAGTTTCTCTAATACTGAAGAGGGCAGGGAAGGAATTTGACTTGCGAGTGGCAAAGGTTTCAAGCTCACCTACCGGCATCATGCTTTCGCGGCTCGTAATGAACCAATTAAAAAGTTCTTGTGGTACAAAGCTCTTCATTGGGCACGCAAACACTTCCAGTATCTGACTAAAATTTCTCATGTGACCTGGTGAAGGGCCCTTTAAGAGTAAATTACAAACGAAACAAAAGCCATGTGCACATATCATTTTTTTATCTACTTTCTACTTTCCCCTGACGGCACTCCACCGTTTCGCATTCGTTCTCCATATTCCTGCTGCCGCGCAGGCACCTCCTGTTTTCTGCCCCCCCCCCCCCCCCCCACCATGCCCAACTCTTCAAGGAGGGGCTTCAAATCCATGGGAACACTGGGCTGGAAAACCGGCGGTAAAAGCTGCCCGCCACGTCCTCGGCCATAGAAGCCACTTTCCTCTTCTTCCCCTCTCCTCTTCCCGCCTGGGACGTGCTCCCATTTAGGGTTGCAGAAATAGCGTCTTTTCCTCTCCCCTGCTCCAACCGCTCGCGCCATGTCAGTGCGGTGGGGTAAGGTGGCCGGTGCGTCCCATTTCACTGCTGCTACAGGTTGCTTCCCGGATGTTTGTTGAACTAGGGAACTAGGTTGTTGCACCCCATAAAGTTCCGAAACGTCAATTTTGCCCGGTAACATGAATTACGGTCTCAAACTGTACTCGAAAGCAAAATTTGAGGCTAAATAGCGTTCATATAGGCACCAATTTTGAATATAGGCATTTATGGGCACTTATAGACATTTAGGCACAAACCCCAAAAATAGGCATTTATAGGCACTATAAAAACACTATAAAAAGCCCTCCTTTACCTCTAATTTATGCTCATATATCAAAGTGGCGTGATAGGAACGCAAGGAAAAAAATAGGCAATTGCCTATAATCCGGTCTCCAGTTATGACGCACACCGTATGAGTGAGGTGTTGCGAGAAATTACTCCGGTGATCGCACTTTTCGTCATACTTTGTCTACATGTGTCATAGAAGCGCCGCTGTCTTCTTGAGCTTAAGGGGCATTAAAGGGAAACAATGAATCAGTATAGATTGATAAATTGTACTGTGAGAACTCTAATGCCGTTGATTTCACTATCACAGCTTCATTAACAGAGGAGAAGGCAAGGTCAGTTTCAATTTTTTCGATTTTTTCTGCGATATCTCTGCGTGTGACGTCACAGATTTCAAAGTGTACTTTTCGCATTTTGGCGACATTGCCTCAACATTTTTCTTAAGCTTGGAATGCTAGGTATATGGCCCCCTCACGAGAACCATGTACTACGTCATTTTTAGCGATTAGGCAGTACGTAGGGCCTAGTGGATTCTGTCAAAAATTAATGACCTCACGACAATTGATGCGGAGAATTCAAGGTGGCGTCACACCCGGATTTTCTTTTTTGCACGTTAACTAGCTCACCAAGCATCTTCTACCGACAAGCGTGGTCATTTTGAAATTGTGAAGGAGTAATTCACTGATACGAGAAAAATCGTTTTTTTTTTCTCTTTAGTGTACGTCCCTTTAAGCTCATAGCTATGCCATGAAATGACCATAAAATGCTTGAGTAAGCTGGCTATTTGGACAAGTTGGTAAATCTTCATCTTACCACAGCGCGCACACACGAACACAGAAAGAATAAGGAAAGAACCGACGACACGAACGCTGACTATCAACCATCAAACAGTTGATACTCAGCGCTCGGGTCGTCGGTTCTCAGGGTCGTCGGTTCTTCCTTATTCTTTCTGTGTTCGTGTGTGTGCGCTGTGGTAAGATGAACATAAAATGCTATAGTTACGTATTATGATAATAAGTTCTAAAACACGTAACTTTTCCATGTCATGGGAAAATTTGTTTAGATCTCACTTGTACGTTGTCATTCGACATTCGAGCCCCTTTGATCTCTTCAAGGCATACAAATGCCATCGGCTGGCTGCGCTGTCCGCCGATGACGACGTAGTTGTGTCGCCTTGCGTACCTCAAAAGGAGCCCCTGTACTTCCAGCGACATTAATTGCTTGGAGCTGAACCTACCTACAGTGTAGTTTATGTCCGTTTACGTACAGGATAATGTTTTTCTTCAAACGAATATCCCTTAGGTGGTTAAACGTGATTTTTTTTTCTTTTTTTTTCATGACTCTACGGGAAATGCTTCATCTGTGGACCCGCGTGTCCTCAGAACAAGGCAAAACCTGTGCTTACCCATCTGTTCTGGGCCGTTGTAGTCCATCACCGGGTAGCCGAGCCATTGGCCAGCTTTCAAGAAAATAGAAACAAGCTTTGTTTGCGTGACGGACAGCGTTACTGGCACTTTTCCTTTGCTGCCTCGGAATCCTGAAATAATGGAAACACCAGCAGCCTTACAGAAGCCATATTTCAATGAAAGAGTTGTGTTCCTTAAAGCCTAATCAAACGTAATAAAACGAGGGATTGCTTACGAATTTCATTGATATCTCTTACTGCGGCTGCTGCTATGTTCCCAAGATTTTCAACATAGAACAGCACACGCACAATTCCACGTACAGGTACTTTTACCTGTACTTCTACTACTACAGAAGCGCTGATAACCGCATTTGTTTTTACGGAGTTACTGATATACGACCCAAACAGTGCTCTGAAAACGTACTTTATTTAGCAAATTTCTTGTTTAAACCTCTTTATTCCTTGAAAATCTTAAAATCCTCAATATTGTTAACACCACTTTCTTCAAGATCAAGTGTCTTTTCTCTTTTTTTGTAATCCCTGTTAACATCACGTATGGCGATTCTATGAATTGTATTTGTTTTCTTTTATTGAGATAGCAATTCTATGGCCAGTCTCAGTACGTTTTACCGTAGCCTTTCTGTACTTATCTATCTATCTTTCCATCTATTTATATCTATGCCGCAAACAAAAATAGTTGGGAAGAAAAATTTTCCGAAGCGCGTGACCGGGGATTAGAACCTGAGAACCCTCGCAAAGCGCGACGCGTTAAATCATTGGGCCGCAAACGCTCACATCTTCCGGCATATAGTAAAGGCGAGCTATCTATATATGCACCATTTGGCGACAGTGTTACGCAGATCTGTGAGGTGCTTTAGCGTGGCCGTGGCTTGTTCACCCATGATATGGCGCCCAATAGTGTGCCTCGATGGCGCCAAAGACCAAATGGCGCGCTCTAAGGGGCATAGCTTCTTCCGTGTTTCGTTGCGCCGCATGGATATAGGACCCGGAGGGCGTCCGCTCTTTGACATACAGGGCGTGATTGCCTGCGCTCGCGCGCTAATCTCAAGAGGGAGATTAAGCAGATGGTTCATAGTTTTGTACTTGTGCTCTCATCGTAAAAGTTTGCGTTGAAGTCATATAAAGCTTCGTTCATACTACACATCGCTAGTTCCAGTTGCGTTCGCTAAAGAAGTGAGCCGCTAGGCTTCCTTCGTGTAAGATTCCAATGTGGTGATATCGCATTCATTGCTTCATCTCTGCGGCAAGACGTTCTTTCGTTACAGTTCGTGAAGGTTAGTAAATTTTTATGGACCTGAAGGAGACAATCCATAAGTTGATTCTGTACGCCTTCTAGGTAAATAAGAATCGCATATTTTCGGAGCTGCTTGCTCAGCTTAAGAAATACTCAACTATGCATTAAAGTTCTTAAAGAAAAATTACACTGAACTATTTCACCATGGTTTCACAAGCGCGCTATATCTACATCTCTATTTAACCTAGCTCGGCTGAAGAATTTCCATAAACTCCAGACACAGTTCGTACCAACGGCGCCAATCAGCCCACTTGTTAGAATAGTTTGGCAAGACCCCTTAGCGGCATTGTAGGGTTGCATACGAACTCTATTTCATTTTTTCTTTTCCTGGTACTGGCGTCGTAACTTTCATCTACTGGATACTGCTACCAACCAGAATTCCAGTCAAAAAGTGTTGCTTCGAAGCGATCAGTTGATCCAAGCACACACATTAGGCTGGAGAACTGAGTAAGTTGGCATTGATTTATGTGGAGTATAAGGTATAAGCAAACAACGCAAATAAAACCAGGACTGAAGAAGAGTAGACACAGTCCTCGTTTTATTCGCGCTCTTTGTATTCGCCATGCAGTTCTGAAAAAAACATATCGAAAGTGCCTCGTCGTTTGTTTGTGCACAAGGTGCGCACCGTCTATCTTCGATCGTCAACCCTTGACACCAGAGAACAATAGCATTGCAGCGCAATGCGTCTGAAGCTATATATACGGGTCACTGAACATGTGTGCGCTGGTATTTTCAGTTTGCGCACAAATACAGACTCGTGCACCTGTTTTCGTCGCACACAACACGTCATCTTTACTTATTTATTTGCAGAGACGGACAAGCTCATCGTCTGTGTTTGTGAAAAAAGGGTAGCATCCGGCTTAGTAATTCTCTTAAGGTGTTGATAGGCGGAGCACAACACCCAGGGGTTGTCTCCTTACAAGTACCACAGTGGAAGACAAGTATCACCTGTCCAAGTAGCACGTCTGTACTTACAAGGTACTAGCACCTGTCTTCCCACAGGGTGCTTACAAGTACCATTAAGTCAGAAGACAGGTTTATTCACAATATTTGCTCTAAGACAGCTGATGGGGCAGCCGAAAGAAAAATTATGATGACGACGATATCGAAGGAATATTGGCAATTACTTGCTCAAGGACTTGGCCAAAAACCGGGTGGATATAAATATGGTCTTAAAACTATCAATTTATATTAGCACTTTTCACTGCAATTACAATGAAAATAATGTTACAAGAAAAACGTATATTTTCATATATTTCCATGCAGAAGCAATGGCAGAGATTAAACTGGAGCCTGCCCATAATGGCTTCGTCATTACCGACCCTTGTCTTCCTCACAGAGTGCGCCCTCTGTTGCCTTGTGACACTACCGCGCAGCGTAGAAGCGCCGACCCGCTGCTTCTGACCGAACTACAGGTGTGGATGGCATATACGGCTTCAGCCTCACAACGTACACAATATTGGATGGCGGTGGCGTTGGCTACGCTGAATCAACTACTCGCTGTATTTCATATCCGAGGTCAGCGACCTGGCGAAGGACCTCGCGTAGGACCTGGCGTGTTCCTCGTATTGGGGCAACAACTTTTTGGAGAGTCTAATAAGGCATTATAACGTCGCAATAGAGCAAGTGAACCGGATAAATACGAGACGTCTTGCGGCGGCAATCAAACAGGTCTTTTTGAGAAGCTGGCGGTCTGTAGTGCTGCGTGGGCTCGTACTATCACATCGCGAGCGTATGTGACAGGTGAGCTTGAACCAGCGGGAAGTAGTGTGTCAGGAGGCAGTGATGGCTACCTGCTATAAGAAAGATAAAAACTTAAGGACACAGGGGTAGGGCAAAACTCACAATATCTCGAAATCAACTTTTTTTGTTACGTTTGCCCCATTATCAAAACAACTTGAAAAAAGCAGAACGCTGATTTTTAACCACAATAAGCGAAACATCGATACAAAGCTACTGAACTAGAATGGTGTACGTATGTGGGTTAGTTTTTATTTTCTTGGCAGTTTTATTTGAAAAATAATGACAAAACCTACCTGCTTTGCTAAAAAAATCGCAAAAATGGCAAGATTTAAAATGCAATTGTAATTCTAGTTCACTTGCGAGAACAGGCGCCGAGGAATGAAACGAAACAAACCCGTACTTTTTTAAATATAGTAGTTCCTGAGAAAACGGGTCCTAAAGAAGCCTTAAAATACATGGGAGGTAATGGATAAGCCAATAAACCACCCACTCCTTGTGAAACCCACATGTTTTCTCAACTGGTGCGATTATACGCTTCTGCTACGCAATATTGCATGCGTTAAGTCTCCTTGCCCTGCATGACATTCGCATAGTGTGTGTGTTTCTTTTTTTTTTAGAGTCAATTTGAAGCCGTGGCTTGGCTGTGTGTTACAATACCCACTCCGCAAAGCAATATATTGGGCGAGTTGGGTTTTAGCTTCCATATTTAACAGCGCGATACGACACCACAGAAAGGAAGGCACAGAAGACACACGCACCGCTGACGAAAATCACAGCGAACCCTCTGAACCAATCTACAGGGATTGCAGTGTGATAGGCAAGCATCGTGATGCTCTAATAAGAGAAATACAGGAAGCACATGTGATAGCAAAGTTGCAAGATATGTGTATAAGCGCACCCTCAGTAGCATTGTCCCAAAAAAGAAATCAAATGCCTTGACTGCGAAATTTGACGCATGTCTGTGTTCTGCCGGCACTAATGTTCAATCTGCGCATGTTTCTTGCACGTTTCTCCTTGCCACCAGTGGTATAAAAAGACTCGCTGGTTTCAATAAAATATCAGATGTCAGTCAGCGCTCCGTGTGTCTTGTGTGCCTTCCTTTCTGTGGTGTCGTCTGGCGCTGTCAAATATGGAATACCTACTCGGCACGCAGATGGCCTGGGTTTGATTCCCACTCTAACCCAACATTGTGATTATTTATTTATAATATGCCTATATATCGAAATTTCTCTCACGGACAACACCGATGTTTCGCTCACAACCAACGACGCCGACACCGGGATTTCTGCGAAACGAGCTCTCTAACGCTATCGCGGTTAAACGGGGAATAGCCTGAGGTACCTTGCTGGAAGTGCTGTAAGCGAATTTGACGTAGGTTATGGTTGCGTCTCAGTCGCGGTGGTTCGCAGAAACGCATGTAGAAAACATATTGGCGAGAGTTCGGTTCAGGCGTTACGGAAGCTCATTGATTTGTGGGCGTTATGCCGTTCTGAACTTGTGGCTGGTAGAGCGGTAACATAAAATGTTTCGGATGGCGCAGGACAAAAGTATCGGCCTTGATCAGTGAGGAGCTATCGAGGAGAAACGTGATGCAAGCTGATCTCATGCAGTAGGAAGTCAGCAACATCGCTAGCGAAGCTGGTGGGAAGAACGCAGTTAATCACGTGGCGTGTGGCATAGTCAGTCGCTACGGCGACCCATTTGTTCCCGGACTCCGAAATAGCGAATCTCCCAAAAAAGATCGAGCCCTGCTTCATAGAATGGTTCGTCGGGTGGGTCAATAGGGTACAGGAGGTCGGTTTGAAGCATTGTTGATCGTTGTCGACGTTGACGTAGCTCGTAGCTTAATAGAATGCTTTGTTGGGCGCGTTCGTTCATTATGGAGGAGCTGCCGACGTACTTTTGCATAGTCGCGGCATTGTTCATAGCCAATATCAAGTAAGTCTGATACAGAGAAGACGCAGACCCCAGTGTATGCCTCAGTACAGTACTGCCTTGTGACAGAACCCTGTACTACCTTTATGACAATACTTGTCCGCCGCGGTGGTGTAGCGGTTACGGTGCTCGACTGCTGACCCGACGGTCACGGGTTCGATCCCGCCCACGGCGGTCACATTACGATGAAGGCGTCATGCTAGAGAGCCGTGTAATGTGCGATGTCACGTTAAAGAACACCACATAGTCGACATTCCTGGAGCCCTCCCACTACGGCATCCCTCATAATGGTATCGTGGGTTCGGGGCGTAAGACCCCAGCAATTGTTATTACCTTATGACAATATTTCGGCATCTAGTACAGGACACAACACAAGGATTACGTGCAAGACAACATAGAGCACCTGTCTTCGTTGTCTTTTACGCCGTCATTGCGTTGTGTCCTGCGCTAGAAGCTAAAAAGAAATATCAACGTGACCAAATTTATTCGTTAAAGGGAGTAGTTTTCTTAATTAATACAAACAGAATATTAGAATATTTATTCAGCCATTCTGACTAAACACTTCCCTGGCCAACCAGAGTTCGTCCTCTCCTTCGTCCGCAAGGTAAGCGGCTGATAACAATATTATAGAGCATAGACGATCGGTGGGCTTTTGAGCAATGCCACTTTACTGACTGTGAATACCTACTTCCATATAACCTAACCTTTCAAAGAACAATAAGATTGTCTCATAAAAAAAAAATTGGCAGATCACACCCATTGTAGGAATCGACTTTATGCGAAGCACTCAGCTGCCTATGGCGCATATCTAATGCAGAACATTTCTTAGCAAACCAAACGCACTTTCACCGTTTTCATCAATATATTCATCTTTCTAGCCGCCTACGTCTGGGCGCTCTTGTGGTCATCTCCCTAACTTGGTACAAACCAATGTTGGCATACGAGGACATGAATGTATGACGAACCCGATTAAACAAGAAGTGCTTGTCGCGTACGTCATGATACCCTTTCCTTCAATCGCGTGTGGCCCGTATCCACCTACCGCCAACAACTGATGTTAGGCAACCGTTGATGCAAAGGCATTTATTTGCGATCTTTTCCGCCTTGTGTGTTGCCTGCAGGTTGATGCAGCATGCTTTTGAGCGTTTCTCTGCTATATTGAAATCGCCGACAACAAAATACTTCATGCCTTTCTCTATTTTCACCCACGCGAAATGTATTATAATGTTTTCGAATACTATGTTCTCTTTTCTTTGGTTGATATAAGCTCTGAAAAGTGCATAAGCTCTGAACACCCGCATACCACGGACCAGTATGTGCCACAAGTGACTGGGGCAAGGGTTTTATGACGTATGTGGAAGTTATGTCAAGTTATTCGTGTCATGATCACTCAGTCATTTTTGACATATAGTTACGTCGTCCTGCGCCAATTTTGTTAATTGTTACGGTTTTACGTCCCAAACCTCTGCCACTTTTCGTATATACCAAGTAAATGAGGCAAACACGACAGCACCCAGACGTAGGCGGTTAGAGATAGATAGATAGATAGATAGATAGATAGATAGATAGATAGATAGATAGATAGATAGATAGATAGATAGATAGACAGACAGACAGACAGACAGATAGACAGACAGACAGATAGATAGATAGATAGATAGATAGATAGATAGATAGATAGATAGATAGATAGATAGATAGATAGATAGATAGATAGATAGATAGATAGATAGATAGATAGATAGATAGATAGATAGATAGATAGATAGATAGATAGATAGATAGAAACAAAGTGCCTTTGGCTCCCTAAGAAATGATCGCATTTGGAAACTGACTGTACACTGTCTCTGTCTCTGTCAGCATATTCCCAGGCGTGCACATTCCTTAGGGCACGTGGTTAAGCAATAAATTTATTTTGCAAGCAGCACCCAAAAGCCCATAGGCAAAATCAAGCATCCTTTTTAATTCAACCTAGTGTGTCCAGATTCCTTTTCTGTGATTTTGTTAAATGCAACTAAGATTGTAATACCAGAATTACACCAAGTAGTTTGTGGATTGTAGAAATTAGAAGCTCATTCCTTTCTGTACCATATGATCCCCGCGCTTCCTTCGTCCAACAAACAAACGCCGCTAACGTCACGCCCATAATAGCTATGCGTTCACTTACAATAATAATACCATTACTCACGCCTGTCTGGATGTGGGCCCAAATAATTCTCGTATTTCTTGAAGTAAGGGAGCACACTTAGATACGACCAGTTGAAGGCGCCGTACTCATGCTGCCAATGGTCAAAGTCTCTTCGATTGCCACGAACGTGCATTTGAAAGTTGATCACGCTGGAACCACCGAGCACCTTACCACGGGCCCAGTTGCACCTCTGCAAATAAAATTATACATCAAAACAGCTGTGCCTTTAAATGAGTTTTGACGTCTTAGTGAAGCATTGTGTCTGTAAAAAACGGCAGGAAGAGGAAGATCAAAACTTACGACGAAAAAAAGATCCCTAAACAGGGGTTGTGTGGCTCGAGCCACACAGCCCCTGTTTACGGATTTTTGCATTGGGTGTCTGTGTGGCACTGCTCATAAACAATGCTAGTCATTTCATGTTCAATGCACTTTATCCAGTACCACTCAGTTGCAATACCCTGCTTTTTCGAAGGCCTCACCCTACGCGAGCTGTCTCTTTACTGTACATTGTATGAAATGCGTGCGTGTAGTCGTTATAGAAGCAATATAGAAGCAGGATCAGTTGTGGCAGTAATGAATCAGCACTTGCGAAACTTGATAATACATCATCTCTACCTGCCACAGCTGCACATAAAACTAAGCGCCATCGCTTATGTGGTACCGGATCGCAGAAACACCATTATTTTCGCCGAATCCACGAACAGATTTCGAAAACGTTTCCTGGATGATCGTTTCGCCTGTCAGCGCACATTTACTTACGCGTCCACGCTATCCACAGAAATCGTGTGGATTAAAAGACATACAGAAACGCTGGACAAAAAAAAAATTGGACGATGTTTG
>JALIZH010030892.1:20000-25641 GCA_030522465.1 Rhipicephalus appendiculatus | reverse complement strand
TTTTTTTTCACTCTCAAAGCTCCATGCGCCTTGTCCCACAGATTTCACGTATACGCAGGTGCCAAGTCTTCACTCAACCTTCCCCCCTTAACCTGTATTCCGTACTGCGGCCGCACGTTCGGCGCTAGTGTTCAGAGGCCGTTCGCCACGGTCCTAAAGCCGCGTTCAGACTGCAGTCGTATCTTTCATAAATGTCGTATCGCGTAACGGCTGTATCGTCAGTTTGCGTAGTTAGCGACCACGTATGTTCACATTTATCTTTTCGGTACGATACGTTTTTTACGACGCGCCAATCGCCACTCTGAATGTGCGTTGCGTCCTCGCTACAATTTCAGCCTAGCAAGGTTCACGTGTTTGGCCATGGCTGGCCTGGTTGGGCTAAAGGGAAGACGCTACGTGCGCTCACATTAACGCACATCGCGTCTGCGCTTTAGTCCGGCAAACCAACTGCACAGACACGCTACTGCATGGCTTTCAAGACGCGCATGAAGACGCGGAATTGGGGGAGGCCAGAAGCCCCGCGAACGGAAAGTGAAAACCGAAACTGCTTTGCCCATTGGTCGTACGTCACGGTCGCATCTGTAGTTGTCGTAAAAGTCGCGGGCCCGGCAACATTTACGTCCCTTACGTTACGTACTTTACGTTAAATCCAACAACGTCTGAACATGCTCATTACGTTGCTTGCGCTTGCGCTTACGATCCTTACCGAGGATGCGTACGTTGCGCACGTAGTCTGAACACGGCTTAAGAAAGCAAGCAATTCGTTAACTTGGTAAATTGGTTAAGTGCGAGCGCTCACTTTCTACGAGTGCAGCACGACGTAACTGCTGTTGTGCGCTCTTACGGCCCCCTAGTAACGCTGAGTCCCTACAGCGGCGCTTTTATGCGAGCGTTTCAGATGTGACAGCGTCTTCAGCAGCGACACCGAGCCATAAACGGACTAGCACGTGAAGATGCCTTATCACTCACAGCAAACACACAAACATCGAGGCTACTAAGGTTCCACAAGACCGAGACTAAACAGTTACAGTGCATATCTGACGCGACGGCCTCCCAGAAACACATATGTTATAGGTTTTATGCATATGGATGTTGCACACCGTGATAGATCACCTTTCAGGTTACTATCCCAGTAGCTCCTCTATCGGAACGCAGCCCTGTGCTGTGCGAAGCCACAGGGATGGCCATGCAACTGATTAGGCACCACCACAAGCGGTGATATCTGAACTACTGGCTCGATTCGAATCGCCGCACAATAGCTGCGCTCTCGCGGCAGTTGCCAGCTAGTCGTCCTACGATATCCTTACCAGACACACAATGCTGCGATCCGAAAATAGCAGTGACCGCTAGCGCTGTCGACGAGCTATTATGTAGACGCACGCTAACAAGGCGGTACTAAGCGCTGTCCCCCCGACAGTTGGAGTTAATTACGCGGGGTGGGCAATTATTCGCTGCCTCATTAACGACGCCGCTGCTGCCACCACTGCCATTCTAGCGGAAATGAAAATGCGATAACGTCCCGCGATGGCTCGACCTTCCCTTCCCAACCCAGCGTTGCAACGTTTCCTGCCACGGGCACCACGTGATCGGCGGGACGGGTGTCCGCTCGTATACCGCCGATGAAGTTCAGCTTCGTGGTGCTCTCATTGTAACTATTGGATCGGCGGAAATGTGGCGTTTATCCTAGTACAATGTAGGTGTCTTGGAGCTTACTAACCTCGCTTTTTCAACACTACAAACTTGTATGTTGTGCAGCCAGCTGTTAAGTCCTTTTAGAAAAATGAAGTTCTATATATTGAAGAAAAAAAAAGAAAAAGAATTGAATACTACGTCAATCAATAGGAATGGTTCAAAATACGCGTAGAATAGCGTTCGTATGCCTTGCGTATGCTGCTGTTGTATCTGTTTTGTAAATGTGCTGCAGGAGGAGGGACCTTAACGTATGCTATGCTGTTAAAGAGAACTGATATTCATACATACACTCACATAGTCATGTGCTAGCCAGGGAATTTTTATTTTATTCCCCTCACTTAGTCGTCTCTGTCACATTACACATTAATTCATTTATTGTGTATCGTTGGCTTTATCTGCGATATTCTACAGATGAGTTGGGAAGGTAGCCAAAAGCGGAGAGCGGTCTGACTCTGTATGGCGCCATCTCCGTGATTTGCGCACACTGTTTTTTAGCAACAAAGCTGTTGAAGCTCGCGGCAATCAGTCTGTCGGAAAGAGTAATGATCATCATGAAGAAGCGGCACGCGCTCTCTACATCCTCTTCTTAATCTTCGTCCTCTTCTGCTTCGCTCCCAGAACGGGGGCGCCGATTTCTCCGGCGTGGCCTTGTAATAATACTGTTGGGGGGAGAAAACGAGGAGAGAGAGAGAGATAGAAAGAAAGCGACGTAAAGAAAAAGAGCAGTTCATGGCGAAAAAAGTTCTCCACGGGGCGCAATTCGAACCCGCGTACACTTGATCCGAAGGAGAGCGAGCTAACCACTCAGCTATCGCTGGTAGAGCGTAGCATAGCCTTGTGTAGCATAGTGTAGCAAGGGGGGTGGGAAAGGGAAGTGAGCATGAGGAGGAAATATTTGATGGTGAGGAGGAGGTAAAGGAGGAGGGGATATAGGAAAACGTAGCATATAGAAAATTGCAACGAGAGAAATAGAGAGAGAGAGAGAGATCAAGAGAGAAAAGGATAGAAAGGAGGAAGCAAGCGAGAGATAGGAAGAGACAGTGAAAGGGTAAAGGTATGAAAGAGGAAGAAAAATAGAAAGAGCAAGAAAGAGAAAGCTAGAGAGAGAGAGAGAGAAATTAATAAATAGAAATAAGCATAGAAAAAAGACATAAGAAATAAATAGAAGAGAGAAGAAGAAAGAAATAGAACAATAAAAAAAAAAGAGATAGTTTGCAAAACTTAGCCAAACACCAAAAGCCACATCTATCTAGGTGCCCATCAGCCCCGCTGCCTTTTTAGCATTGCGTCTCCAGTCCAAGCTACGCTTTGTTTATTTCACGGACGGGTGGGTGGACAGCATTTTTCACCCGACTCGCGAAATGATGCTGCGTAATATATTTCTTCATAAACATTTTTCTTCATAAACATATTTCTTCATATTTCTTCATAAACAAACAACAAAGCCAAAACATAGCTCCTTCGTAAGCATGACGTCTACAACAGCGCTTTGTTAAAATCATCAATAGTGTCTTTTGCTTATTGCTTTGATAACTCTAAACTAAAGCCCGAATATTCGGATAAAATGGTAGGTATGATACTATGAGAGCATTAGCGCTTCTACTACCTCGCTTCACATGAATGTGTCTGTTAATCTACGACCAGAAGGGGAAAGAAAGACCTGAAGAAGGCACAGCTCTCAGAAAGGTGCAAGAACCCCCTCACTCCTTCTCAGTTGATACTTTCGGTCTTTCTTTATAATGTAAATTTTCCTGAAAAGCAATTTTAAGCATGCCTCAGAGAAAAACATTTCGGCAGGTCCCTCTTCTCCATGAGCGAAGGCCGTACGCTAAAATGAACATTGGAGATCCTCACTAGAGTGGTCGTTCGTTGGTTGGGGGTCCTCTTGAGCGCCCTCATTTACCATAAATCAGTTGGCTTGCTCGATACCTCCAAGAGTGGCGCAGCGCGGCGCCTGCTCAATAACTCGGTACAGTCCGCACGCTGTCGGTGTTTATACGTCGTCTTCTAGCTGTGCCAGACATCGAGAAGGCGTTTGATGCAGTCAGTACTATATCGAGTTTACTTATTTATTTATTTTTATTTATACACAAAACCAGCACAGGCTCCAACAGGAGTATGGTGTAGGGGGGGGGGGGGGGTGTACAGTGTATAAGATCACATAAGTGGAAGCATTAAAACGCGATTACACATTTTATGGCACATAAAACTATAAAATAACGTTAAATAATACGCTTCCTGGTGAGCTTTGTTCAACTACTCAAGAATGCCTGCACTGACAACTGAAGGATGAAGCTGAAAAAGCGCCCTCTTCCCATTAATAGGGAGATTCTTAAGGAGTTTATTTCGTTCATCGTGCAGTTTGTGATGTCATGAGTCACTTTTCACTTTCGTGGTGCGTGTATAGTCAGCCTGTGACCAGTGTTCTGACGGTCCCGGTAACTGCGCACAAAGTTATACTAAACACCTTTAATGAAGATGTCTTGCTACGCTGACTTCATCTTATCTTTTGCATAGCGGCTTCTCCGTGTATGTTTCCAATTTCTCGGAATTCTTTTCTTTTTCACGCTTACTTTCTGGTTGACAATGATAAACGATATGGCGCCGGAGCGAAGATTGACTGCGGGACCACTCGCGTGCCACCGCATGTGAAAACACAGAGGCGCGACCAGTCTGAGTGGCCACGCCCAATAACCTACACCTGACGCCGCCTGCTTCACTGGCAACAGGTTAAAGTAATCTAGGTCTACGATTTCTTCTACGTAGTAGAACCTCCGCACAGAAAGCAAACACTTGAACATATATATATTTATCCCCCCACTTTGCTTGATGGGATGCCTCCCGCATGCCATCTTTATCGGCCATTAGCGATGTCTGGCTTATGCGATGTTGCGATATTCAACGAATCTCATACGTAATAAAGCTAATGAAACATCGCTTGTGTTAGTTTCTTGTTCTGGAAGCGCCGTTTCGATTTTGCCTGTGGCACTGTGCAGCCATGCAGACAGGGTGGCACCGCTCTGCGGGTTTGTTGCGGGGAGTATCATTCCTTGCGTTTCCTTTACGTATTTTGTAGAAGACCATGCATGACACCCGCAAATTTGCATGTTCTCGCATAACGATCTGCTCATATTGAAGGGAGTTGTTTTCCACTGTACTGAAGCCCCCTGATATTGTCAACATTATGCATTCAGGGCAACAGCTATCGCGTTTTCTGTCATGGCCAGTTCACCACTTCAGAAGTAGTTGTTATCAACAGTGGCCCTGTTGACACAACGGTGGTATTTGTCCTGTGACTTGAGCAGCGCTAGCAGCCTCCATGGCGTTGAACTTAACTTTGCTTAAAGTGTACATTATTACACTTTGGAAGGGCAGAAGAGAAGGCAGTAACGCCTGACGGAGTCACCTAATGGAGCAGCAGTTTTCATAGAAAATGTGGCAACAGAACCTGTAGCGGCCGTCTCTGTTTTTCATGTGGCCCTTGAGGTTCTGTACACTCTTCGCTCTCGACAACAAACTAGTCGAAAGTGGTCCAGTCAGCGGTGTGTCTCAAGATGCATGTTGTGTCACGGGCCATGTGACAACCTGTGAGGATGTTTCCGTCATCACAATGAAAAAGAAACTATTTCAACGGGCTCATCGGGCCGCTGCATTAACCAGAAATATTTTAACATAAGAGATCGCTAACCGGAGGCTCACCTTCTAATCTATCTTTTTATTGTCGAGAATGTAAGTGCACGCCAAAGTTCGATGAATGCGCAGTTTTGTACCAGGCCTAGAAATGAAGAAACACGTCTGATAATTAAGGCATGACTATTTGATAACACTTGTAACGCATGCGTGAGCCAACCGTCGATTAATGTGCATAAACATGAAATCCCATGGCTTGAACTTATCTTTCACGTGGACCCTCACGCGTGCCAGATTCATAGATTCACCTACTGGATGG
>JALIZH010030892.1:0-15000 GCA_030522465.1 Rhipicephalus appendiculatus | reverse complement strand
GGCGCAGGACAAGCCGCTCATTTCTGTGCATTTAAACATGGGACTTAGTCAACGCCGCTTGTACCCATGACGCCAAGTGTGGAACACTTTTTTTTTTTGCTGGCTGGCTGGCTTCAAGTAGCACGTGATCTTTGTACGAGCTGGCATCTGATGAACAATCCCTCGCATACTACATCAAGGCATCAATTCTGTCAGGACGAGGCCCGCAATATGAATGAACGAAAGAAGAGGAATTCAAGGGCTCGTTTTTCATTGTTAGACAGAACCTCAATTAGGACCAATATACAATTAAGCCAAGCATAGGGAGCGTTATTGGAAGTAACTGTGACATCAATTTCAATAAATTAAAGCGAAAAAAAAGACAACTTTAGGCTACGTGATGCCAGCAGGCAAAAAAGTGCACAGTCACCGTCATGGCTACGAGCAGCGCTGACTAACACTCCATAGTTTAAATGCACATATATACCCGATAAAGCAGACGGGAGGACAACCGCCACATAGCTTTATTGGTAGAGCATAGGACACGTTATTCGAACGTTCAGACCCTGCCGGCGGCAAAAGTTGTCTTTTCGTCCACTTTAATTTCTTCGCATTTGTATCATAATTACAACGAATAACGTCCCCTATACTTTCCTTGGCTTGATTATCTGTTGGTTCTCGTTAATCTCGGGTGCGGGAACGAAGAAAAGCTATTGCCGTTTATTGGGTTCTTAATACAACCATTAGCTAGTGGCAAAACAAAAATCTGCGATAAAAAAAAATCAGCGCCAAAGCACTCCGTAGGGATGGCTTGCTAGCGAAGCTGAAACGTGCGGCTCCTGCAGTGTTTATCACCGAGTTAATTTCTCAGCTATTTCTTACGTCTGTAAAGAAATTTTATTTGGTGTTTGTGGCCTGTGTGTTCCCTTCTGGATATTTAGTGGACAAGTCATGAGTAGAGGGGCTTGCCTGATTTCGAGGGCACACATACGTGCTAGGAGTTGTTCGCCACGGTGGATCAGTGGCTACGGTGCTCGGCTGCTGTCCCGAAGGTCGCGGGTTCGATGCCGGCCGCGGCGATCGCATTTCGGTGGAGGCGAAATGGTTGAGGCCCGTGTACTGTGCGATGTCAGCGCACGCTAAAGAACACCAGATGGTCGAAATTTCCGGAGCCCTGCACTACGGCGTCTATCATAATCATATCGTGGTTTCGGGACTTAAAACCCGAAATATTATTATTATTATTATTATTATTATTATTATTATTATTATTATTATCATTGTGCTAGGAGTTTAAACAACGGGGCTGTTTATGGCAGCCATTGGTCGCAATCCGCGTATAGAAAACGATCATCATCATGAATAGGCACGCAATATGTTCGTCCTCTTGTTTCTCTTCATCCTCCTCTTCATCTTTTGCTTCGCTTCCAGAACACGAGCGTCGATTTGTCCGGCGTGGAATGCAATAACTCTGATGAGTGAGAGAACGAGTTCAGAGATAAAGAAACAAAGAGAGAAAGAGAAATAGACAGGGTGAAATTCTTGGCAAAGAAAAACTTCTTGAAGAAGTGGCGGTCGAACCCGCGTACCCACGATCCGATGGTGAGCACCGTAATCAGTCGGCTATTCTGACACACTTGCAAAATAAAACATAGCCTTGTATAGTATAGCATACCAAGGGGGGTGGGAACGGAATTGAGGGTGAGGAGGAGAGATGTAAGGAAGAGGGGAGGTATTAGGGGAGAGTAATGTATATTAGAGAAAGAAGGACAAAGAGCGATAGAAAGAAAAGACAAAGAAAACAGAAGTACAAAGAAAAAGGGATTTACGGGGTAAATCAAGAAATGGTTCCAAAGTTCTCAAAAATCAAAGAAATGCGATACTTGCTCGATGCCTTCACATTTGCTTCTTCTGTACCCGCAAGCATCATAAGATGGCTAAAGACATCATTTTTGACAATAATTAAGAAAGTTAAGCTGATTAATTCTTCAATTATTCATGTTAGGCAGTTATGTCAAATGGGAGAATGGAAGCCCTTCATACAAAGAACCTATTGCGACATGCATCGGGATTTTCAAAGAACGGCTTCTAGAAACAATGGCAAAGTAATGAAAATCACCCAAATTCAGCAGCGAAACCGAAACCGGAACGCGGAAGAGCGCCACTGCCATTTTATTCTGAGACGTCGAGAATGAGTTAGGGTCATTATATCAACCATCAGCCGACTTCGTTGTGTTAGTGTTCGGGCTGCGCTTGCAATTATAGCACGCATCACAGACATGCGTTAACGAACGCGGAAGAATTACATCTGTGTAATCGCTGTCTTGAACAGTGGCGTCATTCTGGTTGTCTGCTTGTGCTCATTGGTGGTTCGGTTTCGGTTGCGCCGTGGAATTTGGTTGAATTTGATTACGCCACAATAATTACCAGAGGCCGCTTCTTCTACATCTCAAAGCTGCGACGGTTTCTTCGCGTGAACAACTTTCATTCTCCTTGTTTACATAACCTGCTAACTTCATCAATAAAAAAGTTGATTTAATTTTCTTAATTACTGTCCCGAAGGTTGTCTTTAACCATCTGAAGATGCCTGTGGCTACTGAAGAAGTATTTGTGGTGGCATCGAACAAGTACCGCATTTCCCTGATTTTTTTAAAGATTTCGGACACGTATCTTAAAACACCCTCTATATACATATGTATAAACAGAAAGGGAAAGAGATAGAAAGAACGAGACAGCGAGAAAGAGAAAGAAATAAATAGAAATAAACAGACAAAATATACATAGAAAAAAATGGAGAGATGAGGAGATGAAGAAAGAAAGAGAAAAACCCAGAGAAACAAAGAAGGCCTCGCAGCTTCGCACTTCCTTCAGGGTAGTGCGGAGCTGACTCCATGTTTTGCTCACGTAGGACGAACGAATTGGGTTTCTCTTAGCGATATACAGTTTCGCTGTAAGAAAGCCCTTGCTGGCCGGGGATCTTGGAGAAAGACAGAATTCTGTTGACCTGGCACGCTTTCTTTCTCGGAGATACGTGAAGTCTTGCTTTGTAGGTTCGTGCTGCAAATGGGTGTAAGACAGCTTCTCTCCGGTTGTCTTCTAGCAAGCTGCCTAAATAATGAGCTCGAACGCAGTGCTTGTAGTCCGTGCATTGCCATTATCAATCCACCCAGTGTAAGTTACCGGAATTTGTATACCATTAATCAATATAAGCGTACCGACTAGTACGCTCTGTGTGTCTCTCTCTGCTCTCGTCTACGTCATTTAGTTTACGAGTACCGACTAGCGTATATTAACAGCAATTAACCATTATTAGGCAAACATGGCAGGACAAACAAACGAGGCACTAATAGAGCAAGACAGTACTCTGTGTGTCGTTTGTTTGCACTGTCAAGATTTCATAGTGTATCTATACCAACTAGCCCGCCTATCTACCGTTCCGCAATGAACTTAGCATTTAAATACCGTTCGCTGTAAAACTAATAAAAAAAATCACAGCATATCCCCGGAGTGAAAGATGATGAGTGGGCGAAGCTCTGGAGGTTCATCGGTGAACCGTGAATCTTCCGTGAATTTTCGTCCAGTACATCATCAAAGACGTGACAAACACTGTGTGTATATATACAAGAAATTTTATTTATTCGTAAATGGTAGCTAGACGTGGCTTCCGGTCCCCCCTTCATTATAACGGCTTTATGGTCGGTAAAGTGGAGGGATAGGGGTTCTTATATGGCTCCGTAGAGGATTCCTAGAGGGGAGAGATGGGGTGAGCGTAGAGGAGAGAGAGGAGGAGAGGACGCACATCCGCTGTGGGGATGTGGAACGCGGACGCCGCTCCGTAGAGTAGAGGATTCCTAGAGGATAGAAAGGGGGTGAGCGTAGGAGAGGGGGGGGACGCGCGCGCCGCTTCGTACAGTAGAGGATTCCTAGAGGAGAGAAAGGGGGTGAGCGTTGGAGAGTAAAGAGAGGGGGGAGAGGACACGCATGCTCTGGAGGGGTGTAGGACGCGGGAAGGAGGGATGGACTAAGCCCCCGCAAGCACATCCAAGCAAGATCAACGAATGGAGCCAACCTGGGCGACAGACACCACCTGCCCAGCCATTGCTAAGCTGCCCCTCTATGCTCTCGTCCATGACTCTAGTGACTGTAGTGGTGGTGGACGGCCTTATTGTACTACCGTGTTCTGCTTGACATAAATGGCCACACCGCCTGCGGGACGCTCTGCTTCCTCGGTGCACACGATGGGAACTAGAGGTGGTCTGGAACGCGCTTATTCTTCATGGTCATCAGCGTCATCGTCATCATTATCACGAGATACTGCCGGTTACGCCTGACGTGGGACAAGGTTAGACTAAGAGGAGCTTCGCCCCTAAAAAAATTTGAACCCCAACACTGAGGCACGATGCATCTAGGTGATGGACATTTGTAGTCACCTGCGTAGCCTTCAACTTTCATAAACTGCAATGGCTTCATTAAACGTAGTCACTGTACCTTTGACCATAGGTCGGCATTGGAGTTGGGGTTCACTCAGACTCACTCAAGAAATATATTTTGTTCTGAGGACTCACTCGGACTCAGACTCACCAAATTTTTTCTCAACCGGACTCACTCGGAATTAGACTCACTGCACTTTTTCTCGCCCGGACTCACTCGGACTCAAGCTCACCAGCAAATTATCCAGCCGGACTCACTCAGACTCAGACTCACGGCTTCACCTGAGTCTGAGTGAGCCTGAGTGAGTCGACTCATGAGTCAGCGTAAAATTAGCTTTTTCTATCTTGGTGTCAATGCTCTTTAACATCAATACCTCACGTATTCCGTGCTTTAGGGTACGACTTTAAATCTCGTACCTTCAAATACGAGTTATCAGTGGTTTCAATGCCGTATGGACCTTTTTGGGAAATACGCGACACGCACGAGATATCTTTCATCAACAACTCCCCCTGTATTCGCGGGGGAAGGTCATGGCATCCCCTCCCTGTCCTCGCACCCTAAGTCACGACTCGGATAAATAAATATGACGTAGAGCATTGCTTAGATATCTTTGAAAAGACTTGAGTACAAGTTTAAGCCGATACGACGCTGATTGTATAGCTGAAGATGAGCAGATAAGATCATGGGTCGGCAATTAAAGGTGGAGCTGCCTCATACCAGAGGACTCTGCTCATACTAACTCACCAAATATTTTTTTTAGTACTTAGGGCTCACTCGAACTCAGACTCCCCCCACATTTACCTCAACCGGACTCACTCGGACTCAGACTCACGAAAGTTGTCCTGAACCGGGCTCACTGAGACTCAGACTCTCGGCCCGATCTGAGTCTGAGTGAGTCTGAGTGAGTCGGCTCATGAATGAGTTTGCCGACCTATGCCCTTGACTTTCGCTTGTTTCGCAGCTCTGCAAATCTTTCCTGAACATAGAAGACCGCAGCAGTGACAAGCCACTGCGAGCAGATAGTGCTCCTGCCTGATCACTACTTTCAGCTTCCATGGACTTGCTAATGTGCAGACTTCATTAGGGTCCACATTTAACTCTTCGAGATATTTTTTTTTACCACTAAAGTAGTTCAAGCACTGACACTCACCCATTCGCTGTACCATGACACACAAATAAAGAAAAAAGATCTCTTCATTTTATTACCTAGTTCTCACTGAAATTTCTGTTTGGGATGAAGAGCGACAAAGAAATCAGGTGAAATTCCGCAGCTCCTACAATTGTCATAGTTCGGGTTACAGACACGGCACTCACGACTGTCCCTTAGCATGATTTCTTTCTTTCTTTCTTTCTTTCTTTCTTTCTTTCTTTCTTTCTTTCTTTCTTTCTTTCTTTCTTTCTTTCTTTCTTTCTTTCTTTCTTTCTTTCTTTCTTTCTTTCTTTCTTTCTTTCTTTCTTTCTTTCTTTCTTTCTTTGTTATTCAATATCTTCATCCGTCTCTCTCTCTACCGCATTCAGCAGCAGAGGCGACGAATGATTCGCGTTTCGTCGTCTGAAAAGACCCCTTTTCAAGGTGATTCAAACGAGAGCTTGGTTTGCTTGCTCAGCGACGTACCTTTAAAAGCGCAATCCGTCCCGGTTCGCTCTCACACCTACGCCCGTAGCACCTTCTCCTTTGTTAGCTGCGCTGCCAATCAATACAATTGGGACAATTGCGCCTTCTGAACGAGGACCTCTTCCGGACTGAGAACACGTGACACCGGCTCCCTTCCTATCTCTTCTGCTGCTTCAATATAAATATTTGCACGATATGAGGGGGGGGGGGGGGATTTCATTTGAAAGAGTTTATTTTCTCTCCCTCCCCTCTCTTTCTCTCTCTCTGTTCGTTCATTAATATTCGGTTGCGCGTATTCGGTATTCCTTAAATGTGTTTTAGTTGAGGTTACAAAGCCAGGCACCTTACAGTCACCCCTATACACCTCAAGATTAAATTAGATGCTTCGAGTATCGCACAGTAAAACGAGAAAGCCAGTATCTTCAATAACGTATTCTTCCTTGCCACAAATCTCCATACGTTCCATTCTGTCGTCATGCCGTCTTGTAAGTCACTGTCGCCATCTAAAAAGCTAATTAGAGATCATTTGCCAAAACGGATGCTTGGGCGGTTCAGTTCCTACTTGAAGATTTGAACGGTGCAAGAAGACCTTAATTGCGCTGCTGAAATCTTTCTTTCGTGGTCATTTTAAGAGCGGAGCTCTTGAAGCTTTTCATTGCGTCGGGTAGTACGAACAGGAATTATAATCATCATGAACCGGCACGCGCTCGCTTCGTCCGCTTCAACGTCTGCTTCGCTCCCACAACACGTGCGCCGATTTGTCCGGCGTAGGAACACAAAGACTATGATGGGCGAGTCTGTTATGTAACTAAAAATAACGTAACTTCACGTAACAACTAGTCACGGGAGTGAAATCGCGTAACATCACGTAAAACTAGTCACGTTACTAAAATCACGTAACGTAACGTAATGACTTTTCACGTGACTAAAAATCACGTAACAACTAGTCACGGGACTATAATCATGTAACGCCCGGTAACTACTGGAGTGACTAAACGTAACATAACGCAACATCTACTCACGTGACTGAAAATCACATAACATTTAGTCCCGTGACTAAAGGCACGCAACAATGCGTAATAGTTAGTCATGTAATATTTTCCCGCCATAAGCTACGTAATAGCTAGTCACGTGACTAAAATCACATGATCACGCAACAGGTAGTCACGTGACAGGTCTAGCCAAGTCTCGCCGTACCTAGTACTACTAGCAAGAACTTAGCATCTCTAGAAAAAGCTTGGCATTAACCAGCAAAACTTAGCTAGTCGAACACTAGGTCCGCTGATGGTTCCAGCCTTTCGCCATTAGTGCAAGCTGCGCACTTTTTTTTTGTTATATTGTTAGCGTAGCTTTACCGGACGCTGTAGCTTAGCAGGGAAGGTGTGGCACTTGTAAGCTAGACGGCGCTTGTTTGGTTGCTGTTCAGCGAGAAAAACGATAGATGCGTGGACATAGTCATAAACGTTTGTGAATGGAAACAACATGATCACGGAACGATAACATAACCACTCGGAATTCAACTGCGTGATTTTAACATGCTAGAACGTCATGCTGCGCCTGACAAGCTAACTTTCAAAGAAATTTCATTTTTTCGTGAGTGATCTTCTTGATTTTCTTTTTTAAGTGCTACCTGGAACACCCGGCGCATGACATCGCATGTTATCGCGCATTTGTCAAGCATGCACGGTTCATGCAAAAAAAATGGCCGAAAGTATACACGTGATCAGAGTTAGGAATTGCTATTGCAAGTAAAATAAATTGCTGCGCAGCATATTGCTGCAGAGAAAGCGAAAAGAACAACAACCTATCCGAATGACAATTAATTCATCATTTATCAACATTCCCTCTGCGTGCGTGCCACTTGCCTTTCGTTCCGCCTGGTGTCCCCCTAATGGGCACCGCTTAGCTAGGAAGGGCTTAGCCCAGCAAGTAGGATGCCAGGAGACAGAACCGATCTGTTTAAAGGCACAAAGTGAGATATAATTTAAAGAAGAACACGAAGAAAGGCAGGCTATGCAAGAAAGAAGGCCCCCCCACCACCACTACGAGACAATGCACTGGCGCTCTCATTTCCGGCCACGAGAAATTCCGTTCCGTCCGTTTGCTCCGGGACGGGAACCGCAGGCTCCCGATAACCGCCCTTGGAGCGCTAGGGATGCCAGCGAAAGGGAGGCTAGGGAAACAGGCCAAGGAAGGTAAAGGGAAGAGACGGCGCCGTTCGGCGGCAAGCGACTAAGTGTGTTCGCCAAAAAAGCCCTCTGCACGAATCTCAAGGCAACATCCCCTGCATCACAAAAAATGTCGGGAACTCCCCAATCTTACGATGAATAGGGAACTGAGAGGGAGGGAGCGAAGACAAAAAAAGAAATAAAGGACACCTACCACGAATAGAAGAGAGACACAAAAGCCTTGAGCCACGTGCCTGCCGTTCTTTGTTCCGTGTTTTAAAAATCTCTTGTTTAAACGACTCATCTTTTAGCGATTGACGATCTTGCTTTGGTCTAATTGTTGGGTTGAAGGAATAATGTTTTATAAGCACTTTATAAGTCGCGGTCACTGAGCGCAAGAAGGGAAGAAAAGGACGGAGAGGAATAAGAGGTGCCTTAACCCCCCCCCCCCCCCTTTTTTTTTCGCGTTTTTTTTTCTTTTTTTGGCGCTATTTGACCGCATTTCATATGGTCCGTGTGGAGCAATATAGGAACCACTGATATAGCGAATCATACTACGAGCACTCAAGAAGTACTAAAGCTCGAAGTGCAGTTATAAAAGCGAAGACGTTCTCTGACGTGTTGACCAAGCGTATAAAGGCCTCCTATTGTTCAGAGAACAATGGCGTGATTTGAAGTTCATAGGCATGCTTTCACACGCTATAACTTGCTTTTAACGATTGCCGTCAGAATTCAGTCGATCTGCTTTACTATTACGTCTTTACAGCATAGCACCATTCGGATGCCACGACAGGAGCTTTTTTTTTCTGTTTTGTTGAAGTAATCATTTACACACTAGATCTGGCTGTGGGTTCTTCTTCGGTTTTCTCTTAAGAATATCGCACGCATATTCCGAGCACAGCGTACTATGGCCCAATCTCTCGACCTTCCTGCGTGGACCCGGTGGCATCAAAAGGAGTGTGTTCGTCCCATTCTTTTCTACAAAGCCGAAAGGCAGCAGCGGCAGCAGTCTTGGCGCTTCCATTGTTTAGTGGCCGGCCACAACGACTGAAGAGCCCAGAGTGCGGAGTTATTATTATGCCTTTGCCTTCAGCGAGGAGTATAAGAAAGCCGCGGTCCGGAGCAAAGGCACGGGGGTCTGCGCCCTTTCTTCGGCTACGGCGACCGCCCGGCGCGGGGTCCAACATCAGCCGCGTCTCCCTTTCTCTCGTCCGCCAGCGCACATATATATTCCCGGGGCTATCTCTCCTTTAATATTGCCTACACGGCCCACAATGGGTCCAGCAGCCGAAACGGGAAAGAGAGAGGTCCCTTTTCTTTCGCCGGGCGCACTCACACAGTCACCCCGCCTATTCAGGGCAAAATGTCCGTCGCGAAAGATATGCAAAGAATACAATGCTCGCGCCCCTTCTCTCCTCACGTCGTCGCCGTAGCACCCTGCATCATCCCGCTCCGCGAGCCGACACGCGGCTAGACGGACCGAAAGAACGGGAGAGGAGGAGGGCAAGCCGAGGAGGAAAGCGGGAAATGCATCGGGGAGAAATGGGGAGGGAGGGTGCGCTTTTGTGGCCTTCCCCAGGAGAGAGCACTTGCTCGCTCGCCTGGGCCCCGGACTCTTTTCAGGGAACTCTATCGGGGCGAATTATTTACAAGAGAGGACGGGGCGAATAATGACGGGCGCATTGCACGCGCCGCGTTGAATTGGGAGGGGAGAAAAAAAGGGAAAGAGGAGGGAGTTGTAGAAAAAAAATAATAAAGGCGGCTTGAAGTGCATTTGCACGCTCTTTTATTCCCCGTTCATTTCTGCACTTAAAGCCCCATAGTGGCACCGGCCGCATTCAGCTCCCGTGGCACGCGCGCAGTCACGGTAGGCTGGGGAGATAGATAAAGCAAAATACGGGACGAGAGAATAGGGAAGGAAGACGCTTCGCGGGAGAAAGAAGGGGAAAAAAATGGCGAGGAGTTCTCTTTGAAGTTTTCCTTCTCGGTGCTCGAATGTAGACGTGGCGTGTATCTTGGTTGGAGCGACATTCGGGGGGACACACAGCGGTCTGCAAGCGCGCATCGCTAAATATATGCATGCGCAATAAGTTTCTCCGCCGCTTTCCTATTACGAAGCTATGTGAAAAGACGGCACAAGAGAAGCGTACTCTTACGCTTCTGCCGCCGACAACGAAGAAGATAGCTTTTGAAATCGCACACGTGACAGCGACGCTGAATTGGGAGGCTCCTGATTCGTGGAGAGGACGCGTGCGGACCTAGAAAGCATGGCGGTTCTATTCACAAACGGCGCCCGATGCGAGCAAGAGGAAACTCCAGAGAACGAGTCATACATGCGTGCATGTGAACGGGAACGCGTGCCCGAACGGGGAGGCGTTCTGTTGCTGCTTTCTGAGGGCTCGAAGTGGTTGTGAATGCCGGCGTGATATGAAAGGCCGTGTGCTGTGCCTCTGACGAAAGAAATGCCGTGATTTATTTTTTTTTCAACTTTCTTCTGCCCCTCAATTTTCTTTTAAATTTTCTAAAAGCGCGGAAAGGAACGAATTCCGAATTTTTTTCACGCGCCAGCCATTACTCCTTCCCGCATTTCTAAATTTCTTTTAAAGTTTAACAACCACAACAATTTCGCTCACCAAAAACCCAGAATTCAATGTCGCTTGTACTTCTAAGTAGATAAGAGTGGAAGCAGATATTATTGATTTATTGCGTATTTTGAACTTCGACTCGAGACGCAGTTAGACAGTGCATACGAGGGGTTCCATGTGTGTTAAGTGATTCCTTCTGGGATGAGCACACGAAATCACTGAGAGTAAAAAAATTGACGGCAGATCCACGAGGTGAATGATGATGAGATTGGGCGAAGCTCCTGGAAGTAATCATCGGTTAAACCGTGAAATTTCTTCCGTTAATTCCCCCCATAAAATTGACGTGAAACGATTGATTAAATGTTTTATCAAACTTTTATTGCTGGTTTCCGTTGTCCTTTCATTATGACCGCTTTGTGGTCGGTGAAATGTAAGCTAAGTGGTTCTTGCATACGAGCACACACCGACGGCAACGAGCATCGTCAACTACAAACCTGTATCGCGATATGGTTTTGATTATAAAACCATTGCTTTAGAAAACACCTGGCGTCTTTCGTTAAGCAGCTGGCGTCTTTTCGTTTTGCTTTAGAAACATCTGGCGTCTTTTCGTTTTGCTTTTAGAAAACATCTGGCGTCTTTCGTTGGTTTATTTCATCAATCAACGGCGTTTTGAACAAAATTTTTATTGTTTAATCACGCACAGGAGAAATCTCACCAGGCACTACCTTGGAGGTAAACAATGGCGGCTACTGGGAATGAGAGACAGCAGAAGTCGGCTTTAACACTTCTACTTCAACTAACGTTTCCTACTGGAACATGCCAATGGCTGCTAATGGGGAATGAGAGACAGAAGAATTCGGCTTTTAGTTAACGCGCACGCTGCGAATTTTTTATTGTTCAACAACGCACAGGAGAAATCTCCCACCGGCACCACCTTGGAGGTCAAAGCGTAAGACTGGTTACGCACTACGACGAGGGACGAACGGGTGCCGCTTTAAGGAGCTTCGCCCCTAAAAAATCACGCCATATCCACGAAGTGAATGATGATGAGTGGGCGAAGCTCGATCGTTTTCATCCATGGCAGAAAGAGAATGTGTGGTCTGGAACGCGCTTATACTGCATGGTCATCAGCGTCATCGTCATCGTTATCACGTGTAGTGGGTACATTCCACTGTACTGGAACGCGCTTATACTTCATCGTTATCACGTGGAGTGGCTACATTCCACTATACACGATTTTATTTTCGACTCATGGGCGCCGCCATCTTGGACTGATAAGCGATCGTTTTGCTGGTGTTCTATGCCGTAATATGAGATGATCATGGTCATGAAACGTTCAATGTTCCAGCCCAAGCATTATCATCCACCCGAGTTCACCGCAGCATTGTTTGTTTATTTGATACGGCTACAAAAGTGCAGCGTTATCAGTCCAAGATGGCGGCGCTTGAGCGTGTCTGGAAAATGGTGTATACGTGACTATCTACCTACCTACCTACTACTACTACTACTACTACTACTACTACTACTACTACTACTACTACTACTACTACTACTACTACTACTACAACTACAGAGGAGGGACAGACCCACACCCTTAGGAGCTTCGCCCCTAAAAACTATGAGGCATATTACCCAGAAAATGTTCGTTTTGCGAATACGTTATATTTATTGCAAAACTGCAGATGCTCGTGCGCCTATTCCTCTCTCTCTCTCTTGGGTTCGTTGCCACAAACATCAAACCTGTCGCATTCATGACGCTCGCGCATGTCCTAAGGCCGATGAAAAATGGGTTTTACGATATATTTTAACGCGATTGCGTTTAAGAACTCGTTTCGCCGTAATTCCAGTGTCGCTGTCAGCGTCGGCGCTGGTGTCGGCGTCGTTGGTCGTGAGCGAGAAATCACCGTTGCCCGTGAGCAAAAAGTTGAGATAGATGCAAATAAATCAATAATAAAAAAAATCCTCCGTTTGAGTGGGAATCAAACCCAAGACTTCCGCCTGGCGAGCAAGTGTTCTACCACAGAGCAACGCCATTGCTTGAAACTGTTTCAAAAAAAAAAAAAACACTATATGAATATCATGTAGTGTGAGGAGTCTCCTTATCGCGTGTAATATTGCGTGGCAGAAGCGTGGAATCGCGCCAGGCGTCAAAACATGTGAATTGCGCAACGAGTGGGCGTTTTAAAGGCCCACATATTACAAAGCGCTCACACATATTTGATTATCATCAGCAGCAAATTCATCAACAAAGTGAACAGCTTCGGAATTTAGCGTGTCTCCTTACGGACGTGTAGTAGCTACTTCACCCATTCGCAAAAGGAATAATTATGGCTAGTGCACAATTCGCAACTTTACTTGCAGTATGCATTTTAGAATGGTTTGAAGCGGCCAGTATTAGGCGGACACACGTTCTTTTCTTTGTGCAACGGTTGAGGTGTCCACCGAGATAAGAAGCCATGCTAGCGATTGAGAAGGCGGTACAAACGGGGCCCAGTTACGCTATCGCGTTCTGCTCTTGAAGAAGAAGCTTCCTGCTTTGAGCGGCGTCGCCGTTGTCGGCGTAACAGAGAGAGTGAGAGCAAATTTTTGGGTAAGTTGGTGGTCCATCATGTGACACCAGCGCAAGAAAGGACAAGTAAGAAGCGTTCGTCTGCGGTTCTTCCTTGTGCTTTGTCCTTTCTTGCGCTGGTGTCACATAATGAGAGAGTGAACGAGGAAGAAAGAAAGACTGCCCCCAAGGAGCTTTCTACCACGAGAGCCAGCGAGCCGCTGTGTTAGCGGCGCCTGCAATGCCTCGTGCCTGTTCGCGCTTGTTGTGACGGCGCAACGCGTGCCCCTCGCGCACGGGCGCGATAAAGTGGGTTGACCTGCGAGCTTGGGAGAAGAAGACGTGCGTTGGTCGAAGGGACCAGTGTGCGGAGCGCTCTCTAGTGGGCTCTTGTGGGCCCTTTATAGTCCGGCGCAGCGTTAGCGCCAGCCAGCGGCGCGGAAGTTGGCGACGCCAGGTTACAGTGAACTGTAGCCAGGTTCCCCACGTTACATTGACGCGAAAACCAACCATTCTATACTCCCACTGTCGCGTTGCCCCGTCGTCTTGACACATGCGCATTTGCTCAAGTTATCACAAAATCAAGGTACCCAAACAGCTGCGCTCAAAATTCGCATTAGGCAGTATCCCAATCACCGGTGAAGCTTTTTAAAAGACATATAAAAGAAGCTTGTTCTTTATGGGACGGAACCTCCAGCATCTTAGCTGCAGTTGTTGATGAAAAGAATTGATGTTTGCTTATGCTTCCTCCTTAAATTTCAAATAAGGTTTGTTTGGTATCACTAAAGGAGATAAATAATCCTGATTTTTAGTTTCCTCGCATAGATATTAAAAGTGCAGCATAAAATACAATAAATAGGGTTCTGATCTTGAGCTCCTGGAATTTGTTAAAGGGGTACTAACACAAAATTTCGCGGCCGAGATAGCATGCAGGATTGATTCCCGTGAAAATGCGTATATCATCTGCAAAATTTCAACAGCGAACATAAGCTTGGAAGGTATTTTAAATGAATTTTGAAGTTTGCGTGCGTGATCGAGCACCGCCCCCCTGAAAAGGGACCCATCGGGAGCCCCCCTATACTTCCCTCACGTCACCCCGCTGCAGTACAAGTTATGCTGACGTCATAGCCGCCATTTTTCTTTTTGCCGTGTTTGCTCCTGCAGACTATTGCGCGGCGGCTGCTCGCGAATCCGTGGCCGCGGCACCCGCGTTGAAAGCTTTATGTTTGGCAGCACTGCTGTCCCGTTTCCTGTTCCAACAGACGTACCATACGGAAGTGCGTCACAGTTCTCTGTGCTGACGTGGTCGACCGTTGCACCCGCAAGGTGGTGATAGTTGCACACGCCGGATGGTCGCTTTGGGAGCTCCCTCAAACCGAAACTAAGACTGGTCGGTAATGGGGAGCCTATAATTAATTATCTGTCGCGCGCGGCAGCAAACGATGTGTTGTGTTATGACTAACAGGCCCCCAGCTGCACATTACAGCAAATAAACGCGAGGCCAAAATTTTTGTGTCAGTGCCCTTTAAGCAACTACTCACACTATGCTTGACAAAACACAGCAGAATGAGGCGTTGTGAAGCGCGCTAGGCATAACGTTACACTGCGGCCGCACGTTACTGCGTATTCAGTAGTACTCTCTCTCCCTCTTTGTTTTTACATGCCTGTAAAGCG
>JALIZH010030891.1:0-21327 GCA_030522465.1 Rhipicephalus appendiculatus | reverse complement strand
GTCACTCTCAGAATGCTACAAAAAGGCACCTACCCGAGCCCTGCGGCACTGCACACAATATACCCCGAACGATTCCCAAGCCCACACTGCCCCCTGTGTGGCGGTTATGCGGACTTGGTTATGCGGACCTGTGGGGCTGTGCCTGTGCCGGTCCCTCTTTCCACCAAAAGGAAATGAAAAAGCCCATTAAGGCCCAGGACCTGACCTCTCAATCAATCGAGTCTGTCCAGGGGCCCGGCGCGGGCAGTCAGGTTCAACCTGACCGTCCCCTGAAGAGGGCCTAGCCAGGTGACGTTGAGTTTACTCGCGTCTATTGCAGACCGAATAAAGTTGTTTTACTCACTCACCCACTCCTTCACCTACCTTGCTCATTGTCATAGACGATATTATTTACCATTTTCCTCCTCGATGCACCGTGTTGTGTACACACGACACTGTTACGAAGCAAGTATAGCAGAAATGCCAGTGTGGGTGTCAGTTTCGGCTTCGTTTTTTGAGAGCGAAAAATCGGCGTTGTCCTTGAGCGAAAAGTCGCGATGGATGCAAACAACAAAAATTATGAGTCCGAGCTGGAATCGAGCGCAGACTTCCTGCTTTGCAAGACGGGAGATGAAGACCACAGGACGTGAGCGCAGGTCCTGTCGCCACAATAGAAGCTCAAGACTCCTGCAAGTTTTGATTGTGTTTTTCGACTGTTGTCGTCTTCTCATGTATTGCAGCAAAGCTTATAATTATGGAATCCGTAACTGTGTGAACACTCACCTTTTCAACAATTACCGACTAAACAGAAAACTTAGCTTATATCTGCGACAGTAACTGGAAACTACTCACCACTAGTTCGCTACAAATAAAGAAATATTATTTAAATAACGAAATATTCTAAGGAAAGAAAAAAAACGTCAGATGCAATATAAATTTATATATACAAATTATTATGATCCAATACGAGATTAATCATCAATTAACATGCGTGGTGCACTTCTGGCTCAGGCAAATCGAGGAGGATGTGTCCTAAAAGAGCTTCCGCTAAATTAATTAGTTATAAGTAATTGTACAAATAATTATAATATGACATCCGAAAAAATAATACACAAAAAGCTGAGAAATAGGTGTGTCAATAAAAGAATAAAAACTTGGCAGACGCTTCAGTTTTGCCGTAAAGAGTAGAACCCGATAGCGTAATCAGGACCTATTTGCATCGCATTCTCAATCACCAGCCTAGCCTCACGTCCATGTGGACACCGCGCCGCAAGGAAACGTCTGTGCGCGTGCCACTAGCAGTTTCAGACAATCTTAAAATGCCTACTGCGAGTAGTGGTCCGAAGTACACATTACGGCATACTTATTTGTTCTGCGCATTCGCAAAATACCGACTAGTCCGTAAAGCAGCACGCGCGCCCACATGGCTGCACACTTTGTCGGTGCTGTTGCTGTTAATGGTAATAAATTATACCAATGCACTTTCAACAGTAAGCCTTTAAAGCAATAACTAGCTTCTTAGTGCACATGTTTTGACACCTGGTGTGATTCTACGCTGCAGCCACGCAATATAATGTGTTAAGGAAACACCTCACACAACGGGACATTTGTACAGACTGTTTTTTTAAAATGCGAAGCATTTCTTTTGCGTACTGTAAGCACTTTTGCGTATCTATCTATCTATCTATCTATCTATCTATCTATCTATCTATCTATCTATCTATCTATCTATCTATCTATCTATCTATCTATCTATCTATCTATCTGTCTATCTATCTATCTATCTATCTATCTATCTATCTATCTATCTATCTATCTATCTATCTATCTATCTACGTATCTATCTATCTATCTATCTATCTAGCCGCCTACATCTGGGTACTCTCGTCATCGCCTCCTTGGGGTATACCAAAATTTGTATCAGAGGGTAAGAGGGTGTCACGAATATGTCTGGCTGCCCTGTTGCAAAAACCAGCGCCCCCAGCGTGATACCAGTACGTTTTTTGGCGCTGGATCGCACTGAGAACACTGGTACACGCTGGGATTCACTGGCACTTCAGTGAGCGCACTGGGACAGAGCTGGGTCGCACTGGTAGGGGCGTTGGCTTGGCCGCTGTGACGCTGGCGCGTACTGGGAAGCGCTGGAAACGCTGGAATTTTCACTGGAGTGCGCTGGTGCACACTGGAGCCTGCACTGTTTCTTCCAGTGCGGCATGCAAGTTTCTGTAGTGTATGCGGCGGAATGTTTCGGTATCTTTGAATAGAGAATGTTTGATTCGATGGTACCAATGGATGCTACCCTAACAGGCAGGCCAGTAGCCAAAAATTTTTTTCGGGGGCGGTGGGGGGGGGGGGGGGGGTCACTTGCTTGTTGAAAGCCTTGAAAAACACCGATTTTTATTATTTTTTCCTGGGTAAACGCCCCCTTCCATCCGAATTTCGAGGGGAGGCCCGGGCATTTTCCAGGTCCCAAACATTTCACAACTTCTAGCTTGGCAGAGAAAGAGAATCAAGAGAATGAGTACAGCTTACGTAGAGTAATTGCAGCCTAAGCACATTTTTTTTAAAACAGTGTTCTAAAACTTGACATCAAATGTCACTTCCTGTTAATTGTGTACCACAGCCTAACCTCAATAGAGAGACACAAAAAACTACGATAGTCGTAGCAAATGCAGCGAGTGAAGAGTTTTTCTTGCCTCTTTCTTCTTCGTTCTTTTGAGTGCGCTGCTTGACTAGCACGGTATGATGGTAGTTCTTATTAATTATTAAGATGCACAACAATGCGAGACTAGAACATAATTTAAGAATGTTGACTCTTAAACAGTTTGCATTATTTTTTGCGTCATATTTCACAAAATCAATATGGGTCATTGCTGTTGTTGCAAAGTGGGTTTGTTGGTACATCATACACAATGTCATCACATAGCGCATATTTCGCAGAAGCATACATGGAGAGTCAGCTTCTGAAAATGGGTTAATTTCCGACCACGGTGGTAATCTGGGCACGTTGGTAGTCCGTTTCTTTGAACGATAAAAGCACCCTTGAGACGATCACACAACGAAGGAACGCACGCGCACACATATACAGCGCTTCTTTCCACAGTTTATTTTGTGAACCCATCATTACTTATATAGCAAAAGATGAGCACGTCCGTTTCGCAGAAGTAACAGAACATTACTACGCAACGTGACGGACACCGAGAAAATCAAATTCCTTTTGTGTCAGCGCGAAAGACGGCATGCTAATGCGCTTGTCACCGTCCTTTCCAGCTCCCCCCGCTTCTATAATCCCGCGTGTAAGCTGATTCCTATTTCTTCCCACAATTCTGCACGTGTTGAACAAAGGAAGGCAACCGCAATTCTTACAATGCATTTCTAGGAAACCGTCTGCCACGTTTCCAGCATTGTAATGGTCTTCACGCAGCCGGTCATTCAGGCTGCGACCGGATTTGTCCACCGTCGCTGCGACTAGCTGCGACCACAAGATAGCGGCAGACAACACACTCGCTGACTGAGTGATCGGCTGCGTGAACACCATTACAATACTAGAAATGTGGCAGGTGGATTCCTAGCAATGCATTGTAAGAAGTTCTTTGTTCAACACGTGCATAATTGTGGGGAGAATTAGGAATCAACTTACACGCGAGAATATATGAGCAATGGAGGTTGAAAAGCCGTCTATCGCGCTGACAGAAAATGAATGTGATTTTCGTGGTGCTCCTGTTGTTGCCTATTGATATTTTGTTATTCCGCGCAGCAGATGTGCTAAATAAGTGGTGTAAGGATCACCATAAGCGGGGGCAGGGTTCCCCTTCCGGGGGGGGGGGGGGGGGGGGTAAGGTTCGTTGCAGCGCCCCTCTCCCTATTAAGGCAATGTATGGGGCAGACTTTACGCCCCACCCCCTCTTAGGTGACTCAAGGGGGAAGCCTCTCCTGCCCAACCCCCGTGCGCACGCCTGTGGGGATCAGAAAACAAACTGTTGAAAGTAGCGCCATGTGTCTGCGTGTCTGTTCCTTCGTTGTGTGATCGTATCCAGTGCACTTTTACCGCTCATAAAAATTGTTTTTCGAGTTAAGCAGCCCATATATACCTTTCTCTAAGCGTATGAACAAGTATAATAAATTTATTAAATGAATAGTCAAGCATTCGGTGCAAATGCCCTGGGCCAAACTCAAAACACTTTGGGAGAGTTTTGTCGGCTGAATTGGCTCAATTTAATGGGCCCGTAATCCACTACGAGTTCAAAGCAGAGAGTGTCTTTTTTTTTTCTCGCCTTCATTACCCTTCGTACAGGCGCCATCTCTTCCTCGCGAGTTATTTCCGTATATAACACGTGGACAATATCAACACTAAACCTTGAGCCTATCAGTTATTTTGCGCTGTTCGACTACATGCTGCTTTCCTCTCTTGAGCAGCCAAGAACACACAAAACGAAGTGAAATCAGTTGATCGCACACGATAGCGACGCAAGGCAAGGCATAACGGGCGTGCGACTACATGGCAAAGCGAAGTAGGAGAATTCACTACCCTCATATATGGAACAATCCAGAGGTAATTTCTTCGTGGCGTCATGCACGTGAACAGCCTGAGGACATCATGAATTGTACATAAAATACGGAAAAGACGAAATAATTCCTGTATCTTTAGTCAGAGCATGACGTCAGCATTATTGCTTATACTCGCACATACGTGTAAGCAGAAACCAATATATGAAGGCTATCATTATATTTCTTCTAGTTTACATTTCGTGTATATAATAATATTTTAAAAGCTTTCTCGCATGCAAAAAATACGCGAGATGCGAGAAGAATCTTATTAGCACGTGTGGAAAACATCTACTGTTTCGGAGCAAAGCTCAAGGCAAGGAAAATTTTTCCATGGCTATGGTCTAAAACAAGCCAATTATGTCACGAATCATCTCAAACGGGTTCTTAGGTTTTCGTCGCGCGCGCGTTTTCTTTCGACTCATCCTTGTGGGAAGGAAACAAAGACAGCAGCCGTGAACTCAGAACTTTGCGCTCGCACGCACTATTGAACTTACACCACTTTCACGCACAACACAAATATCCGATTGCAACTTCGTCGCATCGAGATGGTCGTACATACCTTCTGTAGCGATGCAAATCCACAAAAATGCTGTAATTTTGACATGACATGTGCAATACCACACGAATCCACAGAGCACGCAATGGAGCACAGAAACCCAATGAAAAACCGACTGCACAAAGACGGCAGCATAGGTCGGCACTTTAAGGGAGTACTCACTCAAACTCACTCACCACAATTTTGTCAGCCTTCGCACTCACTCACGTTCACACTCACCTCCACTCACGCTCATGAATACTCACTCACGTTCACATTCACGACTACTCCCACTCGTACGCACTCACTTACGTTCATACTCACGCCTACTCAAACTCTTAGGCGCTCACTCACGTTCACACTCACGTCCGCTCACACTCATGAGTACTCACTCATACTCAATTCACCACGTTCAATGAGTGTGAGTTGAGGGAACTCATGAGTGAGTGTGCGGAGCTATGGCCGCCGTGTTTCTCTGTGCGGCATATCTACTCACGCTCATGAGTTCACACACGTTCATACCACGATTATTCACGTTTATACTATTCACACTCATGAGTACTCACCCTCATGAGTTCTCACTCACGTTCACACTCACGTCCACTCACTCTCATGAGTACTCACGTACACACTCACGTCCACTCACACTCATGAGTGCACGCTCACTCACGTTCACACTCAAGCCCACTCACACTCGTCAGTGCTCACTCGCGTTCATACTCGCGTCCACTCACCCTCATGAATGCTCACTCACGTTCGCACTCGCGTCCGCTCACACTCATAAGTGCTCACTCACGTTTCTCACTCACGACCACTCACACTCACGAGTTCTCACTCACGTTCACACTCACGTCTACTCATACTCATGAGTTCTCACTCACGTTCACACTCACGTCTACTCATACTCATGAGTGCTCACTCACGTTCACACTCACGACCACTCACACTCACGACCACTCACACTCACGACCACTCACACTCATGAGTACTCACTCATTGAGCACTGCACGGGCTCGGGCCTACCCGAAACCCCGGGCCCGGCCCGGCCCACGGGCCGGGCCGGGCCGGAGTAAGGTTTTCACGGCGGGCCCGGGCCGGGCCCTGGGCCTGAAGCCCTCCGGGCTTAGGGCCGGGCTCGGGTTTGAGGTGGCGGGCTCGGGTCGGGCCGGGCTTGGAATTTGCTCAGTTCTTAAGATTGTTCCACATACGTTGTGCACACATATATGTTCCACATATTGCATCCCGAAAAAACATTTCTTTTGTGTGAGGCAAACTATTTGGAGAAGCTATATGATGGATAATTCCTGAACTTCTTTTGCTTTTTTGCATATGGGGCTACTTGATAGATTAGGCGCTTATATAGCTAACATCTCCGTATTGTGATTTATTAATTGAATTAGCTATTATTTTGTACCTGGAGTGATATTCTGTAATGGCAATAATGAATGTAACGTTATAAATCCACATAAATTATTTATATTCATAACTTATCATCGGAAGAGCGATCACAGAGCTCCAAAGCAGGGCAACATTCTTGAAAGTTCCCGCATTCCACTAAAACGAAAGGTCAGCGCGGAGCCTTGATTCAGATTCAGATGCTTTATTTTTCTTGAATTACATAGACTCGCTATAAAGACACGATCTTTTTCCGTGGCTCCATCACGGCTCACTGTGGTGATGTTACGCGATTCGTACATGCACAGTCTGCTTTGTATATCCACATGATTAACGTCTGAACTTTCCTCGTGTTCTGCTATATCGTGCGAGAGCTACACAACAGTGCCGCAACAGCGTTGGAATGAAAAGGATACCTACGAATTTACTTAAATATTTATTTCAACATACTGTTGACCCACATTTGTGGGTCATCAGAGGTAGGGCGTACATCATATAACAACTAATATATAAAACACGCAAGTAACATTTAATGTCAACAACAATAACAAAAGCAATCCGAAAATCGTCAACTGGCATGACAACAGACACGAAACATCAAGACATCATCCAAAGAATTTTAGGAACATAGCTGTCAAGCAATTGTTCAAAAGCCTTGAAATCCGTGCATTCATCAATTTGTGCACGTAGTCCATTCCATTTTTTCTATAATATTGCGGGAAAACCGACACTGAAAGACGTTTGTGCGGGCGGCGTAAGGGCTAATAACTGCACTATGATTTATTATTTGGCTAATTCTACCAAGCTCTAGTAAGTATATACTTTTATTAACATATCTGTGACCCTTGACAACCTGAAATAATAATTTTATTCCGTTAGTCTTTGTCCTAATTTCAAGCAATTCCAATTCACACGAACTTCGCATCTCGGTAACTCAGTCTCAGTTTTTGTACATAGAACTTGTGAATCTGGCTGCGATTCTATGAATTTTCAGCTGAGTGATTAGGCCTCTTTCATTCCGAACTGATTCCCCTACCGGGTGATGTCCCCTTACCTTGAACCATATGCATACAATAAGTAAACATCGAGAAGCTTTTCGCGCCTTTTTTACCAAACTGGAATGAACCCCGAAAGAGATCAAATTATATACGCTGCTCAAACTTTGAGGGTCTGAAAGCTTAGAGGGCATCAAGATTTGAGGGCCTGCAACAGGCCCTCAATGAGGAGTTTTATAGATTATATTGCAGAGTGGTACGACGCTTGGGAACAAGAGAATTGAAGCGATGGGCTGGAAAGGAGCCGCGGGGGCCGGTGCTTCTTCATCGCGGTCGGCGCAACTCGCTTGCAACTATGGTCCGTCTGAAACGTCGGGGAACCTTATCGCTTTGTATGACACATGCCGGCCCGCGGTCGGTCTTCGGTTTTGAAGCGTTCGTCGCGGCGAAAGGAAATACCTTTCTACTGCTGCGCTAAAGCTGCCATAACAGCATCGTTGGTCGCAACACACCGTCCCATGCGTTTCCTAGAGATGAGACGCGGCGTAGACTTTGAATGCGTACTGCTCCACCATCACGCCAAGCCTGGACACATTAAAAATGGACTTTATTTGCTAGCTCGGAACACTTGGTCGCTTCACTTAGCTACGTCTGAAAAAAAAAACAAAAAAAGAAAAAAAAGGAACAGCAAAACCATGGGACTGTGGCGCCAATCTACCCGTGATGCGCGCAAACGATCGAGGCATCCTTTCGAACAGTCCGTGCTCTTCATCATGATGAAGCCAACTAATTTCCAATATTTCAACCTGTAAATGGCTTCAGGTAGCGTGGATGTGACAGCGGCAGTCGTTTTGCACATCGTTATGAAACGGCTGAGAAATTCCACACATTCGGTGCCTTGTCGCACAAATACGAAATGCGTTACGGTCGAACGACGACCGCATGGGTAAACACAAAGCGATGAACTACGATGCCTCGGTTAAGCCGAAATAACTGCCTTTCTGTCGTAACGAAGCTGCTGAAACCACGTATTTTGCATCCTCCGTAACATTAAATTTTCTACTGCTGCTGCTGCACGTTGGACCATGTTGTTGGCCCGGACTGCCTGACCAACGCCTCCTCTATTTTATTCAATGCCAGTGCAAACGCTCGCCCCTCAATGGGATTGATTGATTGATTGATTGATTAATTGATTGATTGATTGATTGATTGATTGATTGATTGATTGATTGATTGATTGATTGATTGATTGATTGATTGATTGATTGATTGATTGATTGATTGATTGATTGATTGATTGATTGATTGATTGAAAACTTTATTTGACTATGTACAATGTGCTCTCGCTTGTTGGCTTCAGCACCATGGTATAAAAAAGAAGGAAGGATAACAGGTGATCTTCTCAAGCTGGTGAGCTTGTTATTGCTCGGCAGGGGATGGCTGTCGTGCGGAAGGCATTGCACCCAGCCTGGCTCTGATGAGGGGGATCTTCGAGTATCCAGAGGGTAGTTTCCTCCATGTCTTGCTGTAGGTGGGGCAGCGTACGTTGGGCTTTTTTCATAAAAGCAGCTCGGCTTGATTCGTGAACTGGGCATTCCCCAGAGGATATGCTCCGTCGTTGCTGGCGCGTGGCAGTGGTCGCAGTTGGGGTCAGAATATTTTGTCGGGTACCTCTTGTGAAGCATTGGGATTGTTGGGAAGCTTCGTGTTTGCAATCTTCTGAGTGTGACCTCGTAGAGGCGGGTGGATCTTGGTGGCGGGGCATCGTATTTTGTAGCTTCCTCTAACTTAGCCCTTAAGTTTCGTCGGCGCTGGACTTTTTCTCGGTAGTTGGCTTCATGAGTGTCGTCTTGGATATGCGTTACGGTCTAATTCGAGCTGTCATCCTCGAGTTGTTCCTTGCTTTGATGCTGCAAGGCTCGTTGATGAACTAGCTCGTTCCCCGGTATATTGGTATGTCCAGGAATCCAATGAATTCTTACCCGGATGGATCGTTCTTGAAGTTGGGCGGCATATTGCAGGATGGGAGCCGCCGGTCCGCCTTAGCTCAGGGAGTGGCCGTGATGCGACGCCAGATGTTGGGTAGGGCTCCTTGCGTCACACGTGCGTCCGAGCGCTTTCGCACGGAGATGCGATAGACGCGTTTTCCCTCTCCACTATCATGCGTCTGTCCGATTTGTTCCTTCGTGCTCCTTCTTTGTAGCTCGAAGCAATGCCGCCGCCGCCTCACTGCCCTCGTGAGGCACCTCTTAAAAGCAGCGCATGCACTGCAGCGTCGCAGTGACGCGTCCCCATTGGTTGCCCGCATAGCGCCACGAACGGAGACGCGCTATCTCAAAACACCGTGTCTCTTACAGAGCCAGCGTGACAGCCAACATAGTGAACACGAGGGATGCAACACGCCGCCCTACGGATCTGCACACAACTGAACAAAAAATTACTTCATATGATTTCCGTCGTGAGGCACTGCATGGCGGGTGCTCTTCCCCATGAATGCAAAGCACACGCGAAGGCTAGGTGATGGGTGAGAACTAAAACCTTTTGTTGGGCTAGTTGGTTCATTTGAGCAGTGAATAAAGGCGTCAACTAAACGAAGACAAGAAGAGACAAGGACGTACGCCTACTAACAACTGGTTTTATTCGAAGAATTCGGGGACATATATATGCTCAAATCTTGTCCGCTCTGATCACATAGTAACCATAAAATCGATTAACGTTGTGCTTGATGACGTATGTTTAACAACATTTTTTGGAATTGTGATTTATGAAACGTGGTGTAAACGGCCAAAGTAAAATGACACATCTTTTGTCAAGTGTTCATTTTACTTTGGCCGTTTACACCACGTTTCATAAATCACAATTCCAAAAAATGTTGTTAAGCATACGTCATCACGCACAACGTTTATCGATTTTATGGTTACCATGTGATCAGAGCTGACAAGATTTGAGCATATATATGTCCCCGAATTCTTCGAATAAAACCAGTTGTTAGTAGGCGTACGTCCTTGTCTGTCTCTTCTTGTCTTCCTTTAGTTCACGCCTTTATTCACTGCTCAGATGGGTGAGAGTAGGAAAGGGCTAGAGGAGAGGGTGGTGAACGGCTGGACGGGCGCATTTGGCTGGCATTGATAAAATAGAGGAGGCGTTGGCCTGACTGACAAGGAAGACGGTGGCTGGACGGACGGCTGTTAAAAGATGGTGTCATGACGTCACGGCTTCCAACTCAAGTTGGCCGGGTGGCTTGGCGCACGCTCATAAAAACGTAGACATTAAGGCCACCCGCTGAAAATTTCGATAAGTGACGACTTCTTTTCGATGTAATCGCACAAATTGATCTTCAATATTTCCGCATAACCTTGAGATTTTGCTTCAGTATTCCTGTAAATTTCAATAAAGAGCGCAATATAAAGAAAACGAAGATATCGTTCTGTTGTCTGTCTCCTCTGTTCTTATTGCGCGCCCTGTTGAAACTAAACTAATGCTGCAAACCACCTTTCTTGCTACAATATCTGCTACCTAAAGCTCTTGATGATTACCACTGTATTTGTAGAAACAATATGTACAGTATAGCTCTGCCGAATAACTGTTCGGCGTACCCAGCATCTCCGGCCATCTCTTACCACAGTAAAGCCCTTTTGTACACGTAATTACCGCAGATTAAAGCATGCTTGTTGGCGTAGCATGCGCCAACAAAACGTAGAAAGTTGCTATTTAAAATGCCTTGCTGTCGATTCATGTTCGGGCAACACCGCCGACATTATAAGTTCGGGCCCCAGTCGGGCCCAATCTGTGGTCGGGCCGGGCCGGGCCGGGTAGGTGAAATTTTTCTCGGGTTCGGGCCGGGCCCGGGTCTCGCTTTTGGGCCGCCGGGCCGGGCTCGGGCGGGTAAACTTAGACGAATGCCGGGCTCGGGCCGGGCCCGGGCCGAGAATCTCGGCCCGTGCAGTGCTCTACTCACTCATACTCAACTCACCACGTTTAAATGAGTGTGAGTGAGTGTGAGTTGAGTGCATTCATGAGTGAGTGTGCCGAGCTATGGACGGCAGACAAGAAGACCGAGCGCGTCACAAAGCGCGCATGCGCGAAGCCAACAGCAAGTGCGCATGCGCGGCTTTTCTTTTCAGTTTTTTTTTTTTTTTCACACAAGGGTTTTGCTTCCTCAAGGGCATTTCGGGGATCAGTGCGGGCTGTTTTGTTTTGATGGCGTTTTTATGAAAATCATTCGTCCCGCAATGACTTTCTGGGGCTCTTTTTGGTGCCCAGTAACTTTTTAGTTGTTTGTTTATATCCAGAAAACACGTTTTGCCTATATTTAAGAAACATAAATTTGGGAGCTCCACATTCGGGTCATCTCGGGAAATCCAAGGGAGATGGTGCGGTTTGTTGGGTAGGAATACGCGCGTCAGACGCCAGGTGGCAGCAGATTTCGCATAAGGTCTATAGCATAGCAATCTGTACCACAACCATGTATAGCAAGAGGGCGGTAAAGGGAAGTGAGTTGAGGAGGTACGATATAAGTTTGAGGAGGAGGGATCAGAGGAAGGAATGAGGAAGAGGGTGAGGAGGAAGAGAACTTGCTGTCATTGTATGTCGCTGCTTGGCGTCACGCACGCAAAAAGGTGTGTAGCATAGCGATGTACAGCAACTCCGCGAGAAAAGAAAGTGAGGGTGAGGAGAATGGAAAAGAGGAAAATAGGGGTAAAGCATAGCATAGCCTTGTATGGCGTTAGGCAGGCAAAACCATGTAAACCATAGCCATCAATAGCAAGAGGGCGGGAGAGAGAAGTGAGGGTGAGGAAGTGTCTTGTTAGGATGAGGATGATGAAAAGGACGAAGGGTGTCATGAGTAAAGGGGCACAAAGCAGGTGTCAAATATGTGCCAGTGGCGATAGGCGGAGCCCCGGAAAAGTACCCGATGGCGTGCACGCCTGCCACGTCCGCGCACGCGATTCGTCGGCGAAGGGCGAGTGACACGCGACCCGAGCCGTACTGAAAAAAACTCGAGAACAAGAGAGCGCATAGTTCGGTGGAGCGCTGGAGGAAGAAGGTGAAAGAAGTCAGCGTCGCACTCGCGGCGAGCAGCGGGCACCCATATCTGGTGGCAGCAGCATCACTAGTAGCACTAAATCGTGTCACTACGTTGAAGCAACTTTCTGAATGTTGCGGCAACGTTGTGTCAGCATTTGGTGCTACTAGGAATGGGAGGCTCGGAAAGAGGCCGTCGACCTGGCTAGGTGACCAGCGAGGCTTCCCGGGTTTGCAGCGGCCTCACCACAGTAGTTACCGACGCCCCAGCAGCACTTCTCCTTCACCGGACCCCAGCAACCACTCTAGAATCTCCGGAGCGCCAGGTCGTCGGTTGGATCGGGCGTAAGGCGCAGAGGCCCGTACAGCTAGGCTTAACCTTTCAAGTCTGACGACGAACGTGACGGCTACCGGAGCGCGAGCAAGGGAGACAATCAGCTCGGATGGGGATCGACAACGACGACCTTGAGACGTACTGAAGTACATCAGCGACGGGAAACTGAACCTTTGTACCGAGCGGACATTACGAACAGTGCGCGAATAACAAGAAGCACCGCAAAAAAAAAAAAACGAATGACAACAAGGAACACACACAACAGGACCAGCGCTGTACTGCCTACTGAATGTTTATTGAAAATTTCACCACTTTTAGCTATGCCACCTAAAACGCCTTGTCACAAAAAACGCCACAAATAATCAATGAACAGTGAGACGATCGATTAGGGCGCGTGACATGTTTTGAGCTATGCTTTTAGAGTAGCCTCTGAGAAGCCCTAGTGGCCACATGGGACTCAATTTAGAGTCGAATTTAACGTTAATTGTGACTAGTGTCAGTTTCGTTTTCTATCCGATTTCTTTTGTGTACATGTTTTCTGTTCGGGCTTTTGTATTTTGAACGTTTGTTGATTCTTTGCCCTTGTTGTACAATAAAGTGGGTTTGCTGCCCCACTTCCGTCTCTCATTCCCATCCGATGTGCAAGTGCTTCCGAGATACGTGACAAAGGGAGAGGCTTAAAGCAGAGCCTAGTCATTTATGGCGCCTTGCAGGCAAAACCATGTATAACTTAGCCATGCATAGCAAGGGGTGGGAAAGGGGAGTGAGGGTGAGGAGGATAGAAAGGAGGAAGGCGAGGTTAAATCATAGCGTAGCGAAGTATGACGTCGCGCAGGCATGGCCATGTACAGCATAGCTATGTATGGCAAGAAAGTGGAAATAGAAGTGAGGGTAACGAGGATGGAAAGGGGGGAAGCGAAAGGGTAAAGCATAGCGTAGCCAGGTATACTACGCTGGCAAAACCATGTATAGCATAGCCGTGTATAGCAAGAGGTTGGGAAAAGAAAGTGAGGGTGAGGAGAAAGGAAAGGGAAAGAGAGTATGCTGCCAGTGCATCATGGCATTTCATGTCGCTTGGCGTCACGCAGGCAATACCATGTGTGGCATAGCCAATTATAGAAAGGGGGTAACAAAGGGAAAGTGCGGGTAAGAAGGTAGAGCATAGCATAGCTGTGCATAGTATAGTATATAAGTTGGATGAAAAAATTGAAATAACGGCGAGGATGAGTGATGTGACAGAGAAGGAAAAAAAAGGCGGGGAGAGGACGCCGGATATCACAAATGAAAGTATTCTTTCCCGCCATGGAGCCCTAGCAGGCTGCAAGGCTGGAACGTCCGCGCTCGTCCGTGAACGCGAGTGAGGCTGAAGGAACGCAGATCCTTCAGCGACACTCAGGGGCTGCGTTCGTCCTGTCTACTTCTACTCTGGTGTGTCGCCCTAATCGCAGTCTATGAGTTCACATGATAATGTTGTAACAACCAGCCCCTCAGCACACCCTCCTTGAGTCCGTCGCTGATGACAGGCGAGTCGTTGCTACAGCGTTCACGTTGAGTGCAAGTGCATAAATTTTTTAAACTTCAAACGAAATTAGTAGGGGTTCCATTGCGTAGGTGCTACTAACCTCTTTTCCTCCGTCCTCTTGTACAAACCAAGAGAGTGTAGGACCGAGTGCCTCGTTGACAGCGCGAACGGTCCTGATGACTGTACCATCACGAGTGGTGAGCCGACAGAGCATAGCGGTCACTTCGTCTCTCTGAGTGTCGCTGTCAAGTCGAGTGGAGAGGCGGGACAAGTGATCCAGAATGCCGGGAATAACCAACGCACGTAGACTGATTATTTGGATTTAAAACACACTTAGTGCAACACACGATAACTCCACAGACATGTGGCACGAGTGTTTCGCTTTAAATAATTTTTCAAAGAAAACAGATTTTCGAGTTAAAAAAAAGGCCCGCACCACGTTTCGCAATAGGCAGAACCTACGTAAGAATAAAAGCACTTAACTTTTGAGTTAAGCGCTTCAATTCTGAAAGAGTTTAAAGAAAATCGAAGAAGGTGTTTTTTTTATATGATCTTCAAAATATTGCATTTTGAGAGGCATGTCCTCAGTTGAACATTTCTGGTTAACGTTTGAAGCCACTCTCAAATATTTCGTTCAACACATTTATTCACCAAACTTATGGCAATGTTTTCAAAAGCTTTGGGAAGTCTGGCGTCTATACGCGCGGAGGAAAAAAAATCTTAAATTTCAGCATTATTGAGCTTTGTGCCGAATTCGCGATTTTTTTCCTTAACAGAACAACATCCAAACTGCAAAGTAATAATTTTTTTGCCGATGCAAGCTATCCGTAGCATGTGGAGAAAATTTTTCAGACCTACAGCTACAATAGTGTTTTTGTAGCGTTTCATCGAAATACGATTTTCGCGAAATTCTAAAGAAGCGGTGGCGCCTCAGTAGAGACGTGAATTTTTTTTAAAGAAGGTGAAATTTTTCTTGCGAAACCAAAAGTGGTTTTGTGGTCCTGGGGACTCGGGAACAAAATATATTTTTTTCGGCGAAATTAAAGGGGGTCGGCGGACATGCACCGACGTTCTTATGGGAAGACACCCACCTGGTTGATATTCTCTAGAAATAGAGGCCCGCACCCCGTTCCCAACGATGACCCGCATTGCCAGCTGTTAGGTGTCAAAACGGAACGTAAAGTCCTAGGTGTAATTTTAGACGCAAAGCTAACGTTTGTGCCATGCACCAAATATCCCAAAATCAAGTGCATGGAAACACTGAATATTCTTAAGGTGCTGTAACACACAGTATGCGGTAGAGACAGAAAGTGTACTCAATTTATACAAAAGCCCCATACCCACACGTCTGCAATATGAGGTAATAGTTCATCACTGTGCCACACCAAGCGTTCTGAAGATGCTGGACCCTCAGCATCATCTATTCTCCATTTCACCACTACTGTACCGCACTATCAAGGCTACGGTGTGTAAGCAAGCTGCACGCTTGCACTGCGAAACATAGTTCTAGATATAATTACCTCACAATTGACGGGGTCGCCACGTTTGCGCTTGTTTGACACGTGATGCGTTATATCTATGCGTGATGTATTTATGCTTTATCGCATGGATGTCGTATGCCTTAAATGGGGTATCAGTAACCACCGGTAGCTGGTAGCTGCGGTTGCAAATAATCATGGCAGGGCCCATGCAAGCGCGACCGCCCGCTTCGATGCGAACTTTCGCTATTCGCCCACTGAGCTGGCAGCAACAAATAAATGATGGAATGAGCCATCGCTTTGTGCCATCTAACGCTGAGAGCAAAGCATCGGGTACATTTTCTCGTTATTTGCGAGATATGCTGTTCGTTTTTCCTCGCGTGCAAAACCTAACGCGCCGAGATTTTAATAATGGTTCTTGGAATTAGCGCCATATAGTCCCGAATACATCGCTGTCGAAGCATCAGCACATTAACCTAAAGCAAATACAAGCGTCAGTTAGTAACTTGCGGGTCACAAAGCGCACAATGACGGCTTGATAAATTCGAAGCGGGAGGGGTACCATCTGCGATGGGTGCAGCCATTTTTTTTCTTTTCGGTGATACCGTCTGTCCGCTTTACTCGCCCTACGTGTACGAGCAGACGCCAGGCAGACGCCTAGCAGATGACGCGACGTGGATGAATACATGTGGCTATTGGCTAAGGGGCCATGCATCCTTAACAGTGCTGAAATGAACATCTGAAACGGAGTATAGGTATTCGCCTTTCTACAAATGCCTTTAGGAGAACTCCCGTAGAACTCATATTGAGTGGTCGCTACGTTTACACAGATCGTATTTATCGTTGGCCATTTTCTGAAATTGAGAACAATGAACATCCAGCGTACTCTAAATGATATGCGCACCTCGCTCCTTTTTTCGTAATCATGCTGCAGTGAGGCAGCCATAGTCACTGCACGTGAGAGGTCTGGTAGAGGAATGCGTGTCCCACTTCTTAAAGAACAACTCAGTGCTACCGCAAAGTAGCTCTGACCATGGCAAAGGCACTTCATAGCCCGATTTTTCTTTGTTAGGGTCAGCAAAGCACGCCCCTCTTGCACATATCGGCATGTCCTTTCTAGTACTACAGCGCAAGTCTTCCTGCCCTGAATTCTATACCGCTGCATCGTAGTCTCATTCTGACGCCTCTTACGCAGCAGTTGGCCCGCATTTCTCTGAGGCCATGGTGGTGCACCCTCTTGACAAACGTACTAACGGCAAAGGCTGAAGCGATTTTGCCAAATGCATAGCACACTAAGGAATAAAAGATTCCTAAAACAGTAAAAATAGAGCTACTCTGTGAGCGTTGTTAGGGGCTTCATTACATCTTGTATTAACAAAATCCCTGTAATGGCATCGCTGTACTATCAGTTATGTGCCATTTATGCGTCTGAGCAGCTGGTCGTGGCTTGCTGGGGGCCAGGGCACCGCCATATTGAGGGCCACGTACTGGCTGACTGTCTTGATACATCTGTCCGCGCAGACGCTGCAGACACACCCAGTCCCTGCAATGTACTACCGCGAGCAATGAGAAAATGAAGACGCGAACGCATGGGGAATCGCGTCAAACCCAGCTCAAGGCGATTCGCGATGGCCGCTGTCGTAAACAAAGTGAACAGGACTCCGCTGTCCCACTAAATGTGGTCACGTGCGCCTCACCGTGGCTGACAAACAACTGCAGCTTTTTGCATATCACTGTCAAGCCGGCGCGACAGTGTGCTCTCCACATCTTTGCGCGAAATGGCGCCATTCTATTGGCTTCTGGTAGTGCGTGTTAGCCATGAAATCAAGACACACCAAAAATGTGGCTTTAGAAACGGTACGGCTCTTTACTGCGCGTGAGTTCTACACCAGGCGTAGCAATATCGGGCTGTTATTTTGTGTCATATGATTCGCACATCGTAAACACACTCTTAGGACGCGTTCACACTTGGCCTCGCAGGGAGCGAAAGCGGCAAAACTCACCGGAAATGCACTCCGATTTTTCCGCCACCGATTTTTCCGCCACGCGATAGCCTTTCCGCTTCACGGCTTTGGCTGCACTAGCTCAAATCACGTGATGTAAACAAACGGCGACAAATTGAACATGGCGGGAAAGGCGTCGGCGGTAGCTCGCATCCCCGGCAATTGCAAACTACCCTTGCAGCGCGACGAAGCTCACGGCCTCGACAAGGACGCGTTCATCGAAAGCCTTGTTTGGATTACGATCGCCGAGAAGACTGGAAATAGACCAAGGCGCCGCAGCAGCGAGAGCAGCGAGTCAGTATGTCCCAACGTGTCTCGCTTTTGCACATCCGGCTGAGTCCGCCGCCGCCGTTGTTGATCTCTCCGCTTGTGTTGTTTCTGCTGGTCTATCTCCCGAAACAAAGTTTGAAAAGGTGCAAGCAGACTCTGACCTGCTGTCCTGTGGTGCTCCCCTCTAATGTGAGAAAAGTGAACAGTTTATTATGTTTCACATACTCATGCAATGCAGTCAATTAGACGCTATTAGACAAAATCATTTCATTTCAACAAACTATGAGTGCATTCTACTCCGCCCTTAATGGTGATCGCTGAAGAACCTCCTTTTACGTATCAATCATTGTTCGCATTTTAGAAAGATTTCCATAGTTTTAAATGAGAAGCATTTCTTAGCGAACCACCGGCACTTTGAGCGTTTCTATATATCTATCTGTCTATATATATATATATATATATATATATATATATATATATATATGGCCGCCTACGCCTGGGTGCTCTCATGGTCACCTCTTTAACTTGGTGTAGACCAAAATAGGTATGGGAGGGTAAGAGAGCTTGAGGAATATGGCTATCTGGTCACAACATGAATAACGTGAAAACCTTGTCGCATAAATCGTCAAACCCTTTCCTCCAGACACGTGAGGCGCATACCCGTATACCAAAGGTCACGGTACGCGGGTATGCGCCAAAGGTTACTGACAGTTTATATCTGCCCCGGAACGGCGACTACACACATTAGCAACTTAAATGTGAGAGCGTTTTGGGAAGCAGACATCGGCAGCTTAGACCCGACAAATGCAAAAGGCAAAAAATCAGGCTCTCAGAGGGAATCGAACTAAGGCTTTCTGCGTAGCAGTCAGATATTCTACCATACGGCCATGCTAGGTCTTGAAACTGATTTGGGAAAATATACTATTTAGGCGTAAGGTCCGTGCAAGTTCAAGTGTGGTTGCAGTGCTGGCTACCTAATTTTATAGCAAAGGAATAAATGTTATATACGCAAACCTATGACACTGACGTCATGTCGGGTTAACGTCAATTGTGGTTCCATTGTTCATTGCACTTTTATCGCAGTCTAATAAACTATTTATTTTTATTCGTATGATTCAGCAAGGTATATTCAAGCGTTGCTCGACCCCGGAGGATTACGCTAACGAAAGTTACGTGAGCTATTCACATCCTCACACCATAAAGCGCACTTGGTGTCGATAATAATGACGTCTGTGCTCTGACGCGAATGCTAACGTTATGTCAGACCAGATAAAACACATGCGATTGTTCAAAACGTGGCTGTGCGTACAACATTTGTACATATCTTTAGCGTTATTTCGTAACGTTTCGCTCGATAATATAGTTACACAACGGTAACCTTCCTTGTGCATGCTTTGTATAACATTTATTCCCATGGCACGTGGGATCTCCAGAATTTTTTTATGTCATATTGAGAAAACGCCACAGATGGAAGTATTTGAGGAGGTAAACGAAGCCTGCAGCCACCGCTCGTTCTGTCACATTTGGCGATGAAGGCGACACCGAAGCTCGCACCGACGCAAGCATGGTGGGTCTTGGCGCCGTGATTATACAGAGAACAGGTCGTCTTGAGAACGTCATCGCGAATGCTAGCCGGTCGCTGTCGAAAACCGAAGCCACGTATTCCACGACGGAAAAGGAATGCCTTGGCATTATTTCAGCCACGTCAAAGTTTCGCCTGTTTTAGCTTTAAAAAGACCTACCTCTACGGCAGGTCTTTTAAAGCTGGGAGTGTCCTTCACGCCTTGTTTTGGCTGGCAGACCTAAAAGGCCCTTCAGCTCGCACGGTGTAGCCCCCGACGCCAAGATATCCACGTCATCGGGGTATACGAGTCAGGACGGAAGCATTCAGTTGCCGACTGTTTGTCTGGCGTCCCTACTGACCCACCTCCTCAAGATGAGCGAGAGGAATACACCTTCCTGTGAACGGTATGCGCCGACGACTTCGCCGAGCCGCAAACGAGAGATCCAGAATTCCGCAGCCTTCTAAGTATTTGGAAGGCAAGAGCACTGTTATTCCGAATGAATTAAAGCCCGGATTGCCTTTTTCTTTCTTACATGACGGCGTGCTCTTAAAGAACTTTACAGCTTGCACCAACAACCTTCAGGTGGTGCCCTCGTCACTGCGTCTAGAGTTTCATTGCCTTGCATCACGAACCTGCTGCTAGTCACCACAGCTTCTCGCGTACGTTCATGAAGATTTGTGAAAATAATTATTGACCGCGCCTTCACGAGGACGTCACCCATCAGGTCAGAACTCGCCGGAACTGTCAGCGACACTGCAGACACCGCTGAAAGCAACAGCGGCATTCGTACAGAAGATTGAACCACCTTACCGGTCGTTCCAAGAGATGGGGAGGGACTTACTGGGGTCCTTTCCAACGTGAACACCTGTAATAAGTCGATCGTCTAGGCTACAGAATACCTACCCCACTACGCCGATACAAAAACTCTACCCAAACGTAGCGCCTCCTAGGCAGCAATGTTTTAGGGGCGAAGCTCCTTAAGGTTGTTGGGACGCGTGTACGCGCGGGAGAAGCAGACACGACCGCGCGGCGTGGATCCCAAACATCAACTGGTTTTATTCAGGTTCCGGAGAGCAGCGGAGGGTGGCGCTGCCTGGCGGCTTGGCTTGGCTTGGCTGCCGCCACAGCACTCCCCCCTAGTGAGTTGCCGAACGTAGTTAAAGTACAGTGTTCGTTAAAGGTCCAGGCGAGTGGGTGCTCTTGATAGCCGCCCGCTGTGCGTCAGCCGGGAGGGCACCTCGTGGACTTGGGCTGGCATTGAAGCTGGGGGTCCTGGCGATGATTCCCTTAGTGGAGGCAACACGGCATCGTCACGGTCCATGTGTGCTGGCTTGATGCGGTCCAACGACACGACCTCCTCACGGCCGTTTCTCTTGATTGTGAATCGTTTGTTGCCACGGCGGAGGACTTGAAACGGCCCATCATAGGGTGGCTGAAGAGGTCGCCGAACCGCGTCGTGTCGTACAAACACATAGGGGCACGATGTTAGATGTGGGTCGACGTGCACCACACGCGACCCTGGGGGCCGTGGAGGTACCGCGCGCAGTTTGCTCATGACGTTGCGTAGGCGAAGTGCATAGTCGCTGCAAGCTATGGATGCCTCCTCTGAGCCGCGCGCAAAGAGCTCTCCCGGCAGCCTGAGTGTCGTGCCGTAGACCAGCTCAGCGGCGCTGCAGCC
>JALIZH010030888.1:0-31781 GCA_030522465.1 Rhipicephalus appendiculatus | reverse complement strand
CTTTCGAGTACAGTTTGAGACCATAATTCATGTTACCAGGCAAAATTGACGTTTCGGAACTCTATGGGGTGCCATAACCTAGTTCCCTAGTTCAACAAACTTCCGGTAAGCAACCGCTAGCAGCAGTGAAAGGGGACGCGCCGGCCACTTTACCCCACCGCACTGACATGGCGCGAGCGGTTTGAGCAAGGGGAGGAGGAAAAGAGGAAAAGGCGCTATTTCTGCAACCCTAAATGGGAACACGTCCCAGCGTATACAGTGCAATAGGGAGAGGAAAATATAGGTGGCAAGAGGAGAGGAGAAAAGAGGAGAGTGGCGTTCGTGGCCGAGGACGTGGAGGGCGGCTTTTACAACCGGTTTTCCAGTCCACTGTTCCCAAGAAATTGAAGCACCTCCTCGAAGACCTGGGTGAGGTGGGGGGCAGAAAACAGATAGTGCCTCTGTGCAGCCGCAGGAAGATGGAGAACGAATGCGAAAGCATGCATGGAGTGCCGTCAAGGGAATGGTCAAATAAAAAAAAATCAGATATGCACTTGGTTTTGGTTTCGTTTGTAATTTCATTCTTAAAGGGCGCTTCACCAGGTCACACAAGAAATTTTAGTTCTAACTGGAAGCTGTTGCGTGCCCAATGAAGAGCTTTGTATCACAAGAACGTTTTAATTGGTTCATTACGAGCCGCGAAAGCATGATGCTGGTAGGTGACCTTGAAACCTTTGCTACTAGCAAGCCAAATTTCTTCCCTGCCCTCTTCGGTATCGGAGCAACTCGGAGCCGGAAGATCACACGACGCAGACGCATCAACACGTCATGCGCACGCAAGGTTACACTGTGTACGCATGACATGCCCAAGCCAGGTCGTGCAAACAAGCAGTGTTGTATCGTTTCGGCGTTCTCGCTAGTGTACTGGTTGTTTATGTGGGATGGATCCCCTCTATGCGTTCGGAGAGGCTGGCATGGATGATGTATCCTTACCACGACACAGCGCATCGCACCGCTGGAACTGCTTTAAGGGACGATGCATCAAAAGCACGCCAAGCGTTGTCAGGGGCTGGCGCCGGCACGACGCGGCAACGGCGAGAACCCGGACGCAAAAGGAAATGGAGGCAGCGTAGTCTCCAGTTGATTCGAAGCAAAAAAAATAAATAAAAACTTACACAGATTTCCTTTGTATGTTTTAATATTTCTACAACTTTCATTCTTCTATTCAGGCAACAGATTGCACAAATTACACATGTCGCCTCGAATAATTCTCGCAGTGTCACGTACTACTGAGACGTACGGAGGGCCATTCCTTGTTGTACGTCACCTCCTCCATATTGGTGCGCGCGCCCGTGAGATCTAGCGCAAGCGGCGTTTAGTCTGACATTTCACCTCTTTCCGGGGCGCGTAGCGTTCAAATCTTGGCAGACGTGATCGTTAGCTCCCAGTGCAATCAATACACTTGCCAGATCGAAATGCTCAAACCTGGTAAGGGGCACTTTAAGGTGTTCACAGACAGAGGATAAATTGACCCTGCGTGATTAGAGCCGGCCAATACGAGGCTAAAAAACCCTTCTTGCCTTTTAGCGGTCTGGCTATAGGCTGCCGGGCTGCCCTTCTCAGCCATGCCGAAAAGAATGAGACACAGAAGCGTGTTTATTCGACGGCGGACACTTAACTCACTAATGCTGAACAATAAAAGAAGAGGCCATGTTCTGGAAACCGTGTGGGAAAACGGACAATAGCATGGCTATGTTAAACCATTGACGCCTTTTTGCCATCATAAACTATAACATTTGTCTGCTTTCCTGTCGTAGACACTGGTCACACACGTCTTTCTTCGAAAATTTGAGTTTTCGTAAATATTTATTGCGCCTATATTTACGTTTTGGGGGGGGCCTAAAACTGTGTTTTGCCAGCCTGTTTTTTGGCGCCTAAAACGCGATTTTTTAGTGCCTAAAAATCCGGCCTCTACTTATGACCCACTTATCACGGCTGGAAACCTGGTTTGCGCGAGCTCGCGATGGTTTTAGATGCGAATCAGCTTATGGCGGAGTTTAATCCGGTGGTGGTGTTGTGCGGCCTGACCACCCTTACTGCGCATGCGCAAACCCTCTCCCCACACCTCTTCTACGCTCCCCCTCTCTCTCCTCGGGGCATCCCTCTCCGCGGTGCCACACCCCCACTGCACATGCGCGTCCCCTCCCCCCGTTCTCTCCTCTCCCTACGCTCCCCCTCTCTCTCCTCTAGGCATCCCTCCCGCGGCGATCACACCCCCATTGCGCATGGGCGTCCCCTCCCCCCTCTCTCTCCTCTCCTATACCCCCCCCCTCTCTCGCATCGCAACGCCGACGCAGGCAGCGTCTGCTAGCGAGTTTATTGATTGAAAAAATCGACTGCTCGCGCTGCACAACCGTTCACTGGCCACCCCGTATGTATAGGCACTGGATCTTGACCTGCAAGGTAGTGCCGGCGGGAGATTTCTCCTGTGCGTTGTTGAACAATAAAAATTCGCAGCGTGCGCGTTACCTACAAGCGGACAGCGGGTCTCTGTGTCCAGTCGGAGTCTTCTGTCTCTCATTGCCCATTAGCAGTGATTGGCATGTTCCAGTAGGAAACACTGGTTCATCACTGCGTGCTTTGCGCCTCCCACGGTTTCTCTCCTGCGCAACGCCGCGATGAGCGCCAGCGTCAACGCCGCCGCCAGTGAAAGCGTTAGCGCCCTATGCTTCGCATCTACACATGGTTCCCTTTAGCGGGGAGATGGTGTAGTTTTTTTATTTAGAGACGTTTTTAGAGCGCCCAGTCGCAGTTTCTGTTTCAAAGAGCACCGAGCTAGGCAAGAGCAGTTTCGGTGGCAATATAAACGCAGCTGGCCACGTGACCACGCACGTGGGCGTCCCGCGCGCGAGCGGGCGCCGCACTGACAGCCAGCAGAGCCAGCACACGCAGCACACGCAAAGGAATCGCAGGCAGCGCAAGCGCAAGGCGTGTGCCAGCAACCAGCCAACACAAACTCGTGACGTAGATCTATTTACATTGCCACCTGCGTTGACGTCGGCGTCGCGAGGGGCTCCGCATCTGGCTCAGTCGGGCGGCACGCATTTTGAAATTGATTTTAAATATATTCTAGACTATATTTCCCCTTGATATTTCGTAGATGCTGCGTATGTCTACACATAAATCGGTCTCGCTCATTATCTCGCCTTCGAAATTTTGTGGCAGTTCTCCTTTAAGCAGAACATGATCTCCCGGTACTTGTCATTTTCCTTTGATTTCACTGGCACTCTTTCTGTCGGCGAACCAGCGCGATTTCAAAATGGAGCCTTCGTACAATGCTCTGAGGAATCCGTGTAGGCGTTCGTTTTTTCCATTCAATAAAGAAAATAACGCTCACAAGGATTATGACTTCAGGCATCAATATGGCTTCGAGGATAATTATTCTTAAATATTGCTTAAACACGTATTGCTTACGTAACTAGCTGGCAGCAAAAAAATCGTGCAAATGCTTGACAGGCTCTTAAGCACTCTTGTGTTATGCATCCGCGCGGCTATTCTCCCTGCAGTATTGGCCGAAGTCGTGCGTGAGTTTAGTGCGCGTGACTTCCGTGTTCTGCGAGTTGTGTGGTTGATTCAGAATATTCGCACAACTCAATATATGTATTGCGTGCGTGTGTACCTGTGTCTGCGTGTCATTTATTGATTTATGCGCCCGCCATGTCCTACCTTGTGAATTTTCGCGCAGTCAACCTAGTTCTCAGCTTTGCAACTGTTTCTAGGAATTGACGCGCCAAGACAAGTATTCAGTACAACTGGGCGCCGACAGTGAAGAGGGACCCAGGCCAGCGCAATAGACGTCAGACTCTGCCCCAGGCGGCGCTGCGAAAAACGCCGCCACCAGCGCTCTCATCGCCGCCCTGGCCATAACTGGGTAGTGCAAAGAGAGCCGTCCGCAAGCGAATGTGTGTAGGCCACTATAGAACCCCCCTCTTTCGCTCGGGTTGAGGGTCATTTCCTGAAAATCAGGGACCTGGAAAGCTTCTTCCGTCAATCCACCCTCGCTTCAGAAAAGTAGGAAGCTCATCAAAAGTGAACTGCGGCCACAATGCAAAGATCTTTCAGCTATTTCGGCGTGCTACAACTCGCAAGCGCAAGCGAGCATCGTATGACATCGACTTCGAGGCACTCCGACGTGTGTTCTGCAACGCCTAAATGCGTTAAATTTCGGCATATACATAATGTCAAAGCGATGAAGTACGTACACGAGCAATGTTTTCTTACGATCAGTGGTACAAAGCTCGCTTTATCAGGCATGAATGGTACCGGCGATTTTCGCCTTTGCAGTTGCATTCTCCGTCCATCTCTCGCTTCCTGTGCGTTGAACTGTTTTATTACGCATCCTCGAATGTACTGTTGACGGTTGTCTTCCGTTTGTATATACTGCAAATGGGGATACGTGCGTCGTCCACTTTCTCGGTGTACAACAAGAAAGGCAAAACCGTGGCCTCCGAGATAACTCCGGCAATCGCGGAGACCACGGGTATGAAAAACCTGACGGTGGTCACGACCAAAATTTTGCGATTTACTTGTATGACGCACGTGTTAGCATTTGCTAGCCGGAACTTTGAACCTTCAATGCGTACGTGCGCGATGCTGTGTGATGATGACGACCAGTTAAGATTATGGGTGGTTGCGGAGTGCGCGATGTTTTCGCGCGCTTCACCATCTGCATTTAACTGCTGCACGGCGCGCACCGCGGTCTGAGGCTTTGCTGAGCTTCATAGTCAAGGCTACCACGGTTCTACGTCAAGGCTACTCAAAACACTAACATGAGACCCACATTATCACACTTTCTCATGCGACCGGCTGTGGGGAACGCGAGTAATTCACTTACCCAGCACGTCCGCAACGGCCCGTTTCCAGAGCTCTCGCCGTTCTGCTTCGCGCAACAGCTACAGAAATCGGTAAAACAAGTCCTTTACGTCCGTGGCAATTCACAACGCAACAGTAGCTTCGACTGAAGCCTTTCTTCGCAGCGCGCGGAGATGTTGCGTCTGCTCTTGTTTTCGCCGTCGTTCTGGCACGCACTTCATGGCGGTTCGGTTGCGCGTCCGACTAGCGGAGATAAATTCGTAGCTCTTTTTCTGAGTGTTCAATGCGCCAAGACACCAAATATTTAGGTTAATTGTTGTTTCCAACTCGCTAGTTGCACCCGGTTGCACAGAAAACTGTGCAAAAGAGCCGGACTTTGCACTACCCAAAACTGCTCCGAGAGGTGGCGCCATGTGTCTGCAAAACTCCAGAGTCTGACGTCTATGGGGTGTAGGCACATGTTAGCCTTCATTGCTCTCAGCTGGTAGTGCAGAAAGTTAATACGCCAGTACCCCCCACCCGCCCGCCTTGGGGCTTTCGACCACTAGAGGGTGTTGAATTTTTGACACCCATTTCTGAGGGATGTTACTTGTCCTTAACAGCCCATACTTTAAATGTGGTCGTGCACACCCGTTGTAGAACTGTGTTTTGATCTCTTACATCCCGTCTTTTGAAAGGGGGCTCCTGAGCACGCCTTGCTTAGGTTGTTCCTGGACAGCCAACAAGGATGTCACTCATGAGGCAAGTGATTTACACCATTAAGGACGTAACATTTTTTAGAGTGTGTTCAGTGCTTTCTTAATATGTTCTGTGCGTGCTTGATTTATGTACTGTAATGCAATACATTTACGTGCATGTTTAGTAACATTTGTACGTTTATGGACTTTAATATGTCCGTTTAAGGAAGATGTCAAAAATGCTTAGCATTTCAACAGCGCCTACTTTAGGGATAGTACAAATTGTGGCTTCCTACAAGATGGACATCAGCCGCAAACTGCCATCATATCGGAAGCACATAGTTTAAGTGACTAATACAGATGAGATACATTTAGCAGCAGGTGGAATACTCCGAGCAGCGAGCGATTTTCCGGTAATATTCCACTCAAGGACCACAGGTGAATGCGGACTGCCCTTATCGCCTTGAGACAGCCAGCGAATTTTCCTTTGTTGGGAGTTTTACGAGCCTACACTTTGTCTCCCCTTAACTACGGAACCACAATTAAGCACTTGTCGTTAAAGTAGCAGGGAAAAAATACTGTTCAACGTGCTCTGAAAATGAAAGCGCACCCAGCTCAGTCCTTACGTGGGACTGAGCCGGATGCGCGCCTCAGCCGCGTTCCGCAGGACACAATAAAGTTATTTTCCTTCCTACATTTCGTCTCCCCTTAACTACGGAACCAGAATTACACACTTGTCGTTAAGTAGCAGAAAAAAAAAACTGCGCAACGTGCTCTGAAGATGAAAGCGCCTATCAGCAATATATCGTCGATAACTTAACGGCATTTTAGTGCGAGAAGGAAACCACTGGCTTACACCTATTCAAGCGGTGAGACTAACTCGTTTATTTTATGACTGAAAACCACATGGTTAACTTGATCACTTCGAAAGAGCGCAAAAGACAAAGACACAGGAATAACAGACAGGACGAAGCGCTGGTTAACTTCGTTAATTCAAATTGCGTACATCCGTTAACGGACGTACGCAATCATTTAGTTAGAAGACGACAGTGCACGTTGCGAAAAAAAAATATCACACTATTTTAACGCACAAACAGGAAACAGCGCAATGTCAGAGGCCCGTGTTCAGTGCGACCTGAGTGGACAATAGACAACGTGACATGGACGAAATTACCCGGTGCCACCCACGACGCGGTCTTTGACAACCTAAATAGGTTTGGGACATTAAACGCCAAAAACCAACTCGCCAGCCAAACACGCGCTAACAGAATGGACAACATCTAGTGCCCTGAAAACAGAAAACGGTCAGAAACAGCCGAAAAGAAGTCCCGAGATGCGGAGGAATGTGTGTTAGTTACATTTTATAAAGGGCGAAGCAGGAAGCGATATTTATTTCTAGCTTGGATGTTCAAGCGATAACATTCACAATTTAATGAATACCTTTGAGCTACACAATATAATAGGTGTCTTTTCACTGTTGCCGCGGCGCATTTATTGAACGACCCGCTGGGCATATTGATCTCTGTCTTTCAACCTTTTACTATTCCTATCGCCGTCCAACAACAACTAATTGAACACGGTGATAGCAGAGCCGTTAGGGTACGTGCTCCCACCTGATCACATCTGATGATAGAGCGTTACTTCGGGACGTGCTCGCACTCAAGGTGTTCCGGCAACCTTCTGGGCCACTTTTATTGAGTCGTCAGATAAGAAATCAACTATCGCTTACTCATTCACGCTGCGCCGCGCACCCCCGTGGGCTTCTTACTTCTTACCCAAGCGTCTTTTTCGCCTGCAGTCACGGTATATATATGCCCTTAGTTCGCCGCAATCGGACATCAGAAAGATCTGCGTTCGTCGCCAGAGATCAACATGCCAGTCTTGCTGTACAATCTTGTGGGCAGCCCACATTGCGGCTTCATTCGCTGCTTGGCGAAAGAGATCGGCGTTCAGCTGAGCCTCAAGGACATCGATTTCGCCAAAGGCGAACACCGCTCTGGGGAGTTCCTCAAGGTAGGCACACCGGATGCGCCGGCATCTTTCTCTTTGCGGAATTGAACATGGCCCTCGCTTCGCATTTTTGCACATTGCAGAAACATAGAGCGCAAATTATTCAGTCCTCAAAGCCCTTGCCAAACCAAGTGTAATCCTTTTACTTTTGAGCAAGGCTCAATTGCACTTATCTTGCATCAAAATAATTATTGAGAATATGTAGCCATGCCTTAATGTGTACATAGCTTGTAATGTTGACTGCTGCAAGGAGAATTAGCGCCCTGTCCTGCCTGTTTAGTTATGTATGAAGAAGCATAGGAAGGTTGTATTAAATCATACAAAAAGTTATGCAGTTGCACCCAATCTGAACGCTGCAGAAAATGCGGAGCAAGTGATTCGTCTTCCTTTCGGCAACGCGGGAGTTGCGAACGCGCTGCCTGCTGGGCGTATATGGCGGCAAAGGAAAACCTTCATTCGTGATGCAATGGCGCCCTTTTCCTTCCTTTTCATCTTCACATCTCTACCCATCAACCTTACTTCCCTTTCCCATCTGCTTCCTAGCTATGCTACACTATACACAGCTATGACATCCGTTACATTCCCCCCCTCCCTTGCATTAGTTTCTGTCTGCTACTCAAACACACATCACTTTTCCTCACCGTCACTTATCTTTCGTACCCTTGTTCCTATAATATATTTCACATGGCTCTGCTATGCTTCACTTTCTCCCCCCTCCGTTTCTTCCTCACCCTCACATTCCTTTCTCACCCCTTTGGTATACTGTTCTATACGTAGCTACGCTGTGCATGGCTATGCTATACATCGATTTTACAGCGTGACGCGCTCCAAGGTTACGTTATGCTTTACCCTCCTTTTTTGCCTCCTCCTCCCTCTCACATCCCTATTCCTCACCCTCCACTCCCTAAACCGCCGCCTTGCAATACTATACTATACATGCCTATGCTACACATGTTTTTGCCTGCGTCACGCCATGAGACGACATTAGATGACAGGAGGTGACAACAGATGAGATGGGACATAAGACGACAGCCCAGGCCCGCAAAATCCACAGCATTTAAATTGACTGCCAAGAGATTTTTCTCGGCCCAGGCTTTTACGGCGCAACAAATACCTGCATCTCGGTAGTGATTATACCTGGAGCGGTTTATTCCAAGCGCGCGTAGGTATTTTCTAAGCAGATATCTTCTTGATCTGAGAAGCTACAAAAAAATTGTATTTTCGCCCGCATCGCTGAAAAGCGATAGCGATACCGATAGCCATCTTCGGAAACTGTTCATTACGCTCAACGTTCTGCTTTCACAGGAGTGACTGCGCCCATGGTTCGCCGTTTTCGACCGATTTTGAGATATGAAAAGCGGGTAGAATAAGTATCGCCTTGCGAGCCAGACACTCCTCAAACTTTTCTTAGCTCGTCGGCAGGTGCTGTTGGGTCCTCAGCTAGCAGCTTCGCGATTATAGTGAACAAAGGAAAATATAAATCTTCGTTTAATGAGAAAAACAGGATTCCTTCTTCTCAATACAGCAAATAATCTCTCAATTATAGGTGCTATCTCAATTCGTCTTCGCGTGGTTGACTGTTCGTTTTAAAATCAAGGTATCGAAATGAAGACTTGTAGTTATTGTATCAAACGTAATACTCCATAATTTTTTTGCCTTGTTCTAGTCATTTAGAGTTCGCAAAGTATTCAGGCTCGACAACAGCACTGCCATTTGTGGATTTTTAACTTCCTGCGGGAAGTATCTATAATACATTCTCTGTTGGTGAAATAGCAAAGCGATTCCGCAATTTGAGTTTATGCACTGCCGTGGTTTTCTTCTTGCAGAAAAACCCTTTCCACAAGGTGCCTACGATTGACGACAGTGGGTTCATCGTCTATGAGAGGTGCGATACGTTTATCATTGAGCTCTATATTTCACATGTGGCAAGTGTAGTCTTTGTAGGCTGTCATTTATTTTTCGATGCATATAAATATGCCAGAAACTGAGCCAATGAAGCGCTGTGAAGAGGCTAATACTCTGATTTTAACGGCTGCTGCCGGACACAGCGGCCCTAACCCTGGCAATTAGTCCGAGATATTTTGTGTGCAGATTTTCCGTATAAATGTAATTATCAGGAGAGAGAGAGGTTAAGTGAAAGGCAGGGAGGTTAACCTGAAGAAAATTTTCGGTTTGCTACCCTGCACTGGAAATATGTGTAGGAGATATGAAACTAGGATGAAGACCAACTGTAGGGGGGACCTTTTTATTGTCGAACCTTTTATTGCCGAACCATTTTGTTAAGCAATGCCTGACTCTGCTTCTGAGTGACGTGTCTGTATTTGCAGCAACGCCATTGCGTACTATCTTCTACGGAAGTATGCTCCAGACTCGCAGCTCTATCCCAACTGCATTAAGACACGCACTCGCATCGACCAGGTGCTTGCTGCAGCCAATGGCAACATTAGTCCTGTCCTTGGGCCCTACCTCGTGAGTACAGGGATTTTACTGTGCAGTGATAATTTAATTGGCTCCTGTGTGTTAATATAATTCTCGGGGGTTTATGGTCCCAAAACAATTATATCATTTTGAGGGACACCATAGAGGAGGGCTCTGGAAATTTAATTAAGCAACTCTTTTTCAGTTATGCTTCTTAAGGCCCAGCTAGTAGTAAGTTTTCGTACGCAGTTTTTCATTTTATTTTGTTTATATCGATGATGCATAAATTTCTGTAGTAATTAACTAAAAATATTTTACCTATGACACAAAAGCACTGAAATGATCTAATGTTAAGTAAGAGAAACTAAAAAAATAAAAGTCACAGTTTTACCGCAAGGGTGAAGCAATGAATGCGATAGCAACAAATTGTAATGTTATACGAAGTGAGGCTGGCAGCTAACTCTTTTAGGATCCGATCTCACGCAACTCTAGAAAACGCTGCTTTAAGAGCATACGACCGCTCCAGGGACACTGCTCACCACATTCTCTTCGCGTTGAGAGCGCAGCGCGTGAAGGGTGCACCGGCCCCCCCCGTTGTCGGCCGCCGAGAAGGGGAGATAACGCGCGCGCCCGCGCTCGTAAAATCGAAGGTTGCTCGAGGGACTCCCGCCCCCCCCCCTCGCGTCTTTTCACGCTCACGAATGACGGGCGGGGCCGGTTATATATATACATATACGGCAAATGACGGCGGCGGACGGCGGCGACGCCGACGACAAAAACCAGCCGAGGGTTTCCATATAATTGTAAAAATCAAGAGAACTGTTTGTTCGCTGCGTCCAGCATGCCATACTAACTTTTTTCCATAATCTACGCAGCGTGATCGATGCTTGAAAGGTACCAGACCAAGTGCAGATGAGGTGAAGGACATCGAAGAAAAAGTACTTAAGTGTCTTGAGCGCCTTCTTGGAGAAAGCAAGTTCGCCGTCGGTGACAAGATCACCATTGCTGACCTCTGCCTGATAGGTTACGTCACTGTCTGCCTCGAGGTAAGCTTGACCTACTGACTTTCGCAACCTATAGTTTTACGAGGACATCCGCTCAACGCAGCTTATGGTCAGGCCAGTCATTAACACAAGCTACTGACTTATCGAAAAAAAGAAAAGAAAACATGCTTCTGCGCTTCTTGTTTCTGTAGCCAGGATGCCTGGAAAGAAGACCTCATACCGAAAAAAAAAATAGAAGTTGTGCTGTACAAAGCTACCCAGATGATCTATTTCTACTAGGACCCGTATTTTCGTCTAGCTTTTCTTTCTAGTTTTGCTAGTTCACATGCGCATTTGAGTCAGATAGTGTTGATCGATCTTTATGGCCTTCGAAAATTCCATGAAAGACCCCGAAGAAAGATGTAGTAAGCAGCATGCTTAATATGTTGATCGATGTGGACAATATCCCTTCCATGTCAGTCGATCAGTTTACGTCGTCGTTGCTGTGCTGTCGCCTATGGTGCACCGTCAAATCTTGCACTTGAAGCCAGGCAGGGTTCACCGTGCAGCTAATGCGCAATATGGACACTTTTGCAATCTTGCGAAAATTTTGCGCCATAGATACTCTGCGGACAATGAAATGTGCAACTATCTTAACGAGACAAGAGCAGGCAGTATTTAATAACTGGAATCGACCCTGAAGTGAGTATTTTTTAGGCGCCATACAAAAGCTAGGCCGCAAAGGGCTGCGTTTACCTTAAGTGACTTCGCGGGGCGTAAAGCGAAATGAAATCACTATGGCAAGAGGCAGAGTCGTTTTTCACCGTTTTCAGCAATCAATACCTACAATTGTTTTGGACGTGCAAAGCGATTAAGCGTAAACAGTTCCTGTGATTCTTGCTTTGAAGAGAGGACGGAGAAAACTAGATGCAATCAATTTATTATAGTATAAATAAAAACTATCTAGGGGTTCACTAGCTGTCCTTCACGTTACAATATGAGGCTATACAGGAATCATGACCTGTAATCAGAGAGATTATTTTCGCTGAGAATGTTTCCCGGAGAAAACTTCAGCGAATCGGGAAAAGTCTTACGTAAAATGAATTTTTTTTATTTCAACCGGAGTATTTCAGCAAGACGTTGAATTATTCATTATGGTAGGAAAAGCTATAAAGGTAGTTGAGAGGAACAGAAGACGACGTTGAGAGAGAAAACAATAAACTATTTTTGATGTATCACATGACCAAATAAATAACCGAAGGTACAAAACCTTATAGCCCAATTGGTGGCGACAAGTTTAACGAACTCTCGAAGGTCATAGAAACAGAGGTACATTTGGAAATTAAAAACAGCGAATAATGACGGTGTGGTTAGGGCCGTGACAAAAACGATGGTGATCAGCAAAAAGTAATCACTTAAGAAACGTGAGATGCCACCTTCTACGAGATAAGCACTATCATTTTCTTCAACACCAAAGAACCATACAGGGCTAATAGCGGCTACGCAGGTGGGATAGAGCGTGGTTGTTAGAAAAGCAACGCCAGGACGTTCACTCGACACCACGTACAAGTAGGTTGCAGGATAATTATATAGCAAAGGCCGCTGAAGAACACGGTGTAAGTACATGCACTGTCAGCCACAAAAGTTTTCGGGATCTTCAGCGCGTGGCTGAGCGGCGGAAAACTGCATTGCTGCGCCGCCTACCGTGATGCGGCGTGGTGTTGAGGCTATCGTCCGCGGCCTCGGCGATTAGCAACGGCGCGTTTAGACAAAGCGCCTTTGCTGGCATATAATCTCGGAAGCCGTGGCCGACAACCTCAACACCATTCCGCGTCACGGTAGGCGGCGCAGCAATGCAGTTTTCCGCCGCTCAGCCACGTGCTGCAGATCCCGAAAACTTTTGCGGCCGACAGTACTAAAAGAATGCAGCGAAGACAAACGTCGGTGGTCGTATACACTGACTCCTTGCTTGAACCGCAGTGGAAGATCGGCAAAATCTTTTAGCGTGTTATTATTGAACAAAAGAAAACGCTAATATATAGAATTCTTAAATGGCGATTAAGCTTTTGCTTACAATACCTAGGCATTCTAGATTCCTGCATTCAGTTCTTGGTGCATAATTAAAAGTGGCTAAAGGTGTTCTCGATCGATCTGTGGTTGTTTTAACATTTTTTTTTCTTTTTGCAGGTGCCTAGCGTCAACAGAGCGAAATACCCAAGCTTGCAGCATACTACGACCGCGTGAAGAGCGCGTTGCCCTACTTCGACGAAATTTTCGGGCCCGTCCTTATTAAGATCAAGAAGCTGTGGGACAGGCAGCATTAGACAAGTCTCAGCACGTGCGGCCCTTCGAAAGAAGGGCGGAAAGTTGTTGTCGCATCGCATTTAATAAAGATTTCAAGAGGCATTCATACGTGTCAATATATTACGTGTCAAATGTGGCTTATATCAAATATGGCTTATACGTGTCAATATATTACGTGTCAAATATGGATTATATATTTTTGCATAGTATGCTTTGTTGGTAAGACATACAGAAAGTTTCAAAAGAGTAGTTTTTGTTTTAAGGGAGAAAAAAAATTTCCAACTCAACAACCACAAGGAAGCTTGCCTTTCCCTCGCCTTCACTGCATAGCACGTCCGCGCAAGATTGCAGCGGGGGCTTTTCGGCAGCAAATAATGCATGTCATAGAACTGCTTGTCACTTATTTTAGTAATACTGTTGTATGGAACGTCAAAAAGGGCTATAGTGCTAAAATTATGGAACCGTATCTTCCCCCTTGGACCATCAAAGGGCAGTTTCTATACAACCGCTTCATAGTACCAGGGGTATGAATTATAATGCAGTCGATGGCCTGCAAGACAGTATCAGGGCTCAAGGCTTCTTAGGTGGGCTAGTCGGTTCATGAACATTGTGGCGAAACAGCGCGAACGACAGGACGAAGAACGACGGCACGCAGCGCTGTGTCCTGCATATTCTTCGTCCCATCGTTGGCGCTGTTTTGCCACAAAGTACTAGAGCGAGCGTTATGTTTGCCTTATGATAATTAATGCACGTGGTCTGAATAATAATTAACAGCATAATTAAGTTATAGTTTACTTAGGGTTATTTTGTTGATGTTTCAGGTATAGGCCGATGCGTGATCATTTACCACTGGTTTACATGATGAAATAATGTATTCTAGGTGTACGCGTTAGAGATCATTGGATATCGTGCCCATCATTGACGCTTCAGTCACCATTTGCGGAGGGATTTGAAGATTTTCATCCCCCCCTATTTCTTAATTGTCTGAAGCAGGCCCAAAATATTTTAATTAAAAGCCCGTCCGATAATGGTGACGGCCGTTTAACCTTTTCAGCACCCTAGGACCATTAAAAAAAAAGTGGATGAAAGTTTTAAATCGCAATCGGCAATGGTGAATTAAGTGTCATTTATAAGCACGATATCCAATTATCTCCAAGGTGTACACCTAGGATACATAATTTCATCATGCACAGCAGTGGTAAGCCATCACGCATCGGCCTATACCTGAAACATCGTAAAAACAGCTTAGGCAAACTGTACCGTCATTATGTCGTTAAATATCATAAGACCATGTGTATTAATTATCAGAAGCCAAACACACTGCCACAACACTGTATTTCAGGCCATCGAGTACATTATAATTCTGCCCCTTGGGACTATGAAGCGGTTGAATATAACCAGTCCTTTGATGGTCCAAGGAGGAAGATACCGTTCCATAAAATTAGCACTATTGCCGTTTTTGACGATCTACACAGCAGTATTACCAAAACAAGTGACAAGCTGTTGTATGACATGCATTACTCGCTGCCGAACAGCCCCCGCTGCAATCTAGCGCTGACGTGCTATGCAGTGAAGGCGAGGCAAAGGCAAACTTCCTACTACCTTGTGGTTGTTCAGTTGGAAAAATTTTTTTTCTCCCTTAAACAAATACTACTTTTTTGTAACGTTCTGTATGTCTTATTAACAAAACATACTATGCAACAATATGTAAGCCATATTTTTACTTGGACCACTACATTGAGAAAATGAAGCGGCAATATGAGCCATAATGCTATTTTTTCTAAATTTCTCACAATATTGTGGCAACGTTTTTGCTTCATACGCTCCCGAAGTATTTTCATCATTTATTTTAGAAACCCACAACACACATATTGTAAATATATTACTCGCGAAAAAATCTGTGCTTTTTATAAAATGCGCTAAACATGCGGCATATTGCAATTTTTCGCCAAGGCCAAAGAAAAAAAAAGTTAAGAGAAAATGAATAATCTATCATAGTCATTAAACATCAGCACCTTAAAATTAAGGAAAAATTTGTTTCGTAATAATTGCTCATACCAGTAATATTATATAATTAGCGCAACACAGTTTCACTTCGGTGCCCAAAGTTCGAAGCGCCCTCTAGGCAACACAAATTTTTTTTTGCGAAATATAATGCCTCAATAACTAGTTCGGGCATTCAGATATACCTGCACAATTTTTTTGCAGCATGAACGGAGATGGTAGAAAATTGACCAGGTACACTTGAATATGGAATGACCCATAATATATATATATATATATATATATATATATATATATATATATATATATATATATATATATATATACATGACAGTAGTATTAGTCTGATAATCAAGATCAACCTACTCTAGCAGTCAGTCAATCCAGCTCGTACCGCAGAAGGCCCCTCGTCACTGGCAGCAGTCAGCCGCAGCAACGCGCAATCTCGGCGTTTATAGCTTCTTATTTGTGGCAGTCGAATGTGCAAATATGACCTGGCTTGGATCAGTTATGATCGAAACTGCATTTTAAAGGGGCCCTGCAACACTTTTTGAGCATGGTCAAAAAACGCCGCCGATCGGTAGTCGAGGCTCCCAAGAACACGCGTGCGCAATGTTGTAGCGCAGCACGCGGCCTGGAATTTACAATAAATTCTGCAAATCAGCTAAAATTCGCTTTCTCTTCATTCGACAAACGACGCCATAGGCTCAAAAATCACTGCACCACAGGTCAAGTATCAGCCATTGGCTGATTTGAGCATGGCACGCTTGGTCGTTACTGGGGCCGCCGCGAGAGACCGTGACTTGTCCACACGTGCGCACGCGGTCGCACTGAATAGCCGCGCATTCGAAGAAAAAAAAAAGACAAAAGTGATCAAGGTCACGAGGCGCGCGTGACGTATTTTCTTCCTTCATGTCATCCATTCCTCCTTAGCTTCCAACGCTTTCGACGGGACGAGAGAAGAGAGAATGCAGTTGCAGCGTGCGACAAATCTTTGCGACTCTGCTCGCACTGGGTGGATTCTGAAAATTTTCGCGACGGTGAATTCGTAAGGCAATAAGTTCCTTTAGGTAATCCATTCCATGGCTTCTTAGAAAAGTCTTGCAGGGCCTCTTCAACGGTTATTAGACTCTTCGTAAGTGAATATCCATGATCTTCACAGCGACCGTGGCTCTCGAAATACGGCCCTAAGCTTAATGGTCGTTTCCGCTCGAGTGAACTACTGCGGCTGTAGCAGCTGTAGTACGCGGAAACGTAAGCAAGGAGGACAGAAAATATTTTCATACGGGCGACGAAAACTCGTGTTCAGTGAGCAGTTCAACTGCACGATGTTTTCTACATAGGTATGACTAACCGCTTAGCGAGTCAGTGCGATTGCAGCAACCATCTGCGATTACGCTCTTAAGTTTTGCGGCAAAACCTGCCAGATAGACGTTCTGAACGAAAGCAGCCCATAACAGATAAAATTTACAATCTTCCTGTTAGGTTGGTGCGAGCACGAAGAGACTGAAAATATACGTTTCTAAGCGAGAAAATAAAAAAAAAATATTGGGTATCAGAATTAGTTTTCACACGAAGAAAAGATACACACAATCTTGTCTATCAAGTATGCGTGTATCGCACTACTCTTGATGTGTAGTGCGTCGAGGCGGCGGTACGAATCTTTTCGCACTCGCTTTTTCTTTTAAATGCGAAGCATTTCTTTGCGTACTGTAAGCACTTTTGCGTTTCTATCTACGCATATATCTATCTACGTATCTATCTATCTATCTATCTATCTATCTATCTATCTATCTATCTATCTATCTATCTATCTATCTATCTATCTATCTATCTATCTATCTATCTATCTATCTATCTATCTATCTATCTATCTAGCCGCCTACATCTGGGTGATCGCCTCCTTACCTTGGTGTAGACCGAAATTTGCATGGGAGGGTAAGATGTATTGAAAAATATGTTTGGCTGGTCATGACACGTATAACTTGAAAATCCTGTCGCATACGTCGTCAAACCCATTCCTGCAGACACGTGTGGCATATACCCGTATACCATGGGCCGCGGTATGCGGGTATGCGCCACACACAGCAAACGGGTTTGAGCCTTTTTGGGAGTTTTGAGCCCGGCTCTTAACTTGCATCCTAAAGGTACTACGCAAAACCCCCTACCAAAGGAGGTTTTAGGGGGGTACGCAGGGCAAGATGGCTGTGCCTGTTGAAGCGACAGCCGTACACTTCGAATCTTTCTAGCCGTGGGCCTGCATTATTAAACTCATTCATTCCCAAATAATGCTGGTATTTGATTTAGATTTGACTAATGAGGCTTCGCTAAGCGTATACTGGCGATAAAACAGCTCCGTTTTCGAAATGCACAGTCGATTTGCGGTGCAGATGGCTTAACAAGGTTTGTTTGCAAAGTAAACGGAGTCAAAAGAGTGAATTACCGAGGTAACTTTGGAGTTTTTATTTAACTCATTTCGGGGGCTTGAACGGAGTTCATTGGAAGTTTTTCTGCTTCTTTTGAGAGATTTTAAAACGCCCCTTTATACGCGGCCCGAGAGAGGGCCAGCAAAAAAAAAAGGTATTTCGGGCACTATAATAGCGTTTTAGAGACATTTCTTGCAACTATTCATCGCTAGAACATATTAGAAAATGGACATTGATGTATTCATGCACAAACATGACATATGCATACAAGCACGCACGACACAGGAATCGAACTCGCGACCACACGCACTGAAAGCAAACATCATATCCATTACACCACAGCGCCACCACTAGCTTGCGTAGTTTTTCACGGAGGTATATATCTACAAAGCGGCTACTAACCTGTCGGCGACACCTCAAACATTTGTTCTCGTAGCATCGGCATGTGTTAGCGCTTTCGCTAGGCCAGTACATAAACTCGGGGGCGTCACGAAGGCCAAGGTAAACACCTTCAGCTTCGAACTATTCGGTTCGTCGTGTCGTGCCGCTAGAAAAATTGTAAACGTGTGCCCTCTTGAGTACTTCGACACTGTTTCATTCGCCCGCAATTCGTGGATACCAGCGTGACAAAAGGTATCCTCAGATGGCCGAACATATGTGAATTCCATGGGCGTATGCTGTGGAGCTATTTTCGTTGTTTCTGCCGCGAGCTGCACGCGTCCCATGGCAGCGGCGTGTTCTGAGCTGTACGAGACCGCCTGTGTTTCCATTGATGGGGTCTGTGCCTCCCGCCGCACGTAATCCCTCAGACACGAGGACGAAACACTGAGCAACACATCTTTATCATTTCAAAACTCTGCCGCGACTGACTGTCAGCGGCCCCTAAGCGCGAGCGTGCCTGTGTCCATCGTTCTCGTCATCCACCGGCGCGCTCACCGCTACGACTCCCATAGCATATAAAAGTTACTCACGCAGATGCCCACAAGCGTGCGCAGGGTGCCTCTTCAGGTGGAAGGGGGGCGAGGGACGAAGGCTGGTCGTTGCGCCCCTGTCAATGCACGGGGCAGACTCTCCCCCCCCCCCCTCCCCGTGTGCACGCCTATGCAGATGCCTGAGTTACAAGGACATTGTAACGCGCCTACACTAAGTGCATTTATGGCGCGCGTACTCTCGCGAGCCCAACGCAGGTGCAGCAGCGCCTTCAGAGTAGCTGAACGATAACCTACATCCACAATTAGCACCTATTCGCAACTCGCACTTTCGCGGGGCGCACAGCGATTCTATAACTCAAATTCAGTATTTAGTCGCTTTCACACTCGGAGACTACCTACAATCTTACTACCTACAATCTTACTAATTAACCTTCATTGTTAAACATCACGCAAATGCATTAAAGCGAATGCGTAAGCATGCCCCAATGTCAAGTAAAACCACCACAAATTAGCGGTGACAGGTCTCCCGTTAAGTAAAAAAGTTAATGCACATGCACTTCGCCCTTGTGAAAGTCCATGTGTATGTGGCACTCCTCTTGCACAGATGATGTAGCAAGAATAAAAAAATGTAGTATTGCCGTCTTCTTCAACGAAACAGCTGTGATAAGAATGATAAGAAAAACAGTGTTCGCAATATTTTATTGGAATCAAAACAGCAGCAGTTCTTATGTCAGTGTAAGCATATGTATATTTCCATCTTCTTGCACAGAACCTACACCCAATACAAAACACTAAGAACGTATACAGTACAGCCCAGAAAATATATGTAGTTCACAACAGTAAAGCAACATGAAAGTAGTGTGGCAAATCTCATCATAATGCACACTGACATGTGCACTTCACAGTGCTAGTATGTAAACACAATCCAGAGAAATGGGATATACAAGGAACTTGGTGTCAGCCTGCACATGAAGGCAACTAAGTTAGTACAATAAGGCTAGCAAACATCATCATGTAGATTTTAATTGAATTAGTTTGCCCTATGCCATCAAGACATGTCACACATCATCATACAGTTCTGTATTCTGCAGAAAAGTCCAAAATAGACCTGTGGTGTTGATTGTAGATCCACTTACCACAATTCGTAATGGCGTTCAGCCATGACAGCAAAATGACAACATTGCATTCACATATGGCTGCACATACTTACTCACAAATATCTGAAAATGAACGCAGTTTTCTAGAAATATACTTGGGAATTTGTCGCCATTATCACACAACTGCAATATACAAATACTTGTATTATACATAATTACTACAGCTATGTTTACAATATTCCCATGCCAGCCACTGTCATCTGCAACCTAATAAGTTCATCTTTAATTCCTCGCTTCATGGCTTGCGCATAATTACCACATTGAAAGTTAATACCACTACCATGGCTGCAAAGTCAACTTGAAATTAGGCAATCATATGCCTAAAATTAAAAATTTCCTACAAGTAGTGGCTGGTAGCTTAGCATATTGGATTCTAGGGCTTGCTATGCCGTGTGGTTGAATAGAATTGGACCACGAATCTATAGAGCCTGTAAAGCGGTCGGGAATTAAGTTCATAGTTAAAGTGTGAAAACAAAACAGCAACACACATAGAAATAGAAATGAAGAGAACAGGACAATGCAGTACTAGCAACTGAAATTTAACACGTGTATGGCGTTTTTAGTCACGTTCATACTCATTCTGTGAGTGCATGGTTCTTTATCTTTGTAATTTTTTCGCACTAAGTGTGTATATCTTTCTGTGGTTTGCATTATACTTCAGGTCCTCGTTAGTGTAGAGTGAGGCACAGGGGGAGTGTTCCCACAATACAGTGTCTTGTACACAAACAAGTGGGTGAGCAACTCTTGCAGCTTTGCCAGAAATGTCTTCCTGAAAATCATAGAAAAGAAGTCCATCAAGCTTTCCATATCCAGAAATATGAATGTCTTGGCAAAGACTCACACTTGACTATACTATTGCAGACCTTTAAACAGAACACGAAACAAATGCAATAGTGAGATGCTGCTAAGTAGTTTCTTGTGAATTTTTCACTTAAAGTACAGAGGGCAAAAAGTACACAACTGTAATGAAATGCGAAACAACACCAGAAGTGTACTTTTGTCCTTTGTACCATCATTCGAGTAGTTTTAGCTGTCAGTGAAGTTAGCATTGTAGTGTAAAGGGGTGCAAATTTTTGTATGATTAACCTTGGAGTTAAACGCATTTCAATGGAGGCGTAACTGCTTGAGTCCCACGTGCTTAGCTTTAGGTGCGTGTTAAAGAGCCCCAGGCGGTCTAACTTTCCGAAGCCCTCGACTACGGCGTCTCTGATAATCGTATGGTGGTTTTGGGACGTTATGCACAAACAGTTATTACCACTTACAACACATCGAACACTAGCTTCTTCATCAACCACAGCTGTTCTGTTTAGGACTGAAGATTGGGCGACTTGGTATTGATTCATGGCAAAATTAAACAGTGCACTTGTAATGACGACAATAGAAGACGTGGACAAAGTACCAGCCTGTTTACCTTGTCAGAAATTGTGTCAACAGTCAGAATACTGTGTGCTGATCATAAACACTATGGCAACAAAAAGTAAAACAAAATAACCAGAGGGAAGGAACAAGGTGATTCAACAACGAGGTTCAACAGATTCAGCTGACTTATATCAATGTGATTAAATTAGCCTTGCACAAGTGACACATCTCCTAAATTCCATAAATATGCACATGTAACCTTGGCAAGTTCTAGTGCTGGTATGGGACTAATGAAGTGACCATACCATAAAATGCATGTGCTTCACCAAACACACTGTAACTAAGCACATGTCTTACACATCATATGGCCATCATAATGTGTCATTGACATGACTTATTGTTTCTAGCTAAATGTATACAAGCTCATGATGTAAATGCGCCTTGATATGCAATTTAACTTTTTGTGTAGGAGGCGGACAAAGTTCCCAATGCAAAATTGCCGTCAAAAAGTATTCTTACTTGCTCATAATATGCGTATGAGAACAGAATAAATAGAAAACAAATCTGGCCTTAATGCACGCTTTACCACATGACAGCGTGATAACAGCTGTCTTTTTTTTTGTTGTTGTTGTTGCTTAAGTGTATACTCCCTGGAAGCACTGCTTCATTCATGCTTTATCGCAAGCAAGGAAATTATGTCGTACAAACATTCAGTTTTAAGGCGCACTCACTTGAATTGGCTGGCCACGTCAAGCGGTCAGCCAATTCGAAACACGTATCACATATCGTTGTTATGTGAGCTTAAAGGCCTCTCTTTTTTCGCGTTTCATTGCACTTTTCACGCGACGCAGTGTGCAGAACAGCACCTACTGCTGCCCAAGCGACAAGGACGCGCAAAGAGAGGAAAAAGTATTACGTACCATTTGTGTCCCTGAATGTGCCGCGAACGCGGCGCGCCCATCAGCTGCTGCTCGCTTGAGTCACCGGGCCATTGTCACACCATTGCACACGCAGTGCATGTTGCACTGTCGTTAAACCACACATTTCACATCCCGCGACGAGAACACAGAAAGGCTGCCGGCATGAAATTTGCACACATTATCGACGCATAGCAGGGTAGTTGAAAGGCGTCCTTCGCAAAACCGACGTTATCCCATGACGGCTTCGCTTCGCTAACACTCACGCACGCCGCTGGGGCCAGCCTGCGGTAGCATCCGCTGTCATTTCGGAACTTCTCGCATTTCTCGCGATTCTCTTCTCGCGTTTCTTTCTTGTTGCTTTCTTTTTTCCCCTCCGCGCGCGCATGCGTGCGATGGTTGTTCCGCTCTTATCGCCGCCGTTCGAAGGTCAAAGGCGCTTCGTCCCTTTCAGAGCAGCCGCTTGAGGAGAGTCGCGTTTTTTCTTTCGTTTCTCTTTTTTCTTTTTTTTTCGCCGGGTTCTTTCAACACCGGATCTTATTCCGTGCGTTGAGGCACACAGCCTGTGCCCAATTCGTCATCCGAAAGGGTATACTGACTGTGCATGCGGTGCCGATAAGGCACATCGAGGGACTTTTAGTTTAACTTCGATTTCATGGTAAAACAACATAAGCGAAGTCATTCTGGGGTCGAAATGCATCGTGAACCCGAGCCCAGCGGTAGTGTGCATTTCGTACAACGATGTGCATCAGTCGACGAGACGAAGAAATCGTTGATTTGCACGTTCATGAATTTATTAAGCACTTTGAGAAACACTTCTTTCGCCCGCGCAGTTGCATACATGCCCGCCAGCACTGAAGGCACTATAGCTTCGGATAAAATCAGGGGAAGATATGCCCGAGAAAGTGAAATAGGAGTTTTCTGTGCTTGAACTCCATTTGACAAAATGGCGTCAGATCGTAAATTTACCTCCTTTCTTCCACCTTTTATCCCCATAATTTCTCAAGGAAGTAAAATTGAGGACGCAGAACTTTATTACACCGATCTTAATACTCCCGAAGGGAGTACGGTCCCAAATGAAGGTAGTATTAAGCCCTTAAAACGCCCAATTCGGCTAGTTTGCGTTTACAGTGTACCACAGAGCCACGTCAGGTCTCGCAACTGCTTCGGAAAAAGACGCTATGCAGGCGTAATATTGGTGAAACATCAATTGTGGTTGCAGTGCAGGCTATCTAACTTTATAAACATTACATATGTACTCCTACGAGGGAGGCGTCATGTCGGGTTAACGTAAATTGTATACTTAAGCGCCATCCACTGTAGTTGGTCCACGAAGCACTATCCAGGGCTACCATCCTCGCAAGCTAAAGTGCTACATATCAGCTCACCACTTCTGGTGTTGGTAATACCCATGTTTCTGTTGGTATTGTCAAGCAACTGTAAAGAACTGGTTATATGAAACATATGCGACTGAACATATGTCTGTGCGTACAACATTTGTACATATCTTTAAAGTCATTTCGTAACGTTTCGCTCAATAATAAAACTACAATCCAGTCGCCTTGCTCCTCATGCTTCGCATAACATCGATTGTCATGGTACTTGGGATCTGCCAAATTTTTAGTTTTTTCTTTCTTTTCTTTTTTGTCGCAATGCTCGAGTTTCAGCCTTAATTACGATGTGGGCATGACCAAAATTTTTAAAAACAATTTAAAAGCCAGATTTCGGCCCATAACGTGTGTCCCAGTGTGCAGCGCGCCAGCGTCCAGCGTGCCTCGTGCATCGTGCCAACGTCCAAGTATCCGGCGCCACACTGGTCCATTAGGGATTGATTTAGAGAATTGTTTCTACCTCTATAGGCGAAGATCACTTGGAGTGTATGATTCGGTCGAATAAGTCAATATCACTTTCACGTTCTCGCCATAATAGATTCGCCGACAGTGTGCTGCAGTTCGCTAATGATGAAGTGCGTACCTCAGTCATTAGCAGGAAACAATACATAGCCTTTGCTACCTCGTCAAGCACAATGAAACTAAAGGCGAGTGACGGCATTTCTGGCATAACGATCTCAGATAAAGTAGAAGACGCATGATGTATCTATTGCTGTCATATCTCGCACTAAAATTCGGCTAAACAGTCTTTCCAGCGTCCCACCATCAACAGCTATGTATGAAGCGGTTACTAACCCTGTTCGCGGAAGCAAATTAAACGAGGTGAGACTTCCTGCAGAATATGGTGAGAAAGAGCAATGATCATGTGAGCTTTTAAATAAAGCAGCACCTGCAGAACGTTTATTCATTGTCTGTAGACTACTGTAGGACATTCGAGCTTAAATCAGCGCTGTTATCAAACATGAAGAGTGCGAGGTGCACGAGCCAATTTCTAGATATGCGCCCTTTAAAATCATTCATAAGGTATTACGATACTCGATAGAACAGTAGTGCAAATGACAACTTTTAAAGTCGTTGGAGGTAATGGTATCTAGTACGCTCATTCAGTTATAGATAAAAAAACTATATCTAGGAAATTAGAAATGTACAAGAGAAATGTTTTAATTATCTACGGCGCGGTCGCAACCTTTGACGAGGTTACAAGACGGACATTCTGACACGATGCTTAGAAGCAGTGAGGGGACGTTTTCAGCACGGATTAAAGCGCTGTGATTAACACGATCCTATATGCTACCTCGCACAAACACTAAGTGCTGCCGTAATCTCAGCTGAGAACCAGCAAACCGGAACAATTTACGCAGAATGGTGAGAGCCGGGACAGTTGGTTACGGTTGATAATCCCACGCGCGTTTTTCTTTTTTTCTGGTGTTATGTAACTATCCCGTTACACCGTGTAACCACCCCCTTGCGTGAACCACGGCCTAGTGTCTGGAGAACCTTCCCGATTATACTAGAATATCCCGAAAATGCTGCCCGCACAACGTGAACAAAAATTGAAGGACACTTTGTACATTCCAAAGAGTGTTCGGCGAAAGGCGTCTGGCCATTCCACTGACTATGCCATGTCTTTTTTCTTTTACACTCTCAGTCGGATAACACACAAACCGAATGTGTGCGTGTTTTCTTTTTTAATTTTTTTACCACGAATCGCAGCGAGACGCGAGACTAATGTTCCGTTCGCATGCGTTAGTATTTTCTCGCGCTTTGTGCATCGTGCAAACGCCATCCGCGTTCCAGCGCTTAAATTGACGGACCCTTTGTAAATTCGAAAGTGTATTCCGTGAACGCCTGTGTCCATTGAGACGGCGTCGGTCAGAATCATTGCAAACGCTGGGCACAGCGACGCTACGCAAGCAAAGCGCGAGCGCTGTAGAGTCCGATTCGACCATCCTCCATTTGCGCATCCCGGCGGCCACCTGGCTCCATGCCAGAGCTCGGATGGACGGACGGACGGACGGACATGGACGGATGGACGGACAGACAGACAGACAGCGGGACGGACAAACGGACGGACGGACGGACGGACGGGTGAATGGACGGACAGAGAGACGGACAGACGGACGGACGGACGGGCGGACAGACGGACGGGCGGACGGACAGACGGACGGATGGAGGGATGGGCGGACAGGTGGACAGACGGACGGACGCCGGACGGACACTGGACGGACGTGAGCGTGAGACATTAAAGGCTTTCGCCTTAATACAGTTTGTTTTGCGACTAACTCAGCCACGATCAATAACGCTAGAACCTTCGGTGGCACAAGTATAAATGCCGACGCGCTTTACCACTGATTACCGACGACCGACGTCTATAAGCGATTACGCAAGAGGCCGGCCTCCTCTAGCGTAATTGCCTTGAAGGGGGGGGGGGTTGAAATCTTGCCGCCGGTTTCATAGCACCAATGACTGGTTGTTTTGCTCGCCATTAGATGACGCGAACAGAGGCTGTGGCTGCTCTCGCTCCCGCTTGAACGCGCTGCAAGCAGCCACCGCAGCGCGCACGCCACGCGCTCGCGTGTTCCCTTTCATAAAAAACCGGCAGATCCCACGCACTGTGGGAATCGATGTAATGCGAAGCAGCCAGCAAGGAGCAAATCATGTTGTACGTGATATGCATGTCATTAGTTACATTTAGGGCCTGTCATTTGTGTTCGTCGTGCAGTCACGTCGCGCAATACAAATTTTGGTGTATACCAAGCTAGCGTACTGGACGCAAGCGCACCATGAGCGTGGCATTGTAGATGACATGCATGCCAAGATTTTCGTGTTACCACCTGCCACTTATGTTCGCTAAATTTTTTTAACTCGAATCGCAGCGAGACGCGACACCAATCTGCCTCCGTTTGGCATGTGTTCGTATTCTCGCGCTTTGCGCGATTGTGCAGACGCCATCCGCGTTCCAGCGTTTAAACTGACGGACACTTTGTCAATTCCAAGGCGCGTTCCTCCAACGCCTATGCCCACTGAGACGGGGTCGGTCAGAATGGAACGTCATGCGCGCGTCTCCCTCCTTGCATGATTTAGAGACGCTAGGCACAGCACGCTACGTAAGCAAAGCGCAAGCACTGTAGAGTCCGACGCGACCGGCGTCCGTTTGCGCGCCCCGGCGCCCAACTGGCACCGTGCCAGGGCACGGCTGGAGGGAGGGACGGACGGACGTGAGCATGAGACAATTAAGGCGTATGCCTTAAAGATTTGACGTATATCAAGCTAGCGAAACGGCCACGAGAATGACATCAGCGTGGCATGCAAGTCATGTTGCACATGACATTTCCTGATTTCCATATTACCACCTGTCATTTGTGGTCGTCATACAGTCACGTCACTCAATACTAAATTTGGTGTATATCAAGCTAGTGAAACGGCCCCGAGAGTGTCATGAGCGTGGCATGCAAGTCATGTTGCACATGACATGTCATGATTTCCATATTACCACTTGTCATTTATGCTCGTCATACAGTCACGTCGTTCAATACCAAATTTGGTGTATATCAAGCTAGTGAAACGGCCCCGAGAGTGTCATGAGCGTAGCATGCAAGTCATGTTGCACATGACATGTCATGATTTCCATAGTACCACTTGTCATTTATGCTCATCCTACGATCACGTCGCTCAATACAAAATTTGGTGTATATCAAACCAGCGAAACGGCCGCGAGCGTGCCATGAGCGTGGCATGCAAGTCATGTTGCACATGACATGTCATGATTTCCATATGCCCACTTGGTATTTATGTTCGTCATACACTCACGTCACGCAATACCAAATTTGGTGTATATCAAGCTAGCGAAGCGGCCGTCAGCTCGCCATGAGCGTGGCATGTAAATCATGTTGTACATGACATGCAGGTCATGATTTTCATATTACCACAAGTCATTTATGTTGATTATCGAGAAATGTCTCATCGTACCAATTTTTAGATAGATCAAGTTAAGCAAACGGCCTCAGGAGCACTATGTCCATGGCGTGTAAATCATACTTTTCATGACAAGTTATTCATGATTTTCATGATATGACCAGCCATTCATGTTTGTCATGCAGTCATGTTATGCCACACCAATTTTGGTATAAGTCCCATTAATGATACGGCCAGGAGAGCACAAAGTCGTAGGCGGCTAGATAGATAGATAGATAGATAGATACGCTCAAAGTCGCCGAAGTTCGCTAAGAAATGCTTCGCATTTAAAATTGACAGTGTACAGGACGACACGTGGCCTTGGCGATTAGCACCGGCCAGCGTCCCCATATGTGGACACTTGTTTTCTAGAACTAAAGCTAAATTTTCCAAGGATTTTGGCTTATTGCCACTTTCGTTTGTGTTGTTATAAACTGGATTGGCTGCGGAATACAAAGCGTTAGTAAAAGCTCCTGGCACTCTTCTTGCACGGGTGCACTTGTGCACTCAGTGGAACGATAAACAAATGAAATAAGGTGCCTCTGGTTTGAAGACGCCACCTAACTTTGTCGACCGCCCTTGACGTGACGCCCTCTTCTATCGTAACGATGGAACTTGCCGTATAAGAAGAGCCATTTATTTGTTTGCGATTGAGGTATAAATCTGAGTTTCAATCGCCGCACCATATGGAGTAAGTTGCATCTTAATGTGGACTAAAATGATGATTTTCTCAATGGATGGTCTTTGCAGGTAAAATTTAGAAACATCAGTGATCTGAAAATGACTAACGCTAAACATACCTATCGCAGAGAAATTATTCTTTACTCAGTTATTCCAACATAGCGCAATATTACAATGAGTAGAATACATAAAACATTTTGGCGAAATTTATGGAGCCGTAAATGGCAGAAAAATTGTAGTAATATTGCTGAGCTTCAAACACTTTAAACAAATGCCTTTGCTTAATGTGTCTACCAACTTTACTACTGAAACGAGAAACGACATTCTCAGAGTTAATTTTCTGACACACCACACTCACCGACAACGCTCTGCGAATTTCGAAAGGATCCCAAGTGACCAATTTTTTTTTCCTTCAAGTATTCGAGGAATTAATTGTTTTCAGTGCAATAAACCAGCAATTTTTTTTTAAATATCCCACATGGTCGACAAAATAGCTGAAACATTTGGCATCGAATAACCCACATATGCATGTTAACAGCATCAATCAGCTGTTTTAATTAGTGATGCCGTTAATGTTCATTTTTAAGGTACCTAATTTTTTATTTGTTAACTGCTATATACGAGAGCAAGTCATGCAGTAAAGAGACTTTTGACAAAAGGTACATTAATTCGAATGATAGGAAACTGAAACCTACATTATTTATCTCCGTAACCTCCTGGCACATCATACATTTAGTTGAACTTTTCACAACGTGGATTCCGTGGGAAGAAATGCTTTTGATTGCACATGTAACCAACTTGGACACGGCTTCTAAACGGCTTCTAAATGGTTTGTGTATCTTTGCCTGAGCGCTTCCTGAAGTGGTCCAAGCGTACAAAAATTGCTTGCAGCCAGGTCTGGACTGCATGGGGGGTGTTCCGCTAATGCAAATTCAAGCTCCTTTAATCTTTCGACCGTCCATCTGGCAGATTGTGGGCGCGCGTTACCTTTCTGCAAGGTAACATGTTTTCTCAGTTTTCGACGACGTTTGGATGTGACTGCAGGTTTCAGTTTAGTTCGAAACACATCGCAATAGTTTGCAATTTTCAGTTCCACTCTTGGTAAAATGAAATGAACTATATTCACGCTTTCCATGCCCCAGAATAGTGTTAGAATAATTTTACCAGCTCGTGATTGATGTTAATATTCACTTATAGTACAGATGAGTGCTTCAAGTTCCAAGCCTCGCTGGAAGCCTTACATTACCGTTCATGATGATGCACCGAAGTTTCTGCATTAGCAGTTTGGTGTGAAAATCCATCTCCCTCACGACGGTGACGGGCTAAATGATTATGGGAGATGTTAAAACTTTCTGCTTCATGCTGCGCGGACGTTTCCTTCAGGACCTACCTCGCACACACTTTCCGAAAATTTAGTCTGTCGTGTAAGATAGAATTGGCTGAACGATCATTAATACTGATATGGTAAAACATTGGTGATCTTTTCCGCGGTGAGTGATTTGCTGTCCTTAAAATACTCTAAACGACTTGTCCTAGGTCACTGTCCTAGGTCCTAGTCAATTGTCCTAGGTCACTAAAGTCGATGACCTGTGCGATCTTTCCTCGTCAATTGCAGTTCTTCCCTGTTTTAAACGCTCTATTTATTCATAGACTGTCGCTAACTGTCGCCATACATAGCGTGCATTCGAAGAATAATTTGCGCAGGCTTAGTACCTCCCGCGAACGTGGAGAAAAAGAATAAATGTTTCCATTTACTTCTCGGTGCCGATCGGCAATGGAGCTGCCATGTTTAATGGTCTTCTACACTCTAATGCCTAACGTGGGAATGAGAGTATATACTAGAAAAATCAGCGCGAACACGACGGAAACAAAAGACGAGAAGGACACAGGACGAGCGCTGTCTCACAGCTGAAATTTAGTGAATGAAAAATCAACGCACCAAAAACCATAACCTTGCATGGGCAACAAAGTCAACGTGACTGTGTTCTGGTTTGTTTTATAATTTGCGAGGTACGCTGGCTTAGCAATTTCTTTCACGCGACCTAAAATTCCTGCGCACGCATGGTGCTGGTTTTACGTGCATTGGTTCTTGTTTTAATAAATTTTAGTTTTCAGACAGCGCTCGTACGGCGTCCTTCTCGTCTTGTGCCCCCGTCGTGTTCAAAGCATGCATCGTTTCCAACTTGCCCATCTCTCTACCTTGCTGAAAAGTGGCAGGTTCCACGGAAGTATTGCATACGACACTGCTTAAAGGGGCCCTGCAACACTTTTTGAGCATGGTCAGAATACTCTGCAGATCGCTAGTCGAGGCTCCCAAGAACACGCGAGCCAAATATTATAGCGCAGCACGCGGCCTGGAATTAACAATAAAATATCAAAGTGTGCCAAAAATTACTTTCTCTTCTCTCGACAAATGACACTACAAGCTCAAAAATCACTCGTCACAGCCATTGTATCAGCCATTGGCTGATTTGAGCATATCGCACTCGGTCGTTACTGCGGCCGCCGCGGGAGGCCGCGACTTGTACACGCGTGCTCGCGCGCGATCGCTCTGAAAAGCAGCGTATTCGAAGAAAAAGAGAGTAAAAGTGCTGAAGGTGACTAGGCGCGCGTGACGTATTTTCTTTCCCCGGTGCCATCCCTCCCTGCTTAGCTTCCAGCGCTTTCGTCGGGAAGGGAGAAGAGAGAATGCAATCGCAGCGTGCGACAAATCTTTGTAACTTCGCTCGTACTGGATGGATTCTAAAAATTTTTGCGGCAGTTAATTCGTGAGGCAATAAGCTTTTTTAGCGCATTCATTTCATGGCTACTTGGAAAAGTGTTGCAGGGCCCCTTTAAGTAGAGCGTGATCTCCTGGTGCTTTTTATTTTCTTTTAAGTTCACTGGCGCTCTTCTTGCCGGCAAACCAGCGCGATTTCAAAATGGAGCCTTCGTACAATGCTCCGAGGAATCGGTGTCACGCATTCGTACTTTCCATGCAATAAAGAAAATAACACTCAAAAGAATAAACAGGCGTCAATATGGCGTCAGCGATAATTAGTTAATATTGCTTCAACAAACATTGCTTACGTAACTTGCTGGCAGCAAAACCAGTGCAGATTCTTGACGGACTCATAAGCGCTTTTGTATTATCCATTCGCGCGGCTCTTCTTTTAGCAGTAGGCCGGATACGTGCGTCCATTTCGTGCTCGTCGCTCGTGCCCTCTCGGTTTTATTCCGTGTTGTGCGAGTTGTGCGGTTGATTGAAATAATGAACGCAGCTGTGATGAAGCTATATATTTTGCTGCATGTGCTAGTATACTGTGAACCAACGAGCAAGTTCATACCACTTCCCTGACGCGGCTGTTGCGGCGACGTGTGATTAGGCCTCAAAACGTTGAGAAATGGACGCCTCGGCTTGCGTGAAAAAGACTCCATCATAATTTCCTGTCTGCTAAGCTGGAGGACTTGCTATTTCTTTAAACCTCGGCTAACAGTATATATATATATATATATATATATATATATATATATATATATATATATATATATATATATATATATATATATATATATATATATATATATATATATATATATATATATGCGCAACACTTTTTCCTCCATTACGTAGCAGGTAGGCCTCAACACAGTGTTGTACGGAACGGCGTTCCAAGGAACGACGTTCCAGGAACTAGTTCCTTTTGGCAGGAACAGAGGAACGCCACCGTTCCATTC
>JALIZH010030887.1:0-14846 GCA_030522465.1 Rhipicephalus appendiculatus | reverse complement strand
CATGATATGACCAGTCATTCATGTTCGCCATACAGTCATGTTATGCCATACCAATTTTGGTATAAATCTCATTAACGACACGGCCGGGGAAAGCAGAAAGTCGTAGGTGGATAGATAGATAGATAGATAGATAGATAGATAGATAGATAGATAGATAGATAGATAGATAGATAGATAGATAGATAGATAGATAGATAGATAGATAGATAGATAGATAGATAGATAGATACGCTCAAAGTCGCCGAAGTTCGCTGAGAAATGCTTCGCATTTAAAAATTCCAGCGCACCTGACCGCGGATTCAAACCAGCGACCCCCTCGCTCCGCGGCCTGTTACGCTAGCTTACACAACCAGGCGCGATGCTTGTGCCAGCGATATAACGGCGAGCTATTCATATGCGCCATTTACCGCTTGTGGTACGCAGATCTCGAAGGAGCTTGTGCGTGTTTTCTCTCACGCAAATCTCCTACATTTTCTTTGAAATTGAAAACTGCCCTTGAAATGCGCACGAGAAAGTGGCCCCACTCACTCATGTAATAGACGAAAAAAAAAACGGTTACACTTGGCGTCAGACGCCACCGCGTGGCAGGAGTCGCAGAGGGGTCATTCCACGTGCCGCCGTTTAAAATAAAAAGAAAAAAGTCACAGTTTCGCCACAAGGCGAAGCAATGAATGCGATAGCAACAAATTGGAATGTCAAGCGATGAATGGCAAGCAGTTGGAAACGTATAGCGCGCTGCTCACGCACACATGACGCACGAAAACAACACGCACAGGACGAGAGAGAACTAACAACGTTCACAGCTCGACACTTAACGCTCTGCTGAAACTAAACGACGCATGAAACGAATTCACAGGTACAGGCGAGGGCGAACTAACAAATGGCACAGTTGTTACTTCGCTGTGTTTGAAAAGCGTGTTCTTTTCGCAAACGGGGGGGGACTCCCGCGAGCGAAGTGACCTTCGTGCGCTCGGCAACTACGATGGAATCGTTCCGACGAAAGCCCAAATCTCCCCCACCGTGAGATAAGCGCGCGTGCGAACGGGCGAACGGGCGTCTTCGATTCGATTCGATTCTTGCTTACTTCTCGCTAGTTTTTCGTTTCCTGAGAAAATTTATAATTTGTTGAGGCGTCACAGCCGTAAAAGTTCGAGTATGCGTTGTCAGAACATGGGGCCCTATGCACCACCGCCTCGCCAAGCGCGTGAACGCTCCTACAAGCGGCGCCTTTACGGCGCCTTCGTTGCCTCATGAGAAGAGGCAAATAACTTGACGGAACTCGCTACAGACGACATGTCTCATGTGCCGCAACAAGTTGGAAGTCAATAAAGCACAGCAAAATATGACGCACATGTTGCACGCCTAGTTCGCGGATCTCTCCAAAAGATTCCACTCGTGCCGGCGAAACCCTATATGCCTCTCAAACATTAAAATCATCGACCGTTTCGTGAATGAAGTAGTGCGAATACTACCAACGAGAATCACTGGATGCCCGTGCTACAGACTTCCTCAGACTTCACAGCAGTGGAGCTGCTTTTAGCGCTTGATTTAAAACTACACCAATCGCTACACATTTTTTTTAATTGCTTAGTTCTCGTCTTTGTCAACTTCCTGTACACACTAAATCAGCTGCACGTTTCTGGGTACCTTCTGTCTCACAGCATTCGCCATCTGTCTTGCGTGCACTTCTATTAATTAACAGCGTGTGCCGGAGACCCCGAGGTCACGAACAGCATGCATGTTATAAGTCATTGCTTTTCACAGGAAATCGGCGACTGTCCTGTTTGTTATTGATCGTGCTAAACACACACTTTTATTATATTCTGGTTAGGTGCAATTATTACTCTAGATATAAATGCATTTCCAGATGAGTGAAATTAACAGTAGCGCTTCATTTCCCTACGATTATCACATGACCCATGCTTAGTTAGCACACCTCCAGAGATTCCGACGGTGCTTATTAAGCAGTACTCGTCTGCCTTCAGGCTGCACATTGCACCAAATATTCTGATACCGTGTCACTAATTTCTTTCTTAGAAAAGCACACAAACATACAATATGGTGCAGCTTTTCTTTTGGGTAGCATTTTTTCTTACTATCGGTAAGTAATAAACGAAATTTTTATACATACGTCATTGACAACCTGATGTTTATCTCCTGACCAGTGCATCAATATTTTGTAATGCTCAATGATTATTCAGGAGGAAAGCATAATTCTTTGTTATTGGTGATTAAGCCATTTTTATATTTTTAACGTAGGGATGTAAAAGTACATATGTACGGATGAGCGACAAATCAGGTAACTAGGTAGATTAGAATGAGGACACAAAAAAGTTATGTGATAACATTATTGTCAAAAGCTTGCCCAATTAGAACTAACAAGGCAATACGTGTATGCATATATAAAATTGAAGATATTGTATGAACAAACATACGGCAAAAGATCGAGAATATCTTGGTACTAAACAGCCGTTATTGTTATATATCAGTAATTCCTTCTATAAATTAAACATCATGTTGTATATCACAACATACCAATGATCGCTTGTTAAGATGTGCATTCGTTGTCGCCAAAACTGAATTTAGAAGTCAGCTCTCCTTGACGTGCGCTCGTTACAACTTGCACCGTCACACGCGCCAAATGGCTGGCAAAGGTCCAAGAAACCACCGTCAACTTATCGGCCTACCGCTGCAACGCAGCTAGCGAATCGCGGCAGCAGCTGATTTCGTTCGCTCAAACCATGGCTGAGAGCAGCACGGTCGCGGCGCGCGAATGCGCTGGTCACGTGGCTTTTTTTGTATTTCGTGGGCTTTCTATGCAGCTTGGAAAAAACGGTACACGTGAGACTTTCTTTACCGCAAATAATGCAATGAGGGTTTCTGGAGACGCTTTCGAACTTTGCAAGTCCCATTTCTTGCCTAAAGTCAATATTTATTAACTGAGTTAGGTAATCATAATTAATAAATTGATTAATTGCAAAACAAAAAAATGCCTCTAGTGCGCAAGCTGGCTGTCAGCAACATGCAATTACTTTCAATGGCCTGCCTCTAATATTGTATTTTTTAACTCATGGCCAAAGATAGCTGTAACACCTGGTATAAAGGCGTTTTGACGTGAAATGATCGCGCGCGCAATTATGCCGGCGTCGCTGAGCAAATACACAGTATCGAGGACTCTCTTACCAACCACCTCTTGGACTGTAGACATAAAAACACACGGAAGTGACCATCTGCCGACATACATACAACTGAAAGGATTCTGTCGTTCGGCTCCTCATTCTGTGCGAAGTGTAGACTGGCAAGCATTCCAAACCTCTGTGGACACCCAGTGCGACAACATCCAATCTATCTCTGAAATAGAGACTGTTATCGCATCAGCCTTAAGTGCAAATACGAAGTTTGTCGATGTACCAAAATCAAGATCGCAGATTGACGCACAATACGAACATCTTCGTGCAATCCGTCGTCGTGCAGAAAGAAAGTATAGGAGGACGAGACTACCATCAGACTTGTCTGCATCTCGCCGAGCACTAAAGCATATACTACACCTCGAGAAACTCGACAGACAGCGGTGGAGGACGTTTTGTGGCTCTCTGGACCCCATGAAGCCCCTGTCGCGAATATGGCAGGTTGTACGGAGCCTTCAGACACCTACGCAGCAGTTGGTTCCTTTCCGAGCTGTCGCACTGAAGCAAGGCCAGAGTGAGGCGGATGTATCAGAAGATTATTGCCAATTACTGGTGGCACGTCCTCCTCATCGGTATCGGTTTTATACTGCGCCCCACCACCATCCTGTGACGACCGCCTCGACTTGCCGTTCACTATGCACGAACTTGACGCCGCGATTGCTGCCTCCCGACGCTCGTCCGCGCCCGGGCCTGATGGGATCACCTGTTCGGCTCTCTGTCACCTCGGCCAGGAGGCGCGGAAGGCTCTTTTGTCTTTCTACAATTCTGCGTGGGACTCGGCAACAGTCCCAGACAGCTGGAAGTGTAGCCGCGTAGTGGCCTTACTAAAACCAGGCAAGTGCTCACACGAGCTTTCTTCGTATAGGCCGATTGCCCTAGACAGTTGTGTCAGCAAAGTAATGGAGCGCATGATGCTGACAAGGTTGGAATGGCTACTGGAGAACAATGCCGTGTTTCCAGATTTTATGAATGGCTTCCGAAGGGATCGCTCATCAATTGACGGCGTCGTCGACCTCGTTTCATCTGTAGAACACGAAAAACAACGTCGGAGATTAGTAGGCGCAATTTTTTTGGACATCGAAGGGGCTTATGATAACGTCCTTCATGAGGCCATTCTTGATGCGCTTGAAGACATTGGCGTAGGAGGCCACCTTCACGCATGGATAGTCAGCTATCTTAGTGGACGAAGAATTTTCATGTCGACACCTGACGGTGACACGGGCCGACACCACGTAAGCCGTGGCGTTCCACAAGGCGCGGTCCTCAGCCCCATACTTTTTAACATCACGCTCATTGGTCTTGCAGCAGAGCTCCCTAACGTTGTCAAAATCAGCGCCTACGCAGACGACATATGCATATCGGCATCTGGCGCAACGCGTCCGCAACTGCGAGCAAGACTTCAACACGCGGCATCAATAACATCAAAGTACTTGCGCCGCCAAGGCCTGCATCTCTCAACAGGCAAATGTGCTGCATTGATGTTTACAAAGAAATCAATGACGCGGTACCCGATATTCGCAGACGGATCAGTGATTTGTGCTGTCACTCATTACAGATATTTGGGCGTCGTTATTGACCGCAACCTATCTTGGTCGAAGCACGTCACGGCGCTACGAACCAAACTAGTCAGCTTTGTAGACGTCCTTCGTGTTGTAGCTGGACTAAGATGGGGCCCCGCTGAGAAAAGCCTTCTGCAGTTATACCAGGCATTGTTTGTGGGATACCTACGCTACAGCTCACCTGTGCTTTCACGTATGCGTGCAACATGCATTCGTACGTTGAAAAGCCTGCAAGCGCGAGCGCTCCCGACATGCCTCGGTCTCCCGCGATGCACAACAACGTCAGGTACCATAGAAGAGTCACGAACCTACCCTATAGAGGTTTACGTGTCTTGTGAGCCCCTTCGAGTGCACCTTCGACTGCTGACAAGGCATGCATACTACCCCTTGTCTATACTACAGACAACCCGACCAGGCTGCGCCTACTCAGAATGCCTCAACACTCATAGGCATATCATTCCTGTAGGCTTCGCACCAACCGTCATCCCTAAAGTGCCGCTGTGGACACTGCGTAAACCACTGGTGTGCCTTCAAATACCTGTGGTTTCGAAGAAATCGCGTGTTCCTTGTGCGGGACTCAAGCAACTCACCTTGGCATACTTGACAGAACGATACAACGATGCTGTACACATATACACTGATGGGTCTGTGACTGCGTGCGTCTCGACTGCGGCGTTTGTGATCCCTCAACTAGATATCACCCAACAACACAAGTTAGACCACAAATCGTCTTCAACAGCAGTAGAACTAGTTGCTATACGGGAAGCTGATCGATTTGTGTCCCACCAAGCTCCTCACAAATGGACAATACTTTCTGATGCGAAATCCGCATTGCAAACCCTTCATTCTTGCTCAAGAAGAGGACAGTATTACGTATTAGCATACGAAATCATACAGGCATTCGATATCAATCAACGAAATGGTCACACAATTACCTTCCAATAGATACCTGCACACTGTGGATTGGCAGGCAACGAGCTAGCTGATGCTGCAGCAAAAGCCGCTGTGGATAACGGCGCCGTTGACGTACAAATACCGTACTCGCGAGGTGACGTGAACGCTTTGATGAGATCCCTTATGCGAGAGGCCACAACAACTTACTGGTCTAACCCAGATCATCGGAACAGGCGTCTGCGGGAAACAGACCCTCGCATGACTTTTCGCCTCCCGGCTAAAATAAACCGAAGCCACGCCAGTTTGCTACACAGGATTCGACTGGGCGTCGCCTTCACTAGACGCTACGCGCACCTTATCGGCCGTGTGGACAGCCCGCATTGTGAGCACTGCCGCGTAGATGAGGCTTTTACACATCTGTTGTGCGACTGCCATTCATACGCGTCTCAACGGAATGCGCTTGCTTCAACGTTGACAGGCATCGGTGTGGCAACGCTAAGTGAGACTGCAATTTTATCGGCCATGTGCGACCAAACGAAGTCAGCAACTGCTATCACGGCTGTGATAGATTTTCTGAAGACTACAGGACTGGACAGCACGCTTTAGCGAAACCATTATGTTACGCGGTTTTGTATTCACGCACAACTTCCTTCTCTCCCCATCATCACCCCTCATCACTCTTTTTCTCCCCTCTCCCTTATCCCCGGTGCAAAGTAGCAGGCTAGAGCGCACTAGCTCAGGCCGACCTCTCTGCCTTCCAATAAATTACCTCTCTCTCTCTCTGAAGTGAGTAGGAAATGAGTGCGGTCCTGCTGTTTTCTTTCTGTTTGTTTTTTCTCACAAAGAGGGATGTACGCCTAGTGAGCACACACTTATGTCTGTTTCCTCTTGCCTCATATCAGTGACATGTAATATTGTTTCTGTGCACATGCCAGAATACTAATACTACTACTAATAATAACAATAATAATATTACTAGAATCAAGCAATAATAACAAGTACTGTTATCATTATTATTATTTTTTTTAAACCTGCCTGCCTCACACAATAGGATCATTTGGTATTCTTATATCTCAGTAATTCCTTCTTTTAAGTGAGCATCACGTTTTATATCAGCTACACCCCTAACACTTTATGCATCAGCGTAAATGGACCGATTTTCTTCGTTTAGTGTATTAATACTACAGATACCCCGCCATGTGAACTGTGCAACTGGTGCTGAATTTAGATGCACAGGGTCGACCACGTCCGAGGCGAACACCTTATTAGTGTTCAAGCTGGTAGAACTAGAACGTTTAATAAATTCGAAGCATTTATTTGTGTACTGCGGACACTTTTAGTGTTTCTATTTACGTATCTATCTATCTATCTATCTATCTATCTATCTATCTATCTATCTATCTATCTATCTATCTATCTATCTATCTATCTATCTATCTATCTATCTATCTATCTATCTATCTATCTATCTATCTATCTATCTATCTATCTATCTATCTATCTATCTATCTATCTATCTATCCGCCTACGTCTAGGCGCTCTCGTGATCACCTCCTTAACTTTGGGTAGACCGAAATTAGTAACTGAGGGTAAGAGGATCCGACGATTAGGACTATCTGGTCGTGACATGAATAATGTGAAAATCCCGTCGCGTACGACGCCAGACCCTTTCCTCCAGACACGTTTGGCACATACCCGTATACCACGGGCCGCGATATGCGGGTATGCGCCACTGGTGTTTGACAGTTTCAATCTACCGAGAAATGGCGAAAACAGACGTTCGAAATTTAAGTGCGAGAGCGTATAAAAAACCGACATGTTATGGTCCCAACAAAAATCGAACCCAAGCATTCTGCGTGGCAATCAAGTATTCTACCACAGAGCCACGCCAGGTCTCGGAACTCCTTTGGAAAGAGACCCTGTGCAGGCGTCATGTTGGTGAAACGTCAATTGTGGTTGCAATGCTGCCCGTCTAATTTTATAAACATTACATATGTACTCCAATAATACTGGCGTCACGTCGGGTAAGCGTCAATTGTCCTTAAGCGCCATCCACTGAAGTTGGTGTGTGTAGCACTATCCAGGGCTACCATCCTCGCAAGTACAAGCTCTACACTTCAGCTTACCGCCTCTGGTGCTGGTAATACTCATGTTGCTCTTGTCATCGTTACGGAAGTGTAAACGTCTTGTTATATAAAACGTATACGACTGTTCAACATACATGTACGTGTGTTTAACATGTGCATATATATATATGTAGTGTCATTTAATAAGGTTTCGCTCAACAAAAACATTTAACCATAGTCACCTTCACTCCGCAAGCTTCGCATGACATCGATTCCCACGGTACGTGGGATCTGTCGAATTTTTTTACAGCACAAGGTTATACGAATTCTGCTGTATGAAGTCCAATGATTGTAGCAATACACACAATAGTATTTTACTAAATATGAAATAAACATAACGTTTTTCTAGGCTAATGAGGTGTTCATATGACATATGGACAACCCTGTACATAGGGCAGGGACGCTCATCACTAGAGGCCGGATTTTTAGGCACTAAAAAAGCGCGTTTTAGGCGCCAAAAATAGGCAGGCAAAACACTGTTTTAGGCTTCCAAAATAGGAAATATAGGCACGATAAATTTTTACATAAATTCAAAATATTTCAAACAAAGACGTACCCGACCTGTATTCACGACAGGAAAGAAAGATACGTTACTCTTTATGATGGCACAAAGGCGCCAACCTTGAACATAGCCATGTAATTGTCCTTTGTCCCGCATGGTTCCTAGAACACAGTCGCTCCTTTTATTTTGTGTCATTGTGAGTCAAGTGTCCACCGTGGAATCAACACACTCCTGGATCTCTAATTTCGGCATGCACAGAAGCAGATAGTTGGACAGTTAAAAGACCAGAACAGAGGGATGCCTCGTATTGCCCGGGTCTAATCGCGTAGGGTCAGTTGCTACTCCGTCGGTGAACACCTTTAAAGGGCCTCGCACCACGTCTGAGCATTTTGAGCTGACCAGTGTTTTGCATGGACTGGGCGCTCTCGATCACGTCTGCCAAGATTTGCAACGCTGCGCGCCTAGGAAAGATGTCACATTTCAAAATGAATGCCGCTCTCCCTTTTTGCGGGCGCGCGACCCAAGATGGAGAGGTTGACGTACAACAAGGAATGGTCCTGCGTAGTTATCTGATTTCTGACGTCGCTCCTCTACGTAGACATTGGTACTCTGACATCGCTCGCAGTAGCGCGTGACACAGCGAGAATTATTCGAGGCGACATGTGCAATTTGTGCAATCTGTTGCTTGAATAGATGAATGAAAGTTGATAGAAATAATAACACACAAGCGGGATGTGTGTGCGTTTTTATATTTATTTTTTTTTTACTTCGAATCGCAGTGAGATGTGAGACTAATCTGCCTCCATTTCGTATGCGTTCGTGTTTTCGCCGTGCCGGCGCCAGCCCTGACAACGCTTGGCGCATTTTTAGTGCACCATCCCTAACAGCAGTTCCAGCTGTGCGACGCGGTGTATCGCGGTAAGGATACATGATCGGTGGGACAGCCTCTCCAAACGTGCGCGTACTGAGGGGATTCACCCCACAGAAACAGGCAGTAGACTACAGAGAACGCCGAAATGACACAACACCGCTTGCGTGCCGTGCAACACCTGGCTCATGCACGGCATGCGCACGTGACCTTGCGTGTGCATGACGCCTCCTAGCATCATGGTTTCGCGGTTCGTAATGAACCAACTTCAAAGATTATTGTGATCCAACGCTCTTCATTGGGCACGCAACAACTTCAAGTGTCTAACTACAATTTATCACGCGATTTGGTGAAGGGTCCTGTAAGAAGTCAATTACAAAGAAAACCAAAGCCGCGTGCGCATCACATTTTTCTTACTTTTTGATTTACACTCTCCTTTCCCCTGACGGCACTTTACGGTTTCGCATTCGTTCGCCACCTTCCCGCGGCTGTATAGACGGAACTCTTTATTCCTGCCCACTGCCACACCCATGTCTTCAAGGTGGTTCACTTCCATGAGGACACTGGAATGGACAAACGGCTGTAGAAGCCACCCGCCGCGTCTTCGGTCATGGACGCCACTCTCCTCTTCCCATCTTTATTTCCCTCTCCGCATTCCATAGCAGGCGCTCAGACGTGCTCCCATTTAGGGTTGCAGAAGTAGCGTCTTTTCCTCTCCTCAACCCCTCTTCCAGCCGCTCGCAACAGTCAGCGCGTTCTCGTAAGATTGCCGGCGCGTCCCATTTTACGGCTGCTAGCAGTTGTTTTCCAGAAGTTGATTGAACTAGAGTGCTAGTTTGAACCCCATGGTGTTCTTAAAGGTCCATGTTGCCCGTGAACATGAATAACGGTCCCAAACTGCACTCGAAAGTGAAATTTGAGGTTAAATAGTGTTCATATAGGCACCGATTTGGAAAATAGGCATTTATAGGCACATATCGGCATTTAGGCACGAACGCCGAAAATAGGCATTTATAGGCACTATAAAAACACTATAAAAACCCTTCTTAACCTCTAATTCGTGCTCATATATCAATGTGGCACGATAGGAACGCAACGAGAAAAATAGGCATTTGCCTATAATCCGGTCTCTACTCATCACCATGAGAGGCAGCTACACCAATAATGGCTCTCAGTGCTGCGAAAACGACCTGTGCGCCTGCATAGACGCAAATGCTGTGGTTGCGTAGCTTGATGCCTTCTTCCCAGCCACAACCACGTGCCATTATTTTTTTTTTGAATTTGAATTGAGTTTTATTTATCTTTTTTTACAAAGTTACAAACACTGCGAGGACCCTTAGCCATAGGCTAGTTTGGGTCCAAAAAACAACATTTCATAAAGGCACTTCGGTAGAGCGCATCAATATAAAGTTATATAACAGGGAATAACGAATTCATAAACAAACAATAAAGCACATGAAATAACCGCACAAAAAGAATAACCACAGAAAAGAAGAAGAAACAAAGAAATTCATAATGAAGAATAAGAATTTGTCGTGAGACTAAACATGACATGACATTCACAGATAAGTTAATTCTTCTAAGTAGTGATTTTCTAGTGCTTTTGAAAAATTTGAACACATTTATATTTGGAAAGGTATAGTATTCCAGATTTTAATACCAATGAACTGCAACAGACGTTCGCCATATACGTTGCTAGTCCGTGGAATATTCCAGTTACCAAACGTTAGTTGTCTGGTAAAACGACATGGGGCGCGAAACAATGACACCTTCAAAGGGTGGTTGTGATTAATAACAGTGTGTACATGTGTGGCTAATTTTAATTTCCATAGGAGGTCGAAGGGCAGGATAAGTAATCGGTCCAGTAATCGGTATTAGGTCCAGAAGCACAGAGGCATCTGCAAACTCGAAAATTTACCGTCCGTGTTGCCTTCAACATCACCTTTGCGTATTGACGCGATAGCGTTAAAGAGCTCGTTTTATCGCGTGACCATAAATGATCACACAATGTCGTCCTAATAAAGTCGCGAACTATTCGTGACGTCTTCATAAAGTCGTTACGCCGCCACATAACCTCGCGCCACATGAAGACGTCATCACATAACACTGGCGCTAGGGCAATGGTGGTACGACCACGGAGGGAGTGCAGCACCGCCTACAAGGATCGACTCAAAACAGAGAGCAGAAGGTGGTTGTGCGTCCAATAGTCTTACGTGCATGTAAATGACACCGTGTGACTTTTTGACTGCCTTGGCTACTGTGTCAGATGCGGGTTTCATATTTCTACATTTATAGTGGCCGAAACTTTAGACGCGTCATGAGTTAACATGCTTTGGAAAGTTTGGTGGGACGTCTCAATACTTTGTGAGTCCTTGCCGGCACAGGCTTTAAAAGGAAGGATTAAAAAAAATAAATGTCGGAAATGTCGCGTGATGCTCAAGGGAAAGGGTGTACGTCTGTCTACACACCAAAAGTCGCATCACTACAAAGTGACTTGACATCACCAGTGATGTCACAAGTCGAAGTTAGCGTGACGTCCGATGTATCAGAACAACACACACCATTATCGAGTCATCTCATCACGTACACTTTCCATCGTCGATTCGTCGAAGGCGGAAGGATTCCGGAAGCAAAGCAACTCTTTCTTGAGATGCAGAAAGCCTGGAAGGATCGATGCAATAGACGAAGAAGAATATAAAAAAACATCAAATGGCTTTTATTTTTGGGTACTCTTCAGCGAATGCAAAAAGGAACCCTGTGACTGATGAAAGAGTGATATGTGCGCGATGCCGGCGTTGGCCGGTGCCAACAAGCGGCTCAGATTCCCACAAAATTTCGAGAAAGTCTCGCGTGACATCTGTTATTACAAACGATTTCGTGTCGTGATCGGCATGTTGCAATCGCTATTATTGTGGTGAGACGTGAATAAAAGGGCAGACAGTCTTGCTTCGGCGTAGATCAGACACCACTAACATTTCTGGTACTACCTAAATCTACGTTCCTATTGCTCGGATGCATATTTATTGTTGGTCATGTATCTTTTTTATAGTTGCAGCCATTTTGTTCCACATCCAATATCTCATATCGTCGATCTGCTCCCCTTACTTTCAGTTTCCCATCTCGGACTTGGGGCCACACAAAGTAAGCAGGGCGCTCTTTTGCTATTTGAATTACAACGCTAGTTGTGAAGCCTAGTTAAAGGCAACAGAACTTGTATAATATTGTTATGTATATCAAAAGTATTCTTGTGGCGCTAGAGTTACTGTATATGCTACCTTAAGGTAGCAGAGTTGCGCATCCGTTCTCCAAACGCCGCTAGCAACCATGCCCTGCGGAGAAGCTGATGCGCAGGCCGCGCCCGGAAAACATGGCCGCACCGCCGAAAGCGGTTGCCGTCCACCTAGAATCTATCAAGTCACCGTCGTTGGCTCTGTACCTCATTAGCTACGAACTGATGCTTTTATTTGATTTGTATTAATCACCTTAAGGTTCGACAGCAAAGTATTTACGTCGATCCGGCACCGTTTTCGAAACACATACTGAAAAAATTGAAGGACACTTTGTACATTCCGAAGTGTGTTCGGGGAAAGCGTGTGGCCATTCCACTGATTATGCCATGTCTTTTTTCTTTTACACTCTCAGTGGCATAAGACACAAACCTAATGGGTGCGTGTTTTCTTTAATTTTTTACCGCGAATCGCAGCGAGACGCGAGACTCATCTTCCTCCGTTCGCATGCGTTAGTATTTTCTCGCGCTTTGCGCATCGTGCAAACGCCATCCGCGTTCCAGCTCTTAAGTTGACGGACCCTTTGCAAATTGGAAAGTGTATTCCGTGAACGCCTGGGTCCATTGAGACGGCGTCGGTCAGAATGATTGCAAACTCTGGTCACAGCGACGCTACGCAAGCAAAGCGCGAGCGCTATAGAGTCCGACGCTACCGGTGTCCGTCTGCGCATCCCGGCGGCCACCTGGCTCAGTGCCAGAGCTCGGATGGACGGACGGACGGACATGGACGGATGAACGGACGAACGGACAGACGGATGGATGGACGGACGGACGAACAGACAGACAGACAGACAGACAGACAGACAGACAGACAGACAGACAGACAGACAGACAGACGGACGGACGGACACCGGACGGACGTGAGCATGAGACATTAAAGACTTTCGCCTTAAAGATTACACCATCCACCGCTAAAGGGAACCATGTGTAGATGCGAAGCAGCGGGCGCTAACGCTTACACTGGCGGCGGCGTTGACGCTGGCGCTCATCGCAGCGTTGCACAGGAGAGAAACCTGGGGGGCGCAAAGCACGCAGTGATGGACGGTTGTTTCCTACTGGAACATCCCAATCGCTGCTGGGCAATGAGAGACAGAAGACTCGGACTGGACACAGAGACCCGCAGTTCGCTTTTAGTTAACGCGCACGCTGCGAATTTTTCATCGTTCGGCAACGCACAGGAGAAATCTCCCACCGGCACCACCTTGCAGGTCAAGATCCATTGCCATATATACGGGGTGGCCAGTGAACGGTTGTGCAGCGCGAGCAGTCGGTTTTTTCAACCAAGAAACTCGCTAGCAGACGCTGCCTGCGTCGGCGTTGCGTGGCGAGAGAGGGGGAGCGTAGGAGAGGAGAGAGGGGGGAGGGGACGCGCATGCGCATTGGGGGGTGTGGTTGCCGCGGTGGGGGGATGCCTAGAGGAGAGAGATGGGGGAGGGGACGCGCATGCGCAGTGAGGGTGTAGACGCCGCGGGGAGGGATGCCTAGAGGAGAGAGAGGGGGAAGCATAGGAAAGGGAGGGGCAGGGGACGCGCATGCGCAATGGGGGTGTTAGCGCCGCGGGAGGGATGCCTAGAGGAGAGAGGGGGGGAGGGGACGCGCATGCGCAATGGGTGTGTAAACGCCGCGGGCGGGAGGGATACCTAGAGGAAAGAGAGGGGAAGCACAGCAGAGGAGGTGCGCGGGGAGGGTTTGCGCATGTGCAGTAAGGCGGGGATGGACGCACACCACCAGCACTACCGCCGGACGGACGGACGGACGGACGCCGGACGGACACCGGACGGATGGACACCGGACGGACGGACACCGGACGGACGTGAGCATGAGACATTAAAGGCTTTCGCCTTAATAATCGATACTGTAAGCTTCGTGAGTGGCGGTGGGCGCTCCTGGAGTCTCGGAGGTATTATATTACGTGTTTGTCAGTTGTTTTGTATCCTCCATAGCTGGCACCACTTGACGTGGCGGCAGTGGCGGCGCATGTTTTTCGGCACTACGATACGCCTGCGCGTTATTGGATAGACTAAAAAACGCTTTTGTACTCCCTTGGCACAGTCCCGAAGGCAGGTGTTTCTTCCTTCATCGTCGGTCGTTGACACGCGAGGCACGTCGACTGCGATCGGCGACACGTTTCATCGATCGGCGACAGGCTTAAGCAAGTCGCCTGCAATAACAGAGCAGGCTTCGCCGCATAGCATGGTTGCTAGCCAGGCAAGATGGCGGACCTATGCGCAACTCTGCTCCCGTAGGGAGCATATACAGTAACTCTATGTGGCTCGAGCACAGAGTGACACTCGTGTTTCTTGTGCAACACTATCGCTTCCTATGCCGACATCCGGTTGAGGTAAAAAAACATGTGATAAATAGCTTTATGTAAAACAATGGCTATAATTACCTTTGATGATAGACATGGTACCAGTGTATCA
>JALIZH010030884.1:0-19104 GCA_030522465.1 Rhipicephalus appendiculatus | reverse complement strand
TATCACTAAAAAGAAAAGATAATTGCATCAGCCAAGCATCCGTGGTTTTAAGTGATTGCGAAGTGTCTTTTTTGGAAGATCACCGGAAACTGTTGTAGCTTGAAAGTCATGGTCACACGTGGTACGCCTTCATGTTTGTATATTAACCATGTTTTCTTCGAAATAAACTAGTTGCGAGTGCAGCGGTTGTCTTGTCTTTCTTCGTTCTTTTCGTGCCTTGTCTCAGTGCGCTGCTTCCCACGTAAACATGAACTATCACCAACTCGCCCAACTTTCAACTTTACTGATAAACAGAACAAGCGTGAACTATCAACTGTCACGTTGTTACGACTGCGTGTTTGAGCCACGCGCTGCAAGTGTCGACAATGTCAAACCCGGTGCTGTCAGGTATTTCTTTTTCTTTTAAACTGTGGCACCAGGAGTGACCCCTCTGCGTCTCCTGCCACGCGGTAGCGTCTTAGGCTGGGTGTGCCTAAGGTGTGCCCGGCGTTCTTTTAAATGCGAAGCATTTCTTTGCGAACTTCGGCGACTTTGAGCGTTTCTATCTATCTATCTATCTATCTATCTATCTATCTATCTATCTATCTATCTATCTATCTATCTATCTATCTATCTATCTATCTATCTATCTATCTATCTATCTATCTATCTATCTATCTATCTATCTATCTATCTATCTATCTATCTATCTATCTATCTATCTGTTGTAACAGCGCTAGCGCCACAGTGAAAATGCGCGGGTTTTAGGTGCGGCCAGTCGTAGACGAAGACGACGACGAAGTGGAGAGAAAACTCGAGAATTGGCTAGATGGTCAGCAGTTGAACCTGAATACTCATAAGAGTGCTATTCTTGTTTTTCCAGTTCACGACCCTGTGCACATATCCATCAATTATAAGCTCTGTAACGAAGAAGAAGTACTCCGGCACAGAGGCAGCGACATCGAGCTTGCAGCAGAGGCTCGAGCTAGTGAACTGTGCCCGGTGCATTGCTGCCAGGGCTACGCTCAATAAATCTCCTTTATATTTGGTGGAGGTTACAGCTCCAAGATATCCCGCAAGTAGAATCTTTAAAATACCTTGGAGTTATTTATAATGAACATCTCAATTGGCGCCCTCACATTGAACACGTCGCGACAAAAGGAGCACGCGCAATGGGTGTTTTGCGCAGATTGAGCAGCCGTAGATCTGGGATGAGAAGGAAGACCCTTTTGATGATATATGAAATGTATGTCCGACCTGTGGTAGAGTTCGGCTGCGTTCTTTTTTCTGGTGCGCCAGCCTACAAGCTTCGGCCGCTAGTTCTGTTGGAGAGAGGCTTTACGGCTATACTTAAGACTTCCAAAGTATGCTGCAAATGCAGCGTTATACCTAGAAGCGCGAATGCCACCCCTATTACGCCGCTTTAACATTCTTACGGTGCAGACTTTTTTAAGATTATACGAAGCACCCGCTAACCGCGATAAAATAATTTTTATCTCTAATCCTGATTTATTTTTCTCCGTGCATTGGCGCAGACTTCACGAACCGCAAATAATATTTGTTCAATCATTACTTGATCCACTAGATGTACAAATTCGTGATTTTCTTCCTATAACTACGCAACATGATACCGCAGAAATTGTTTACGGACATCTTTCCAAATCACGCCAAACTATTACCTTCCTGAATTTTAAATGGGCTATTGCAGGAGCATCTGAGTACTCTACCAACAAAGGGCGTTATTGCAACAGACGCATCGCAATCGGATGAAAAATCTGGCATCGGAATATTTTGCCCTGAACTTGACTGGTCATTTTCCCTACGATTACCCGATTTTCTTCCTATCTTTTTTTGCGGAATTTATGGCAATAGTTCTAGCTTTGCGTAAGTTAAGTACTTCGATTCCAGTAGCAGCAATTATAACTGACTCCTTATCTGTGTGTTCTTGTCTTTCCACATCGGGTGGGACGCCTTTACTGAGACTCTTTAAATCTTTAGTTCCCTGTCATCTCCGATGCATTCATTTAATATGGGCACCGGTACACAAAGGCTTGTGGGTAAACGAAATGGCGGATTCTCTTGCGAAAGCGTCGCTTTCCGCGCCGATCATTCCTGTTTTACCACTTACAGTACACATCACGGAGGCATGATTTCGGACACTTACGATTAGGCAAAGTTCATCAGACCCTGCACTGACTTCTTCTCCTGAGTACAAACACCTGTTATTAACGCGATAGCGTTTAAGAGCTCGTTTCGCAGAAATTCCGGCGTCGGCGTCGGTGTCGGCGTCGTTGGTTGTGAGCGAAAAATCATCATCTTGTCCGTGACCGAAAAATCGAGAAAGGTGCAAATAAAATTAATAATAAAAGTTTCTGGGTCCGAGTGAGGATCGAACCCTGGCCGTCTGCGTGGCAAGCAGGTGTTCCACCACACAGCCACGCCTCTCCTTGGAAATACAGTGAAAATCACTTCCTCTGCTTGGAAATGCAGTGCTTTCATGCTTCGCAAACGCAAGCGTCCTTTATATAGGCGTCGCAATAAAACATGTAATATCCCAGGAATATTGCGTGGTACAAGCGTACATTGCAATCGGGCGTCAGAATATGTGACTATCATAACGATTTCGTTGTTTGAAGCCGGCCACCCATTACAAACGGCACACACCTTACTGCGCGCATTCCCTTAACACGACGTAGTGGGTGCATAGCAAGTATGCACTATGTGGCTGAAGTAGGCACTCGGGACAGGATATCGCTATCGCGTTCAACTCTTAAAGGCGAAGATTAAGGGTCGCCCAATTTTTTTTCCCTGGCGCAGCGACCAGTTTAAATCAAGGATGATGGAGGTTGCCATCACAAAATTTCGTTGCCGAGTTATCTCCTTCAATTTTTACCTCCATAGAGCAAGTCTAGCCAATTCCCCTATGCGCCTTTTCTGTAATGAGGAGGAAATGAGTGGTCATTTTTTTATTATGTTGTCGCCGATTTAATACATTCAAAAAAGGATACTAGTACCACCTCTTCGAAGACTACACTCTAAGAAAAAAAAAGAGTATACCTGACTGTTTTCGGAGAGTTCTGACTTGCCACGTATACGACTTTCTTTGGAGAGTCACGGTGACTCTCTTGGTGGGTCAGAGTCGGCGCGCTCAGGAGAGTCCCCGGACCCTCCTAAGAGGAGTGGGAGGACTCTTATGCGAAAGATCACACTACCACTTCTGAGGGAGTCAGAAGACTCTTGCCAGTGACGCTCCTACGCGGGTCAATTGACACCCACCGAAGCGTCAGGCGACTCTACGGCTATTTTAACCTACTAAATTGACCCATGCTCTACTTTTGCGCGACTACTGCTGGAAATAGTGAAGTATTCATTTTAAGCAACTCCATTAATACTTGCCGTTGTGCCCAGCGACTGCAAGAAAAGGATAGTTCAATTTTAGCATTATTTTAATAAAACTCCTTATTTACATGCTTGTATGAGCATAACCAACCAAAATGTGTGACTGTGATGTGCATAGTGTCATGTCGTGCAAAATAAACAGCAGATATCGGTATCATGTTTCCATATTTATTCCTTATGATTAAGAATCAAAAAGTCGTGAAGGCTGGAGTAATCAGACTTGTGACTTGCTATGTTGTCGCTCCTCTTCAGCGTGAGCAGCCATGAAAAAATGGTACCTGAAAAGAAGAACGTGATATCATAATGAGAAAACAGAATCATAGTAAGATTTGGCAATACCTACACAGTGAGTAATTTACACAGACATAATGAAGGCTCAGAACAAAACGAATGCAAGGAGGCATGGTAAGGAACCGTGGTTTTTGCCGTTATCGTGTAAAACATTGGTGACAAACTTGCAGCACAAGATGATGTGAGCTTTTTTTTAAACAACAAAGGCAATTGTTTAAGGCTCCATTGCGAGGGTGCCACTCACCCATTTTCCTACGTCGTCTTGTCCAACCAAAGGAAATGTAGGGCCGAGTGCCTCGTAGACATTACGAACGCCGGTGTTGATTTTCCTATCACTAGTGTTGAAGCGCCAGGCCATAGTGACACCTTCGTTGCCCTGAGAATAACCAACACACAAACACACAGACTGATTAGTTTTATTTAAACCACCCTTTGTTCAACACACCGTTACTGTACACACATCTGACACGAGTGTTTCGTTTTAAATAATTTCGTAACGAAAACAAATGTTCACGTAATAGAAGGCGGGAACCACGTTTCGCGATAGGCACTGGTTATGCACGAATGAAAGCCCTCCTTTTCTGATAAATCGCTTCAAAAAGTGCGTCCAGAATAAGCCCGGCTTTGCGCCGGCATATTGCAACAACCAAGCGCATCCTCCGGCAGTCAGGGGCACGCCGTGAGCGGGTTACTGACAGCGTGTTCTACAAACGTAACCCATTCTTAAATACTCAGTTGTACGAGTGCCCGAGCGACAGCAACGCACGCGGACGCCGTATACGTCGTCATGAGACATGGCATACGTTAGAATTACCTCACACAGCTCCCACTGTCACATTCACTCGATTCTGTTGTAAAGCCGAACGTCATTATATGCAGTGCGTCTCTGTACACAGACTTTTTTTTTCACGTTTCCACGCGTGGAAGCAAGCTGCACACTCGAGTATTGATGGAAATGTTATTATGACGTTGACTAAAGCGCATCTCAAAACCATATCAAGCACTTTCAGCAGTTCAGACACAATGTGCGATCAGAAAGTAATCGCCCTTGATGCCATGCAATCACTTACAGAACAACGCGCATAGCGGTCTCAACTCTTTAAGTGACTGTTTTTAATTGAACATCCTGCAACAGCATCGCGGACGCAGGCTACAGTTGGATATGGCTGGCAGCCTACTTTCGCAGAGCTGCTGCAGACGCCCAGCTTAAGCTGAGTAATTGGTACCTACGAAAGCAGTACACTCACCGTTAAGAGGCGCACGTAGTCCGTGTCCGCAACTTCAAGAATATTCCTCACGACAAGCGTCACTTCGAGCACGGAGCCTGGCGTGAACGCCACTTCAAATACGCATGTTCGCTCGAACTCAAAACTACAAGACGCGCGACCAGCGCACCGCATTCCAAAAGGCGGAGGAGAAGAGAGTGCAGGCGGAAAGGCGGAAGCAGGCGGAGGCGCCGCGCGGCTCGCCTGGCGCGCAGGCTACCTGGCGCCAGTGCGAGAGCGTGTTCCCGCCGCTACGGCGCCGAAGAGCAAACGCGCGACATGTATGGCGTATACGGCGGTGCCTTCATAACGGAAGCCAATCAAAACGCGCTTCACGAGAGTTCTGTAACTCCTCTCGAATTGCCAACTCTCTTTCTCTGCGTCTAGCATCCAAAAGGGGTCAAGTGAATACCCGAAGAGAATCATGGCTTCGTAATCCTCTTTTGACACTTATTTTTTCTTAGAGTGTAGGCCTGCAGTTATCGGAACCTGTTCTTCTTTCTTTTGGAGCCACTACTCTGGGGTACAGTCACAGGAAGGTTTTAATTGCCGTTCAGGAATACATCACTGCGACTAAACAATTCTCTTGCTAAATTCTGCGTGCATTAGATATTTCATTACCGGCAATTGGCACTTTAATCAATAATTAACTAACTAGCGAACCTAGGAATAACACAATACAGTAAGTATCGGGAAAATTCACCTTCTACTTGGCCAATCCCCTCCATTGGGTATGAGCCATATCTGGAGGAAAACAACAACAACACGCGCGGTTCGCTTGTGTGGCGTGGTGTAGCCTGTGTGGCATGCGAGTATCTGAGTTTCAGTAAATTATTATACATCCTTTTACTACGTCTCGTGTGGTCAACCACGCCCGAAGACAACATATTCAGAAGTGGGATAGCCATACAGTCGCCACCGAGAGTGAATGTGAGTGATCAGTTAATGTGAGTGTGTTAACCCTAAATGGAACCGACCGAGGGGACGTCCAACCCGACTGGCGGTGGAGACACCATCACGGCTCGCAACCTCCTGCAAGTCCTCCAAGAAAAGGACCTATTGCTGTCGATCCTTCTGGAACGACTGACTGTGGCCGGCAAGGAGCAGCCTCATCAGCGCCAACGTTCCAGGTGATTCCCGACTTAAGCCCCAACATCAGTCCCTTCGACGGCTCCGAGGACGCTACTTCAGCACGTGAATGGATAGAAAACATTCGTCGAACGTCGAACCTTTACGGGTGGCCAGCTGCATACACGCTCGAAACTGCCAAGGTCCGGTTGGTTGGAGCTGCCACGGATTGGCACCGTTCGAGGAGTTCCCAAATCACGTCGTGGGAAGAATTCGAGACACGTTTCCGTCGGACCTTCGTCAGCCAGACTCGCGTCGCGGAACGATGGCTCAGGATGCAAGAGCACGTGCAGCAGCGTAACGAAGAGCACGACCGCCTATTTCCACTCCAAGATGCATCTTTGCCAGGAAGTAAACCTCGACTTTAACGATACACGAGAACAAGTTCTCACGGGTTTACGCTCTCGCGAACTCTGCACCATGCTCTTGGGAAGGACGCATGACGACGACGTGGAGAGACTCACGCGCTGTTCGCCTGTGTGGCGTGGTGTAGCCTGTGTGGCATGCGAGTATCTGAGTTTCAGTAAATTATTCTACATCCTTTTATTACGTCTCGTGTGGTCAACGACGTCCGAAGACAAAATATCTATCTATCTATCTATCTATCTATCTATCTATCTATCTATCTATCTATCTATCTATCTATCTATCTATCTATCTATCTATCTATCCATCTATCTATCTATCTATCTATCTATCTATCTATCTATCTATCTATCTATCTATCTATCTATCTATCTATCTATCTATCTATCTATCTATCTAGCCGCCTATGACTTAGTGCTTTCCTGGCCGTATCCTTAATGGGATTTATACCAAATTTGGTATGGCATAACGTGACTGTATGACGAACACGAATGAGTCGTCATATCATGAAAATCATGACTAACTAGTCATGAAAAGCGTGATTTTGTACGCCATGGCCGTAGGGCTCCTGCGGCCGCTTTCCGAACTTGATATATCCGAAAATTGGCACGGTGAGACATTTCTGCATGACCAACATAAATGACAGGTGGTAAAAATTGGCCACGTATCTGCGTGCTTCGCTGCAAATGGCGTCGGAAAACGATAGTCTTGTGCCGGCCGTAATACTATGTTTTGCCTTGCCTCAGACAGCGCCTACTCTATGTTGAATCGACCGCACCTGGCTGGCATTAATAAAATAGAGGAGGCGCTGCACGAGATATGGACGCCATCGGAAAACATGAGCTTGTGCTGAAGCAAAGGACACTGCCAGCGGCAGCAATCTTCTCGTCGGCACATGGCTTTTTCGTGCATAGCGTCGCAGTTCGCGCACAGCGTCGCATTTTCAGCGCAGCCTAAAAAACAATAGGGTCTTTAGATTTACGTATCTATGTATTAAATGCGAAGCGTTTCTTTGCGTACTGTAAGCACTTTTGCGTTTCTATCTACGTATCTATCTATCTATCTATATATATATATATATATATATATATCTAGCCGCCTACGTCTGGGTGCTCTCGTGATGGCCTCCTTAACTTGGGGTAGACCAAAATTTGTATGGGAAGGTAAGATGTATTGACGAATATGCCTGGCTGGTCATGACATGAATAACGTGAAAATCCTGTCGCGTACGTCGTCAAACTCATTTCTCCAGACACGTGTGGCTCATACCCGTATACCACGGGCCGCGGAAAGCGGGTATGTGCCACAGGACTTTGACAATTTATATCTACCCAGGAACGGCGAGAACAGGCATTGGTAATTTAAATGCGAAAGCGTTAAGAGAAGCTGACATCGGTGGCATTGACACTGGTAATTTAAAGGTGACAGCGTTAAGAAAAATGGACATCGGCGGCGTTGACGCGAGGAACACAAAGAATAGAAATCATAGTCCCAGCAGGATCGAACCCAAGCATTCTGCGTGGCAATCAAGCATTCTACCACGGAGCCACGTCAGGTCTCGAAACTGCTTTGGTATAACACCCTATGCAGGCGTAATGTTGATGAAACGTATATTGTGGTTGCAGTGCTGGCTATCTAATTTTATAAACATTACATCGTACTCATATAACAAAGGAGTCATGTCGGGTGAACGTCAGTTGTATACTTAAGCGCCATACATTGTAGTTGGTTTACGTAGCACTATCCAGGGCTACCATCCTTGCAAGCGCAAGCTCTACGTATCAGCTCACGGCTTCCATTGTTGGCAATATCCATGTTTCTGTTGGCATCGTTACACAACTGTAAACAACTGGTTATTTGAAACAGATGCGATCGTTCAACATGTCTGTGCGCGCAACATTTGTACATATTTTAGCGTCACTTAATAACGTTTCGCTCAATAAAAAAATTACAACCCATTTACCTTACCTCCGGATGCTTCGCATAACATCAATTCTCATGTTACCTGTGATCTGCCTAATTTTTTCTAATAAAGAAACCAGGGGCGTAGCCAGAAATTGTTTTCGAGGGGGGGGGGGGGGGTCAACGATACTTTTTGTATGTTCGTGCGTGCGTTTGTATGTATGCGTATATATATATGCAAGCAGAACTAAAAAATTTCGGGGGGGTTTGAACCCCCCAACCCCCCCCCCTTGGCTACGCCACTGAAAGAAACGTTTGTATGTATGCGTATATATATGCAAGCAGAACTAAAAAATTTCGGGGGGGTTTGAACCCCCCCAACCCCCCCCTTGGCTACGCCACTGAAAGAAACACACGACCTGATACTTGCATATTAATGTTGCGCCTCAGTTATGCGTAGTATTTGCTTTTTGATCGAAAATGTTCACAAGTATGAACGCAAACACCAGTTCAAGAAGGCTGGGCGTTCAGAAAGTGGTTAAACTTTCGCCGAGTGGCTGAATGAGGGGACAGACAGACAGACAGACAGACAGACAGACAGACAGACAGACAGACAGACAGACGGACAGACAGAGAGAGAGAGACAGACAGACAGACAGACAGACCAAAATTTCTGCGTTGAAGTATCCCAAGAAAGACTATCGTCTTTAATATGAAAATCATGACGTGTATGTCCTGTACATCATGATATACATGCCACGCTCATGGTGCGCTGACAGACGTTTCGTCAGCTTGTTTTTCCACAAATTTGTTATTGCGTGACGTGACTGTATGACGAACATAAATGACAAGTGGTAATATGGAAATAATATGTCACGAGCAACATGACTTGCATGCTACGCTCATGGCGCGCTCGCGGCCGTTTCGCTGGCTTGATGTACACCAAAACTGTTAAAGCGGGACGTGACTGTATAACGAACGTAAGTGGCAGGTGGTAACATGAAAATCTTCGCATGCATGTCTTCTACAACCCCATTTGCATGCCACGCTCATGGTGCGCTTACGTCCAGTTCGCTGGCTTGATATACACCAAAATTGGTATTGCGTCACGTTATACTGTCTGACGAACATAAACGACTGGTCCTAACATGGAAATCATGATATGCATATCATGTAGAGCATGATTAGCGCCTTGCTGGCAGCTTCGCATTACATCGATTCCCACAGTGCGTGGGATCTGCCGGTTTTTTGTTTGCCAATAGATAGACGTGCTCTCTTTAGCTGCCTGGTGATTTGCACTGTCGACAGTCGCCGCAGAGTGCAGGCAACGCTCTCGCGTGTTCCCTTTCATAAAGCATGAGAGTATACAGCTTCACTTTGCTATCAGTTCTGCTTTTACGCGTTATAAAAAAATCCATCTTTGAAAAGCCTATATTGTAATCTATCAGGTACGAATGTTGGCAACGAAGCGGCTATGTTTGATTGTCTTGATACAGTAATCAGTTTTTGATCTTAAAGCATGACAGTTCAGAGCAGGCGCGCTTCAACTTTGCCATCTTCAGCAGTTGTTGGCAGAGCCAGCGCGTTTCTGTAGGTTTGATTATTGCGCTAATGTCAGCTAATTTCGGTTACACGCATACGATAAGCGCAGTGAAGAGTTGTCGGTGTTGATTATGGATATTTTGCATGTTTATTTTTCGCCATATTTTGCTGACCTTGGTGGCTTTTTGGCAGTTCCTGCACACGTTGTCTGCGCATGCTCCCGGCTGAGAAACCCGCGGTACTGCCCTAGTAGCGCACCGAAAGAATTGATCGGCAAGGCATCGGCTGGCTAAGCGGCGCTTCCGGGTGTAGACTTGTACGCGTTTCAATACGTCTGTAACGCGCCGACTAGCACCTCTGGGGAATCCCGCTTCGTTGAATTGGTATGTCGACACTTTTACTATTGAATGAACGTTACGCGCAGAAGTAACTACGACGATTCATTCCAATGTATCCTCCTATGTGTATTTGAAGGTAATGGAAATTTTCTGTGACAAAAGGTGCCGAAGTTAACTTATGTTAAGTTGATAAACAGCCGCGCGACATAGAAACGTGAAGCCCAAGGTGTTCCTGGAAAAGCTGCACTTTTCTGACAAAACCAGTTATTAAGTGCTTTGCACGCTGTACGTGTTCCAACTATTGTTTTGTTGCTTCAGTTCAACGCTGCAAACAGCACTAAAGACGCAGGCTTATGCCAATCATTTTTGATGGACGCAACAAATTTTGCAGCCACCGTGGGCAATCTGTCATCATCGGCTTTCGCGTGGCACAAAGGATCGTTAACACCAGTGACAAGCACCGGTCGCGCGATCATTTGCTACTTGCGACCAAAATCAACTCGAGGCGACCGACGCTCACACCTGCGTGCGACTTATATCCGTCGCCACACAGCGTTCACATCTGCTCGCATGTATCTCGCATTGCCATTGGCCGTAAAATAACCTGACGTCCTGTTCCTGAGCAAATGATTGATTCAGAGGTTTCCGACTGCAGTCGCACCACTGGAAAAGTCGAGCAACGAGCGATCGTTCCAGCCAAAGCAGTCCCTTTCCGAACAGAGCAGCCATTTGCAACCCATCGCGTTGCGACTAACTCCGGTCGCGCGACCGGTTCAAGTCGCATGTGTGAACGAGCCTTAAAGAGACCCTGAAGATAGAAAGAATTGTTTTCTGTATCAGTAGATTACAATTTCACAACACCGAAAACACCACTGTTAAATCGAGAAGCCGCTTCGTAAGCGAGAAAACACGCGACAAGGCCATGTGCTTGGCGACGCCAGCTTGAGGATCCCACACCAAACGCAGTGACTTCATAGATTTTCACGGCGTCTTCTAGGTCCTGCGTAGTTCCTAATCGCTAAAAATGAAGTACATAGTCTTTTTTGGGCGGGCCATAGACTTAACATACGAAGTTTTAGGAAGGAAGGAAGGAACAGGAGCGAATGTCGCCAAAACACGAAAAATTAACTTTAAAATCCGTGAAGTCACGCACGTAGATCTCGACTCAAAATGTGAAAATGAAACTTTGACTTTGATTTATTGCTGTAATAATAAACATATGATAGTGAAATTAACGTCAATAGAGTTCTAGGAGGACAATTTACCAATCTAAACGAATTCGTAGTTTCACTTTAGTGTCCCTTTAGAAGTTGCGCATAGCGCTAAATCATATTTAGTGTCTATGGTGGGAATCGTTGCGCATTCAATCGGACGAACACAGGAATGAAAAGACAGCGTAAACGAAAAAAGCGCAAACTATCAACTGGCTTTATTCATTTGGTCGCTGCATATATATGCACTTTTTCACACGTCCCAAATAAATCGAAAAGAAGGGGGGGGGGGGGGGAGGGAGAGAAATGAGGAGGCAACACCTGACAATAATACCTCACAAAAAAAAAGCTGCGCAAAAATTGCTTTCTGCGCTATACAGAGCAACAGAAATATCACTTACGCAGTTGTCGCCCAATTCCTTGATATAAAACGCTTCCAACAGTTCACGCCCTACTCTATCCTTGGTCCTGCCTAGAATTTTTTACCTTCTCAAATACGGGCTCGCACCCCGTGCATGAGCTGCAATGCGCGGGCAAGTTCGCTCCTTCTTTTCTCGTGATTGACGCAGCGTGCTCCCCAACACGTTCATTCACGCAGCGCCCTGTTTGGCCCACGTACGAACGTCCTCACTTGAGAGGTATTTGGTATACCACTCCTGTGGTACATTTTAAGAACGTTTCGGCATGCTTTTTACCGCAGCCGCTTCGCCGTTGTCCGTTCCCGCAGACCCTTGGGCATAAGCCGGCGAGCTTTCTTGGCGCAGAAACAACCACTTGGACGCCATGCCTGTCTGCCACTTTTTTTCATGTTATGCGCAACTTTGTGCATATATGGCACAACTGTGACCTTCTTACGCAGGTGCTCTGTGTTGCTGCCAAGATTATCTTTTTTCATCTTTTTTGAGAAGTTTCTCAGCCACAGCCGTGATGATCGCGGAGGGGAAGCCTGCAGAAAGCAGCCTATTGATTTGATTATAGAAGCTGTCATGCATGGTGTGCGGGCACGATTTGGTAAGAGCCGATTCCAGACACGAGCTTGCAATTGCCCTCTTAACTACCTTCGAATGCGCAGATTCAAAAGGCAAGAGCTCTTCCTGCGCTCTTGGTGCATATCGCCAGCAGATGTGATCCGAGCAAAATTCAGGTTAATATCTAAAAACTGCAGTGAACCGTCAGACGGGATTTCGTGCGTGAAAACTAAACCATTGCCACATTGTTTAAAGCTGGTTAAAATTCTACTCACTGATTCAGCGTGGGTCATGGTTATTTGCTTGGAAAGAACAACTAAAAAATCATCTACATATCCCAATATCTACATCTACATTGCCCGCGCATTGCAGCTCATGCATGGGGTGCGAGCCCGTATTTGAGAAGGTAAAAATTCTAGGCAGGAGCAAGGATAGAGTAGGGCGTGAACTGTTGGAAGCGTTTTATATCAAGGAATTGGGCGACAACTGCGTAAGTGATACTTCTGTTGCTCTGTATAGCGCAGAAAGCAATTTTCTGCGCAGCTTTTTTTTTGATGTGAGGTATTATTGTCAGGTGTTGCCTCCTCATTTCTCTCCCCCCCCTTCTTTCGATTTATTTGGGACGTGTGAAAAAGTGCATATGTATGCAGCGACCAAATGAATAAAGCCAGTTGATAGTTTACGCTCTTTTTGTTTACGCTGTCTTTTCCTTCCTGTGTTCGTCCGATTGAATGCGCAACGATTCCCACCATAGACATGCACCAACTCGCCCAGCAAGAAGTTCTTCTTAAATATTTAGTGTCTACTGCGGAATACTATGGCGCTAAAGTAAAGCCATAAAGATAGTCAAAGACGAAGTCGAGCGCGCACATTTCACCCAGCTTGCTTGCACGAGAACGCGGCAACATGTAGTCGCAACCTGTCACGACTTCGCAATTTTGGAAAGCAATCCTCTGCCAGAAGATAGCTGTCGTCTTTGTTCGTTTTCACGTAGTATATTTTGGGCGAGTTAGGAAATATCGCGTGCCATACAAAAGTCCCCTTGGCAATGTTTTGCCTGCGTTCGAGTGACTGTATGATGTCAACCAGCACGTCTGCTTCTACCACCACTTTTTTAGTTGCTTGCTATACTCCAGCACAGGAAGAAAGGCATTTTAATGTGACCCTTTTCTGTGCGCCAACGACCAGTAAGAACAAGTTGCTACGTCATTACTGGTGACAGTTGTTCTCAAGCTGTTAGGCAGGAGTTTACACCCAGCGGCGCGAAATTGCTTTGGTTGAATCAACTTAGGAGATGCTTTATCATTTTGGACTGGCGACGAGGAGCATCTTCTACTGGCGAATCGCGAACACCAAAAGTACATAAAAGAAGAAAGTTGCTCGACTTAAGGTGACGCTGCGCTTTTCAAGAATCGCTGCAAATTATCGATGACATGCAGTGATTTTTTCTACCTAGAGACGACGCTCCCATCGACTTTCTCAAGTCAAGGTGAAGCGTTGAGTGAAGGAAGGTTCTAGAATACGGGGGTAACTCTCTGCTTGATTAGTAGCCATCCACTGCAAATAGCAAAAGGCTGTTACATCAGCGATTTTCGCAGGTATGATGGCCAAAAAAAATAAGCCAAGTGAAAAATGTGACCAATATGCGTGTGTAATTATTACGTAGGTAGATACAGCTGTGGATGAGATGACAATCTACTGGAAATCATACGCAGTTGATGAGCTAATACCCGCTAATTGTTTGCTGCTAATCCTATGGTTCCACCGGCGCCACGCTACACTGCCAAACACATGCCACCTCACCGCGTGTGGAGAGCAGGTTTCCTGGTAATGTCCCACGAGCCTCAAAAATACGGGGGAGGTGAGGGCAAGTTCTTTGTGCATATAAAACATTGTGTAGAATGGTGAGCACTCAAGAACTTTCTAGAATCTTACGTTATCAGCAGCTTTCCTTGGCACAACAGCCTAATCCGCTGGTTAGTCGGCATGCACTCATCATCTAAAGTGCAAAAAGTCTTTCTGTCTGCTTCCATCAGTGACATACGGTTTTATTGTACATTGAAGGCGTGGTTGCAGGGTAGTGTGCTTATCAAAATGACGTGACGTCACAGGAGGTGGCTGATCGGTAAAGATATGGAGCGCTCTTCAAAAGAGGTTCCATACGTAACGTTTTTTTTTTCTTGCAGGCACTTGCATGCATGTATTTCCAAAGAAACATGAATGCAAAACTACTCTGAGAGCGAAACATTTATTTGCAAAATCTAGTTTCCTTTTGTACTTGTGCTGTCGCAGCAATACACCTATTTGTTCTAGAGGGTTCTGGCTTTCGTTTATTTTGACTTACAGGCACCGTCGACTAGTTTGCCATTTAGGTTGCCGCAAAATTTATTCAGCAAAATGTTCGTCAGTATCGCAGGATATGTTTTATCGCTGTTTTCATCATGCGGACATTCTCACGGGCGCCGAAGTCAGATTATTCTTCGTTGACCAGCAATCGCACTGTCAGCTTCGGGAAGAACCGCTGTTATTCGGACATTAGTAGCAGTTCTGGCTGCGTAGCGAGCTGTAGGACTGTGTAGCTGTGAGCAACAGCGTTATCGCTGAATAGAGTAGTCCTCCTCGGTCACGGTGTACTCGGCAGGGCTGAGCAGTATCGAATATACATGTATCTTAGATACTATCTTAGATACTCTTTGGGTATCTTGTATCTGTATCGCGATACGTTCGCAAAACGAGTATCTGTATCTGTATTTCCGATACATTGAATAATGTATCGTGTATCATAAGGTACAAGATACTACTATGGAAACGCCTCCCTGCGAAACAACAAACGTCAGCTGAACTCTGCTGCTCAAGCTGATACTGCTGCCACTAAGCCACCTCAACAAAGCTAACGACAGTGATATTCCTTTGTCTTTTTGCCAGAGTGCTTCAGTGAGCATAAGAAATAAGGTCCATACGCGTCTCTACTGGTGGAGTAAAGTCACGTGATGGCGCTCGACAAAAACAAGCGCGCGAACGTCTACGTGCAGCCGACCTCTTGTTTCTCCATATTTTTTTTTCAGCTGATGTCGGTGCCATGAACCTTGTTTGTAGCCACGGTACTGTGCTGCGTACTGCAATGCGTGCGGCGTCTTTCGCTCAAATTAGGATGCAGCTATAGTGTCGTTATCGAAGTTTGCCTTGCGTGGTGCTTCGTTGCAGTCTCAAAAATGCAAAAATGTGGTTGCTTTGCTGCTTTCACACAGATTTGACAGATCTCTTCAATGTAAGCTTGACTTGCACACTATGAGATCGACTACACAGTATGAGATTATATGCCAATTAGATTCTAACGACCGTCGCTCCACTGGTGTCGATGCTATATGCAATAGAACAAGCATTTACGTAACAGATGATATTTTGGCGTACTGTATCTTTGTTCTTCGTGCTAAATTATGCAAGAACATTTTTTTTAATGATTGCTTGATTGTTAGCACAAGTGCTCTCTTTGCTGTCCTCCGTTTGCATGCCACACATTACCTGGGCCTCTGTGCAGTTTTTTTTTCCCGTTTGTTAGCTGTAATAAATCTTTGTAACCTCCTCCTTTATTCCTTCTCTTATTCATTATTATTTATAATTGACTGCGTCATTCCTACTATTTCAATATCTACATTCCATGTGAGTTTACTGTTCAGGCGATGTTAGGGCCAAGGTAAAATAATCTGAGCGTGCCTAGTGCTTTCAGGAACAAAAAATTCTGCTTGTACGATTTAATGAAACAGCGAAACTGAGATTACATTATAGCAATGGAAATTATAACGAAAAAAATTAGACCATCTCCCGCTAAAGGGAACCATTTGTAGATGTGAAGCAGCGGGCGCCAACGCTTACACTGGCGGCGGCGTTGACGCTGGCGCTCATCGCAGCGTTGCGCAGGAGAGAAAACTGGGGAGGCGCAAAGCAGGCAGTGATGGAGCAGTGTTTCCTACTGGAACATGCCAATCGCTGCTAAGGGGCAATGAGAGACAGAAGACTCTGACTGGACACAGAGACCCGCACTCCGCTTTTAGTTAACGCGCACGCGGCGAATTTTTGTTGTTCAACAACGCACAGGAGAAATCTCCCACCGGCACCACCTTGGAGGTCAAGATCCATTGCCATATATACGGGGTGGCCAGTGAACGGTTGTGCAGCGCGAGCAGTCGGTTTTTTCAACCAAGAAACTCGCTAGTAGACGCTGCCTGCGTTGGCGTCGTGAGGCGAGAGAGGGGGAGCGTAGGAGAGGAGAGAGAGGGTGACACGCATGCGCAGTGGGAGTGTGAACGCCGTGGGCAGGGAGCGTAGAGGAGAGAGGGGGGGAGCGTAGGAGGGAGAGGGGGGGACGCGCATGCGCAGTGGGAGTGTAGACGCCGCGGGCAGGGATGCCTAGAGGAGAGAGGGGGGAGTGTAAGAGGGGGAGAGAGGAGGGGAGGCGCATGCGCAGTGAGGGTGTGGTTGCCGCGGGGAGGGATGCCTAGAGGAGAGAGAGAGGGGGAGAGGAGGTTTTTTTATTTTAATTTTTTTTAAAGGGTTTGCGCATGCGCAGTAAGGGTGGGCACGCGGCACACCACCACCACCACCGGATTAAGCTTCGCCATAAGATGCTTCACATCTAAAATCTTAAAGACGTTAGGAAGGGGATTTGAAAAAAAATATCATGTACTGCGGTTTTCTCATCAGCGTCCCGACAAGCCCTTTAGTGCTATTTTCCGTGTGCACTGAGTTTTCTATTGTCGGTCTTTAACACCTAAGTTGACGATACATCATGCTTTATTTTTTCTAGCTTTTAGGGGTGCCGCCTGTATCGTATTTATAAAGGGTGTCACGTAACTGGAACCAAATATATACAAAGAAGTGCCTAACCACAACTGAATAAAACCATAGGGACTATAATAAAACCAACGATGGGGGTTTACTGCCATGTGGCTCTCATTATGGTATCTTTATATTGCGCTAAATTTCCTAACTAGGATTAGAGATGTAACATTTCTGCTATTCATATTGGGGCCAAGTGTTTTCTTTGCGTTTTAGAGGGCATTCTAAAACGACAGATCTGACTTTTTGCGGAAAATTACACGCTACGTAGTGATTTTCCCGGCGTTTAAAAGAAAGCCGGAGAAATATGACCACGTTACTGCGCTCGTATGCTATTGTGCTGCAGCGCTCTCAGACGTGTTTCGAGCGGACGGCGGCGAAATAAGGGGCCGTGGCTTACGCATCGGCTCCACAGCGCGTCACTGTTTCTGACCGCCACACACGGCAAAGAAACACCATCGTCCCTGACTAGCGACAGGCTGGCGGTCCGCGCGCCAGTTGTTGCGCGCGATGCCTGTTTAAGAGCGCTGCAGTACGATAGCGCATGAACGCAGTCACGTGGTTTTATTTGATATTTCGCGTGCTTCCTTTAAAAGCCAAAATATATTCATCATGCAGAATGTACGCCGCCAAAAAACAATTGCATCGGTCGTTTTTAAATGCGTTCTACGATGTGACGAAGCGCACTCTGCCCTAAAGTGAATAATGAAAATGTTGCATAATTGACCATGCTTAATCAACCAACTAAGAGCAATACAAAAATACCATAACGAGCGCCGCATTATGGTAAACCATATGTCATTGGTTTCATTCAGTCACGGCTAAATGCTTTTTTCTTAATATTTGGTTCTACTTACGTGAAACACCCTACATGTATACTTATTCCCCTAGTCACCTTTTTATTGCGGAACTGCCTTCCTATTTCACTTAGGTGTATTCGCTTTCCCTTTTTAGGTCCCTGTAAAGTCCCTTTTTGTGCATTAAAAAAAAGCTGGTTAGCAGGCTAGAAGTTCCAATAGTGTGAATAGAAGTGATATCCTGCGACGCTTTTTGCCACGTACAATACATCTGGGAAACTTCTGGGCGGCAGAAGTTCTGTCAAAGAGGACATAGTAAAAGATGGCACGTTAGTGAATATGTTGCTAACGAAGAGTTTGCGGAAGTCGATAGGTAGAATATGAAAAATCACTGCAGTTTTATATCCTCAGTGAACTGTGATCGCTGACTCAGTAGTTATCGTCTTCACATGATGATTCACAAGAAATATCGCTACCAGCGTTATTGCTGCTCTGCAGCTGTAGGGTGATCAGCTTCTACGAAAACGGTAATACGCTTATGGACAAGGTAAGACTCTGCACCGGTATTTGTGCCATCTTGCGGAGGCTTCTTATTGAAGTTCTTGCAATTAATGGCAACCCGCTAGCTAGTCGCCAAGTAGAGCAGCGAGACCCATGAAATACAAAAGTGTCAAGTAAACAAATAACAATAACTTATTTCGGAATGAAACTGATATACTTTAAGCAAGCAAAACATAACCTTAGGAATTCAAACAGATATTTCATTAAAATAAACAAAGTTGGTCGCCGTTAAGACATTTTTAAGCAAACACTTCTGTACATAGGTATTTGAGTTAATTATATAGCTCTATAATAGCAAATTTTCAAATGTATCGAAGTATCTTAAGATACAATTGGGAAGTATCGTATCGGATACATTCATTCTGGAAGTATCTTGTATCTGTATCTCCGATACTTCTTGTCCAAGTATCTTGTATCGTATCGCGATACAATTTCAAAGTATCTTTGCCTAGCCCTGGTCCTCGGTCTGACTGCTTCCCAACACCGTAGCGCTCATGAGCGGCAGAAACAGTGATCGTCTT
>JALIZH010030883.1:0-28083 GCA_030522465.1 Rhipicephalus appendiculatus | reverse complement strand
GTGTGTGTGTTTACAGGGCTTCATACTCGAGAGAGAGAGAAAAACTTTATTGGAGGTATATACAGGGAGTAGGTGGGAGATGGCCCGGTGCGGGCCACCCCTCAGAACCACTAGGTGGGCTCCTCTTTACAGAAGCCCATTGGCGACCAACGCGACTCGGGCTCGGTTGACCAGGGCCTTCTGTCTCGCCAGGTCGGAACAGCCGAGCAGGGCTGCCTCCCAGTGCTCCCGGGTGGGGTTCGGTTTTGAGGTGAGGCGAGGGGTTGACTGGCATGCCCACACCATGTGGAAGATTTCCGAAGACTTCTCCGCACAGTGCGGGCACTTTCCTGTACAGGCAGGATCGAAATATTTTAAAACTGCCGGGCACAGCAGTGTTTTGGTGTAAAGGCGGAGGAGTAAGTGTTCCTCTGCCTTTGTAAGGCCCTTACAGGGTTTAGGATAAATTGCGTGGCCGAATCGGTAGAATTCAGTAATTTCTCGAAACGTTAAGGCCGGATTAGGTTCGGGATCCATTTCGGAAGGGTCTGAAGGCGTTACCCGGAGAGTGAGCGCGCGGGCAGCGGCGTCTGCCGTTTCATTGCCTTCGAGGCCCATATGAGCTGGAGCCCATATGATCATGCGGGACGCGGGGGCCCCGACGTAATTGCTGTTTTGTAAAATGCGACACGCCAGGTGAGGGACGTAGCCGTGTTGAATATTTCTGCAGGCCCCTCTCGAGTCGGTAATGATGACGAGCGAGTTCCCGTCTGCGGCAGCTAGCGCGATGGCGACTTCCTCCGCATGTGCTTATGTTCTGTGCTCTGAATGTGATGCCATTCACCGCGACGTTTTGGTGGACGACTGCAGCCGTGTACCACCCCCCATGGTGAGGGCCTGAGGCGTCCACGTAAAAGATGCCGTGTTTGTTCCCATAGTGGCCGGCCAGTGCCTCCGCCCGCGCAAGGCGCCTGCCACTGTGGTCGTCACGTGTCATGTTGGCCGGAAGAGGGCGCACGTGCAGGGCGTATCTCCAGACTTCTGGGATGCGTACGCGCTCTTCCGTCTCTGTTGGGTGGTGGATGTGTAGTCGGGCTAATAGGCGGCGACCAGACGTAGTCTTTGAAAGTCTCGTGTATTGGTTGGTCAAGTGTGCCTCCCGGAGCTCTGTGAAGGTGTTTACCATCCCCAGGCTCATCAGGCGCTGGTTGGACGTGGTAATCGGGAGATCGAGGGCACGCTTGTACATCTTCCTGAGGAATAACCTCGAGGGCGTTCTCGTCAGACTTGCGCAGGTGGAGGTAAGGAGTCGAGTAGAGGACTCGACTGGTTACGAATGCATGCGCCAGCCGCAAGGCGTCTTTTAACGTAACCCCCCGCGCTTGTTGGAAACCCGGCGGACCATACGGCCCACATGGTCCCCCCACCTTACGCAGTTTGGCCAATGTTGTATCGACTCGGCGGTGCTTATGAATAAACAGACCCAGTACTGTGATCTCATCGTGTTCTGGGATGGATCCGCTTTCTAAGGACAGTTGAATTTTGGTAGTGCAATTTGGCGAGGGGCGGATGTGCACAAATTCCGATTTGGTCGGGGAGCATTGAAGGCCGCAGCGGCGGGCGTAGGCGTCCACGAACTCCGCCGCGTGCTGCAGGTTGGCTTCTATGTCTCCTACCGATCCGTGTTTAGCCCAGATGGTAATGTCGTCGGCATACAGCGTGTGCTGTATGCCTGCAACATTCTCCAGCTGAGCCGGTAGTTTCATCATTGCCAGATTAAACAGTAGGGGTGAGAGGACCGCGCCCTGTGGGGTACCTCTCGTGCCTAATTGGTAGGGGCCGTGTTCTTCATCTTGTATCCGGATATATGACTGTCTTTCAGAGAGGAATTGTCTAATATATTTAAACGTGTTGTGTCCACAGTTGGTTTGGGAAAGGTGCGTCAGAATGATGTCATGTGTAACGTTGTCGGAAGCCCCCTTCAAATCGAGGGCGAGTACTGCCTTGTCATTGAGGGGGTATTCGACGGGATTTATAATTTCGCGGTCTAATTGAAGCAGGACATCCTGTGCGGACCGGTGCGGGCGGAACCCAAACATGGTGTCTGCAAATACGTGTTGGTTTTCCAAAAACTCGGACAGCCTATCTCGCACCATAGTCTCCATCAGCTTTTCCCGCACAAGACGTGAGGGAGATGGGGCGAAGGTTGTCCGTGTTTATGACTTTGCCGGCTTTCGGAATGAAAGTGACCAGGGCAGTCTTCCATTCGATTGGGAGGGGTGTCCCACCAAGCCAAATTGAGTTTATGTACGCGAGGAGTGCGTCATAGGCCAAGTCGGGAAGGCTTGGCAAGTAATTTAACAGTTATTTTGTCTCTCCCCGGCGCCGCTCCTCGCTTCATTTTAGTCAGGGCCGCCTTCAGGTCATGGAGCCGGAACGGTTGATCCAGCTCCGCGTTCTCGGAACCTGCATACGAGAACGCTGGCCCTTGAATGCCATGTTGGACTTCATACTCGACGATCGACGCGGGAGTGGCGTGCTTTTATGCGCGTTATGTTCTAATTCTAGTTCACTATAATGCGCGTCTATGAAATAACAATTGAACATAACATCAATGAAACGCTTTGAAGCGTTTGACTGGACTAGGCTTGAGTAGCGTCGCGCGAGCGCATGTCTTGTTTCATTTTTGGCGTGTTTCGCGCGCTTTTGCTTATAAAAAGACGGGCAGATCTCAGCACAAGATAAGCATAGTATTCTGGGGTTATTTGCTAAATTTCACTCTGGAGAGCTACAGTAAAAGGGTTATCTGCCTTTTTTTTCAATTTTCGCAGACAGTCGTTTCCGAGATGCAACAGAAGCGCACGAACACACAGATTAGCGAGCAGCACAATCTGGCCCAGCATCGCACTTTGGGGGAGGGCGCAGCGGGGAGCTATGTATATTCGCAACTCATTGAGGATTATGACGACCCCCCAGTGAGCCTTCACAGAAAAAAGTCACAGTTTCACCGCAAGGGTGAAGCAATGAATGCGATAGCAAAAAATTGTATGTTATACGAAGTGAGGCTGGCAGCTAACTCTTTTTGGATCCGATCTCACGCAACTCTAGAAAACGCTTGTTTAAGAGAATTCTCTTCGCGTTGAGAGCGCAGCACGTAGAAGGGTACACCTGCCCCCCCGCTGTCGGCCGCCGAGAAGGGGGAGATAACGCGCGCGCCCGCGCTCGTAAAATCCAAGGTCGCTCGAGGGACCCCCCCCTCGTGTCTTTTCACGCTCACGAACGACGGGCGGGGCCGGTTATATATATATATACATATACATATACGGCAAATGACGGCGGCGGACACCGGCGGCGGCGACGCCGACGACGAAAACCAGCCGAAAGTGTCCATATAAATGCTATCGCAATAAAATGTACATAAGAGCAACACGCCTGAGGCCATGTCTGTGTGTTCTACGAACGTCTTTTCCTATAGGCACTGGGCGGCCGTCAAACGGCGCCAGCGGCGCCCCTCCCGAAAAGCGCCCCAAGCGGCGGCAGGGACAGCACCGGCATGTGAAGCAGACGACGCGGAGAAGGCTCTGCTACTTTCGGCAGCGTATTAAAGTAGTAGCGGCGGTGTTTCTTTTTGGACAATCGCAAGCTGTACGCTGTTTCGTTTGTCGCCCAAGGCAAAGAGAAGCAGCAGCAACAGTGTTTCTTGAACAAAGCACGAAGCGTTCGACTGTCGGACATGTGTTCAGATAATGGGGCCCGTCGTTGAGCCTCAGGGAGACTCCCGCGCAGTCGTTTGCGGTCGTGGCAGCGCTCAATGGTCGCCAAGTCATCAAGAAAGGATGACACGTGTTCTTTTCATGTCTTCACATCCAGGAGCACCGTCGTAACGTCAATCGACTAGGCTTCTTTGCGTGGTGCTGTGCTTCTATGCGTTTGCTTTCGTTTGGAGGCTGACAAGAGGGGGCACGATGACTCCTCCCTTTCGGGACTGCAAATGAGACCGGCCCGATTAGCGAAAGTGTTGTAAAATAAACTTCTTTGTATTTTAACTGCCAAACTCGATGCTCCTCACTGTAGGACTCCTGGCGGGAAGGGGAATACTGACAGCGCACTTGCACCACCGACGATGCCAGTTACATTGCGCTGCGGCTTTCAAGGCTTGACCAGCCGGCGTACGCGTTTACGTGTGTTTGCTGTATACAAGGGTCACCGCTTGCACGAAGCAGGCCACGTGCTTGACATCACGGAATATAAAGGCGACAACGACTGCAAATTGCGTTGCAAGTGCACCCCGCAGACGAAGTTTCAATGCGACAAGCTACAATGTGGAGCTACATCTAAGTATCCCCATTCCTGTTTCTATATTAAACGCAAAGCATTTCTTATCTCTATCTATAAATGCATCTATCTGTCTATCTAGCCGCCTACGTCTGGGCGCTCTCGTGGTCGCCTCCTTAAGTTGACATTAACCAAAATTGGCATAGGTGGGTACGAAAATAAGACGAACATGGCTGTCAGGTTGTAATATGGTGGTATGAGTAGCGCGAAAATCTTGGCGTGTATACGTCGCGAAACCCTTTCCAGTCACGTGCGGCACATACCGGGTGTATACCACGGGCCGCGGGATGCTGGTATGAGCCACAGGTGATTCACAGTGGATATCTACCTAGGAACGGCGAGACAGACATTGATAATTTAAGCGGGTGCACGTCCAGAAAATCCGGTATCAGGTGCGTGGACCCGACGTATGCAATGAATAGAAATCCGGATCCCAGCAGGAGTCGAAACCAGGTACTCTGAATGGATATCAAATATTCTACCACAGAGCCAAGCCAGAACTGAAATTACTTTTGAAAACATCCTATGCGCAAGAAAAATGTCGGTGCAACCAACATCAATTGTGGTAGCAGTGCTGACTATCTAATTTCATGGCAAGGTAATAAACATTACTCATGTACTCATATGAAACAGATGTTGCGTCGGCTTAACACCTATTTTGGTTTCATTAAGACTTGTTGTTGGGCGAGTTGATGTTGGTTAGGCGCGGCGACTAGACTTAGCTACTGGGGCAAACAATGAAGCCCGGCGAAACAATCCATACCCGTTTGGCTAGTTTTCTTATGTTTAGTGGTGCCACATTTGACAAATGTTGGAACTCACATAAAACAACTTGATTTTTATTTCACGGATGGCGCTACCCCCTAACAATCGCCTGTGAGATGTATGATTTGTTGAAAATATTTTGTTTCAAGCACTGGGTGGTCGAGTTAGTGAGCACAAGTAGATACAAGACACAATATACCTCTACTAATGTACAATGCTCTTTGTGAATTACCGTCTAAAAGGAAAAAAAAAGCCACTTTCTACGGAACTACCTAGCAGAAAAATTACCTAAATTCACTGCAGTCCTGTAGGATCCCTAAACAACATAAAAGGAATTTTCTCTTCATAGAATCCTAGATAGAGGCCTGCTGCTTGGTTATATAGGAGTTCAGAGTTTTAGCTTGAACAGTTTTGTCACTTCCTCGGTAATGAGTGACCAAGTAGAGCCATAAACTGCCGCATTGACGTAATAATAATTCATTAAGTTTTCATCACAGCTCAAAAAAACTTCGCGTAGAAAATAAGTATATTCTAGTCTAAAGATCCACTAAATATTGTAGTTCTACATTGAAAAGAAAAAAAGATATTCACTGACAAACTTTCATTACTTTGCCCATTTTTATTGAAGCCTAAATAAATAACTGATCACTTCATACGCAATATCTCTTCATAGAAACCTTGCATAACACTTCGTCTAAAGGCACAGTAAATTTCGCTGTGTCATGTTGAACAGTTTCGTCGTACTCGCAGTAGAACGGAAGCTTGTACAGCGAAAACTTTTTTTGTTGCTCACGCTATTTTCATTTCGCTTAAATAACGCTTCGGACCAGGCGATAATAGCCGGTGTCATTCGAAAGCCGAGATTGTAAGCTTTCCAAATTTGCACAATTATAATTTATACATAGAGCGCAGCGAGCACAGTGCGTCAGCAAACAATGCCTAAAATGCGGAGAGGTTACCGCCGGAGTGGGACCGCCACCTGAAAGGGGAACTCCGGTGCATTTTCGACCATATTGAGGTAATGCCGTTTTGAAATAGCATTAACAGTCCTGTAACAGCTACGGTGGTTCATTTTGCCGAGAGACTCCTCAATAATTTTAAATAAACAAAAATCTATGAGTCAGAACCGAAACCGAAACAGGGAGCTGCTCCGGGCTGGGTATACGATGACGTCACGACACGCCGCCACGGCTGGCCAGGCTGTAAACATAGCACATGTGCTTCTTCTATCGCGCGAAAAGAAAGTTGGCGACGTCATACGACGCGAAATCAAGCTGTGCCACCTCGCCTGAACTTACCAGTGACAAGTTCAGCGATGATTGCAGTTACTATCTGAGCGCGGAAGCATCGCTTTTTGATTTCGACCTGCCGGCGCGTGAAGCATCTGACGTGCCTCCAATCGATCTCCTCGTTGCTCAATATTGTGCATGTTTAGTGCAAGACCCGATGTCAGCGACGACTAACACGATATGCAGCTGACAAAACCGAACTCTGCTCGCGTCGTCGTCGCCTCGTAGAAGAAAGCGCGCGCTGCATCCGTCTGCTGGGCGAGGCGGGGTTTTGAAAAAGAGTAGACACATACGTCACATACACATGGTGGCCCAGCTTTACAAGCGTGATTCCAGAATTGGCTACCAAATTTTAAAATTCGTTTTCTAAAAAGTTAAACAACTTACGGTTGTATAAATTGGCACATATCACCACGGTATTCACGAGAACATATTGTCACGCGCGTTTCTTATTTCACTTTTACTGTATTCGGTTTACGCCCACAAAAGACTGTGAACAAACAGTGCCTGCAGTGTTCGAGAAGGTTCACGATTCTAGTAGATCATTTTGTTAAGATTGCGTGCAAGACGCGAACACCCAAGATTATTCGAGAGCTTGCGCGACGACCAGAGATAAGACTAGAATGTTCGACGCGTGATCTATAAAAGCCGTCGCGTTCCAACGATGAACAGTTGATCGACGGCCGACACTCTGTTCGCCGCTATCAGTGCCAGCGTGTATTGCTGTAATCTTACTTTCCGTTTACCGGCCACAAGTTCGGCCTAATAAACAGTTTCATCTTAGGCACGTCGCCTGCTGCCTTCGTCGACGTCACGACCACGTGACATCTGGTGGAGGTGCTTCCTGGTCGATGTACCGAACGCCCCCCTCCAGCCGTGAGCCAAGCCCACATCGGGAAGAAGACATCGGCGCCAACCTCGATCAGCGAGCTAGCCGCAGGCAGAAGGGACTTCAGCCAGAGTACGGGCTACTTCCCGAGACAACCAGGCAGCCCAAAACCACGACAGCGACCGCAGATACGATGGCAGCCCCTGTACCGCCCACAACGGTCGTCATGCACCAACCCCGAGAGCCGCCGACGTTTCCGCGGTTCACCATGCGAGGACCCAGAAAGCTGGCTGGAGGAATACGAGCGGGTCGCCACGTTCAACCACTGGGACTCCGACGAGAAGCTGCGCCGGGCCTACTTTTACCTAGAAGACTCTGCAAGGACCTGGTTTGAGAACCGGGAGTCTGCCCTTCAAACCTGGGATCTCTTCCGCGGCACATTCCTGGACACGTTCAGGAGCATCGCCCGCAAGGAAAGAGCCGCGACATTGCTGGAGACGCGGGTGCAACTCCCGAACGAAAATGTCACCATCTTCGTGGAAGAAATGAAACGGCTGTTCCGGCACGCTGACCCCGACATGCCCGAGGAGAAGAAGGTACGTTTGCTCATGCGAGGGGTCAAGCAAGAACTATTCGCTGGATTGATGAGAAACCCACCGAAGACCGTTCAGGAATTCCACTCGGGAAGCGACTACGATCGAAAAGACGCTAGAAACGCGCACACGGCAGTTCGATCGCAGGTCGACGCCAGGCTACGGAGACATTCAATCGCTATGCGCCGACGACCTGCGCGAGACCATAAGAGCCGTGGTGCGAGAAGAACTTCGCCGAATATTGCCGTCGTGCCAGCCACAAGTTTCCTCCATTGCAGACATCGTCAGAGAGGAAATCCAACAATCGCTCGACATCACCGTCGTTTACAAGTCCGGCCGAAAACATTCTGACGCCGACTGCTTGTCTCGCGCCCCCCGTCGACCCGCCGCCGCAGGACGACCACGAGGATGACTTCTTCTTGGGAACCATAAGTACCGACGACTTCGCCGAACGACAGCGAGCCGACCCGGAACTCAGGGGCCTTATGGAGTACCTTGAAGGCAAGACAGCCATTGTTCCGAAGGCATTCAAGCGAGGACTCGCATCGTTCCTCTTGCGAAACAGCGTTCTCATAAAGAAGAATTTCTCGCCGCTTCGAGCCGACTACCTTCTCGTAGTGCCTTCAGCAATGCGTCCAGAAGTCCTCCAGGCACTACACGACGACCCGACGGCTGGACACCTCGGACTTTCCCGCGCGCTCGCTAGAGTACAGGAAAAGTACTACTGGCCGCGCCTTGCCGCCGACGTCGCCCGCTACCTAAGGACGTGCCGAGACTGTCAGCGACGGAAGACACCGCCCACAAGACCAGGGAGGCTTCCTTCAGCCGATCGAGCCTCCTCGGCGACCGTTCCAGCAGATCGGGATGGACCTCCTGGGGCCGTTCCCAACGTCGATTTGCGGAAATAAATGGATCGTCGTGGCTAACCGACTACCTCACCCGCTACGCCGAAACAAAGGCCCTGCCTAAAGGCAGTGCCGCCGAGGTAGCCAAGTTCTTCGTTGAGAACATCGTCCTTCGACACGGCGCCCCAGAGGTTCTCATCACCGACAGAGGTACGGCGTTTACTGCGGAGCTCACTCAGGCGATCTTGAGATACAGCCAGACAAGCCACCGCCGGACCACCGCCTACCACCCACAGACCAATGGCCTCACCGAGCGTCTCAACAAGACCATCGCCGACATGCTGGCCATGTACGTCGACGTCGAGCACAAGACGTGGGATGCCATCCTTCCGTATGTGACCTTCGCGTACAACACGGCCGTGCAAGAAACGACCCAGATGACGCCATACAAGTTGGTCTACGGACGCAGCCCGACAACGACGCTCGACGCGATGTTACCAAACGTCACCGAGGAAGAAAACGTCGACGTCACCGCCTACCTACAGCGCGCCGAAGAAGCCCGGCAACTCGCCCGTCTGCGTATCCAGTGCCAGCAAAAGACCGACAGCCGTCGCTACAACCTTCGACGACGCTTCGTGGAATACCAGCCTGGCGACCGTGTGTGGGTCTGGACACCCATACGCCGACGTGGACTTTGTGAAAAGCTTCTTCGGCGATACTTCGGGCCTTACAAGGTTGCTTCGACGTGTAGGCGCTCTAGACTACGAGGTCGTTCCCGACGGCATTACGAACTCTCAGCGGCGCCGCTCGCGGCCTGAAGTCGTCCATGTCGTGCGCCTCAAGCCGTTTTACGCGCGTTAGTGGACCTGAGGACCGTACTTTTGATTTATTGTTGTACTTTTTTGCTTGTGCCTAGTGATTATTGTACTTTCTCGCTTTATGGTTGTTATTGTTGCATGCATTTACCCCCCGCGTGTTCTGTTTAAAGCATCGGGACGATGCTTTTTCAGAGGGGGGGCATTGTCACGCGGGTTTCTTATTTCACTTTTACTGTATTCGGTTTACGCCCACAAAGACTGTGAACAAACAGTGCCTGCAGTGTTCGAGAAGGTTCACGATTCTAGTAGATCATTTTGTTAAGATTGCGCGCAAGACGCGAACACCCAAGATTATTCGAGAGCTTGCGCGACGACCAGAGATAAGACTAGAATGTTCGACGCGTGATCTATAAAAGCCGTCGCGTTCCAACGATGAACAGTTGATCGACGGGCCGACGCTCTGTTCGCCGCTATCAGTGCCAGCGTGTATTGCTGTAATCTTACTTTCCGTTTACCGGCCACAAGTTCGGCCTAATAAACAGTTTCATCTTAGACACGTCGCCTGCTGCCTTCGTCGACGTCACGAACACGTGACAATATGTTGAAAGTTTTATTCAAATCCGTGAATATCGAAAAATCGCCGGAGTTCCCCCTTTAATGCAACGGCTCACGGTAGTCTGGTGGCGCCCGATGTACGATTCAGCGCCAATACTTCCTTGGAAACTCCCTGTGCCGTAGAAGCGGAGCGCACAGAGGACTTCCTCCTCTACGGTAAGGGACTGGGGCCCACCGCGTAGTCTGCGTAAACGTGGGTGGTCGGCAAGCTCGTCGCATAACCAACGCAAAGGACGTTTTGGAAAGAGGAAAATGTTTCCGGAAACTGCTCGTCCATGAGCACACGGAACGGGTCACTCCGCTCACATTGCCGTCTGCCACCACTGGAAGCGAGCGCTAAAGCTGCTGCTGCTGCCGCCGCCATGTCACTGCCGAGTTGAGCTCGGGCAGCCTCAGAATCAACGAGTTTGCAACCGAGCTCGCGTGTCAATAACTTTGATTGACAGACGCCCACGGCAAGGCTTTGGCCCGCCCACCGCATCTGGGCCCAGTGCCACATGGTTGGGCCCGCCCACAACTCACAACGAAAGGCCAGCCACCGACACGATCCGTAAACATCAATGAATTACGGCGAACCACCGTCGCAAACGCTCACGATAACGCCCGATTGTACGATTAGGCACTGAGTGAACATGTTCCACCGCTGAAGCCACTCACGAACAGCACACAAAGGCCACATACACCTTGCTACTCACTGGAATTGCACACCGCGTCTGTTCCACGCACGATGGCCAACGCGCCTTCACAAACACGCACACATCTCTTCGTTTGCGTAGCACACAAGCAAGAATGCGTACAGCGGCGTACAGTGCCGTCCTCTGTTAGGGTGAACACAGCTCAGCGTGGCAGCGCTCTGCGGAGCGCCAGTGCAGCCGGCGCGGCCGCGCATCGAATCGAAGGGGCGCAGGCGCACACGAGCGCGCCGCTCTTGCTGTACTATACAGACAAGCAAGACCGGCGCCTGGCTACCACGGAACGACACGCTTGAGCGATGTATCAGACGGCGTAAAGCATCTCCCGTGTGTCCGTGCGCGCATGCGCCGCCAAGCTTCTATGCGCGGGCCGCGCCGGCGGCACTGGCGCTGCGCGGAGCGCTGTCACGCTGAGCCGTGTTCACCCTAACAGTGGACGGCACTGTACGTCTGGAAGCCCATACTGACGCATCACGTCGACAACGAAGGAGCGCTTTCAGCCCCCCATATTCCACACATTACTTTCCATGATCGCACTGCACAGCACACAAATGCCACACACCCCTCTCGACCTCCTGCACATCGCGTCTGTTCCACAAACGACGGCTAACGCGCCTTCAGGAACACGCACATATCACAGCGTTTACGTAGCACACAGACACGAATGCGCACTTTCGAAGCAGCGCTTTCAAGCACCCACTATTCCATACATCACTTTTCACGATCGCACTGTCGTCGATATTTCGTATCGGCACCCCGCCGCGAAGACACTCACACTGTAAGCAAAGTTTCATCCTTTGTGTCCGCTACGATGCCTTAGTCAAGCCCACAATCGAGCAGCACACTGGCATGCATTCCATACAACGATCTTCGGTGGTACTGCTCACTGACGAACATCATTGGCCAGCGCATCACTTCACAATTTACAACTTCGAAGCAACGCACAGACTAGGCACACACGCAAGCTGAAGCAAACATTAAACCACGCGGCCGCGACGCCTCGCATTCCACTTACGCCGCGATAACAAACAGACGCGCAGGCGCCACAAGGTCTATCCAAATAGGTCGCGAAACTTCGGGCGAAAAGCGGTTCAGAAGCTATTGCCAGCGACATCAGCATGGGGAGTTATGGGAGCTGCGATTGAAGCGCGACTATGTTTGGAGGGAACAAACACTAATAGTGAAAAACCAAAGTTTTATTCACAGGCGAAGCAATCGTTATGTTTTACAAATGAAATTTATTTCCCCAACAATATTATGTAAGTGCAATCAGCAAATAATTTATGACAGTGCTTTATTATTACGAAAAAATTTTTTTCTTATATAGCGCCCTCTGCACACGCCATTATTACTCAGTGCAGCCCTTGCCCTGCATGGAAAGGCGCGCTCGTAAAATTCGTCTGTGATGTGATGACCCGCCCCCCTCACGTTTGTTAGTGTTCCGCACTTGCTTGCGTTCTCTGAATTATTGTGGTGAAAATTTAAGTTGTGCTGTGCGCGAAGTTGTGACGTGCGTTGCATCGTTGGTGAACGTCTTGAGTACTGTGTCGAACGGGCAGCGGGACGATACGGATAACATTTAACGTCGAGTGCATGCCTTCGGTACCTGCGGAAACGATGTGCTGTGCCAAGGATGCAGTAGCAACACACGTATGCCTGGCGACCCATGTCTTCTAGATAAGAAACAAGGGCAACAGTTAGGAGGACTGTGCTCACTGGACTTTCATGCATCAGTATTCCTGCGGCCCGGTTTTCTTCTTGAACACGCAGTGCCTACGGTTATTCGTGTTATCGGTGAGCAGATCGCTAAGTTATCTATCGCGCTACAATTCGCATACCTGTACTCGCATATGTAACGGCAATTTATCGGAGCATGAGGCAAAACAAAGCGCATGTAGTGTTCCGCACACTTTTTGTGCTTTTTTCACTTGGTGCTCATTTTGTGCAGAGTAATAAAATTGAGTTATTGTGATTTCGAATAAAACTGAAGTGTCATAATTCTGGCGGGACTAAGCGTCATTTCTTCTTGTTAGAACTGAAGAACACAAGCAGTGTGCACACTAAGGAACCTGCGTATGTGCGAAGCAAATAAGCAGCTCTGCAGATATGAAAGGTACACTGCTGCTTGCTTTAATCCATCTGTGGAAGATGCCACCAACGCCGAATAAAAGTTCCAAGAATAAGTTTCCCAGTGAAACCGAAGCGAATTTAACGGTAGTACACTTAAACATCACAATCTATTCATGAGTCGATATTAGTTTAGCTAGCGTTCACTTGAAGCACACTCGTGGAGGACTCGCCGGCGATCGCCTTAGCACGAGTCCTTAGCAATCAGGGGCCTGCGAAAACTAATTCGCGATCAAATTTCGCGATAGTGTCAACAAATTGACGTCACTTGTTTACCAGCTATTGCGTCACATCCGCTTTATTTTTTGTTCCGCCGGAAGTGTCCCCTCCTCATACAGATGGAGCTAAGCCCCATGAGCAGCTGATGAGCCGCCATTTTCTGAACGTATGGGCTTCTATGGAAGCTTCGCTACCAGTTACATTTACCTTGGGCGCCATTCGGCGAGCCCACTAGCGACATTTACGGCAAAAAATGCTACTATTTTGTTTGTCTGTAGAAACATTCTTTCTATACTCGCGGACAACATTTCTTGGCAATGCAGCGAAGGCTACAGAGCCAAATTGCGCGTATCCTACCGCTAATGAATGTAGTCCCACTGTTGTGTCCTTATTTTCTGCATGAAATATGAAAAATACTGCCTTCATCTTTTGCATGTGTACCCTTTTAGACGGGACACAGCTCGCACCAGTAAGATATCCGTATTTGTTTTAATTTATACGTTTTCACTTCGCGTTTTTACACGCGTGAGAGAGCCGCGCCCTTTACGTGCACCTCGAACGCCAAGCGGCGTCTGCGTCGATATGAAACGCTGATCGCGCGCAGCCATCACTTTTCCACAGCGGTGCGCGGAACGCATGCCATACCGGACTACGTCGCGTAGTAGTACATGTGCAGAAGCTCCGCCCCTGTAGCTTTCCCTTCATTGCCAAGAAAAGTTGTCCGCGAGTATAGCCATTTATTCTGACAGGAAATTCTTCTCGCATATGTTATAGATATGAAAAAAAAATCACGCCATATCCACGAAGTGAATGATGATCAGTGGGCGAAGCTCGATCGTTTTCATCCATGGCAGAAAGAGAATGCGTGGTCTGGAACGCGCTTATACTTCATGGTCATCAGCGTCATCGTCATCGTTATCACGTGTAGTGGGTACAATCCACTATACTGAAACGCGCTCATACGTCGTCGTTATCACGTGTAGTGGGTACATTCCCCTATACTGCGTCATCGTCATCTTTATCACGTGGAGTGGGTACATTCCACCACACGTGGCTACCTACCTACCTACCTACTACTACTACTACTGCGACCACAGAGGAGGGACAGACCCACACCCTAAGGAGCTTCGCCCCTAAAACATATACATTCATTCACCTGTTATATTCGATTGAAGCGACGGCAGCTGCACGGCAGCGCTGCATATGCGACCTTGTTGCCTTCGACTGCACTCACCGGATGGAACGAAAGAACTTGTTCGAAAGAGGAAAAATTGCACCATCTCCCGCTAAAGGGAACCATGTGTAGATGTGAAGCAGCGGGCGCTAACGCTTACACTGGCGGCGGCGTTGACGGTGGCGCTCATCGCAGCGTTGCGCAGGAGAGAAAATTCCCCATCTCCCGCTAAAGGGAATCATGTGTGGATGCGAAGCAGCGGGGAGATCGCCGCTCTCATTTCACGGCAGTGGTCCGGGCGCTCATCGCGGCGCTGCGCAGGAGAGAGAATGAGGCGCGCGCGCTCCGTCATTTTCATACCGAGGAACTACCGTGGCGCCCCCCAGCGGAGTAAGCAGCTGTCACACCACCTGTCGTTCGCACCGCTCCGTAGAGGATTCCTAGAGGAAAGGACGGGGGGGGACCGCAGGAGAGGAGAGAGAGGGGAGGGGACGTGCATGCGCTGTGGGGGGTGTGGGACGCGTGAGCCGCTCCGTAGAGTAGATGATTCCAAGAGGAGAGAGGGAGAGAGAACGCACATGCGCTATGGGGATGTGGGACGCCGCTCCGTAGAGTAGAGAGGACGCGCATGCGCCGCTCCGTAGAGTAGATGATTCCCAGAGTACAGGAAGGGGGGTGAGCGTAGGAGAGCACAGGGGAGGGGACGCGCATGCGCTGAGGAGGTATGTGGGACGCGGTGGAATCGCTCCGTAGAGTAGACGATTCCTAGAGGAGAGAAAGGGGGGTGACCTTAGGAGAGAGAGGGGGGAGGGGACGCGCATGCGCTGGTGTGGTACGCGGGAAGGAGGGACGGACTAAGCCCCCTCCAAACACATAAAAGCAAGATTAAGGAATGGGGGGCAACCTGGGCGACAGACACCACCTGCCTAGCCATTGCTAGGCAGCCTCTCTGTGCTCTCGGCCATGACTCTGATGACTGTGTTAGGGTTGACGGCCTTCATATTACTACAGGGTTCTGGTTCGCATAATGGGTGCTTCCCTACTTCATGACAGTGGCCGGACGCGGGACAGGAGACGGGGGGACGGGAGATGGCGGACGCGGGACACGGGAGGGACGGACAGAGCCCCGAGCATAAGATGCTTCGCATCTAAAACGCCCGCAAGCACACCTCTGGGAGGAGCGACGTTCAGTTGCAAAAGACATAGTGCGGCGCCCGTACTGGCGTTGCCGCACTGTTGATGTGTTTGCTGTGTGGCGGCGCTGACGCGTTTGAAGACGTTGTTCCCTTGAAAACCGCCGCAAATGCTGCACAAGCGCTTGTGACGCCACGCGCGTTTTTGTAGCCGCTTTACGCCCCTCTTTTTTCTCGCTCTCCGTACTGTCCTCCTGTCATGACTGCGCGGGCCGAGCTCAGAGCAAGCTCGGTCACCCGGGGAAGCTCGGGTGATCCTGCATACCACCCCTGAAGAGCACCCCGGCGGCACTGCTAACACAAAATTTCAACATAACGTGAACTAAAACAAACCGGCTGGGAGTGGGAAACTGTGCCTAAAAAAACCCGCTAGTGAAAGCGTTAACCAAAGAAGAGAAATTGATGAAGGGATTTTTTTTCTTTGTACGAAGGCCGTGATCTTGCGTTGTTCAGTAGCGCAGGAGCCAGTTATAATTTCAATAGCCCTAAGCACGTCACAAACATAAGTTATATCAGAGTCTTTCAATGCTTTTATCTGGTTATATACATAGGGCATTATTTGTAGTATATAACTTTTGTAGAGTAATTAGGATATAAATGTAAAGAAATGTGTCATAATCACTACGCTACAGTTCAAATAACGTCCCCTATACTTTCCTTCGCTTCATTGCCTTTTGGTTTCATTAGCTTGCGAAAGAGAGTTACAGGACGTGACCAAAGAGGGGTCCCAATTTTTGTCTATTTGCTTCCATAACATCTTTCTCCAAGGAAGCTGGAACTCCAAACCAACATGAACTCTCACATCAACGTGAAGTCTGAACAGCTCAAACAAATCACGGAGTATTCGCTTTAAGGATGCTATAACCTCGTAGCTTCTCGCTTTATGTGTCCACATGGTGCGAGATGGTAAAACGTGTGAGAAGGAAGGATCATCTGCTCATGAAGCGGACCAAAACAAGAATTATATTATGCAGCATTCATGCCGGAAATGGTTCTGGGCCACCAGCGATGGGCGCGCTTTGGGATTTCTCTATAATTAATTTTGATCGCTGTCTTCACGGCAAGCAGGTCGCTAAATAAGTAAGTGCCCTAGCGCATATGAATAATGGATGTCGGCTATAAGCTCTTAATCGGTATTTAAGCCGTACTGAACTTTGAGAATCACCTAATGAAAAGATGAGTGTGTAGGTGGAAAAGTGAATTTGCAAAGGTCAGCTTGGCTGTTCTGGCAGAGAGTTTACTTTTTTGCATTTGCGATGCCATGGGTTGAAAATTATGGTGCGCCAGGCGCTAGCAAGTGACGATAGTTATTTTATGAGCCGTACGTAACCGTGGTAGAATGTGCACCTTTCGAAGCAGTATCATTTAAGGCTCATAATTATTACAGAATCCCTTTCTACTCCCCTTTCCGTTTTCCCCCAGTGTAGGGTAGCCAACCGGACTGCTGTCTGGTTAACCTCCTTGCCTTCTCCCTTTTGTATTCCTTCTTTCCTTCCTCTATCTGATTGCACTTTTGGACATTGTGAGGCTTCTTTAATAGCTTGATGGCAGAAAAGTTGTGTCATCAGAATCAGAATATTTTTTTCTGTGGACTTCCTGGCAAAAAGCTGCAAATTGCAGCGTGAATGTGTCTGAAGGCCCTCACATGGCAGCAGACAGTCTGCTATCTAAACTGTCCCCTCAGTTGATAAAATTTACATCAATGTAATCAAACACAGTTGCATATTGCAGGGGAATCGCGGATTACAAACAGGGCTTTCATTTTACTGACGTCGATAGCAATTACCAAGCTTCAAGTCGTGCTGAATGAGATTGGGCAACGCTTGCCCTGGGTGCTTCATAATTGTTGTGATGTATTCTTTCTTTTATTCGGTTGCATTGCATAATGAACTCGAGAACTCTGTAATATCACAGTATTTGCAGACATCAAGCCGCAGTAGATAAGGTAAAAAGACATTTTACCGCTTACCTTTCTGCGTCTGAAACGAAACACTTGTGAGCATTTTAAAGTAGACGGCGAAAGTAGAGATTTCATTGTTCTTTTCACTTTTTTTTATTAGGAGTCATTGCACGCCATAACCTCGTCAACGTTCTTACATATTTCTGCTGAACTAGCGAGGCATTACGCCAGGTGGGTAAGATTGCGCTCATGGCATTAAAGTTTATTGATTAATTTAATTTTATTTATCGAATACTGTGGACACGCAGTCCAGTCGGGGAGGGCAAAAAGTGATACGTGTAGTGTAACACGTTTGGAATAAAGAAAAACTAAAACAGAGAACAAAACCAATGTTACTGAAATATGGTGATTAAGGTTGCGCAAACACTACAACACAAAGCAATAATAATGAAGATTACGATGTCTGTTCGAATAAGCAATTGCAATCCGTTATAGTACGAGGAAAAAATTGTAAATGTTTTCGTTCTCGCGAAGCAAGGAGGGAATGCATCGTATCTACGGGGGGTGCGGCGGCAGCATTTTCGATGGAGGCGAAAATGCTTGAGGCCCGTGTACATAGATTTAGGTGCACGTAAAAGAACCCCAGGTAGGTCGAAATTTCCGGAGCCCTTCCACTACGGCGTCTCATAATCATATCGTGGTTTTGAGATGTTAAACCCCAGATATTATTATTATTATCTACGGGGACGTGTCATCATCATCATGATTCTCATCCTGTTTTAGTCCACTGCAGGACAAAGGCCTCTCCCAATGATAGGCAGTTCACACTATCCTGTGCGAGCTCATTATGTTTTATCCCTGCGAACTTCTTAATTTCGTCCCTTCATCCAGCTCTCCGCCTTCCCCAACTGCGTTTCCCATCCCTTGGTAAGCATTCACTTGTTCTTACTGTGTGTTCTACGCATTACATGGCCACCCAGGTCCTTTTTTAGGGGCGAAGCTCCTTATGGCATAGGCTAGTCCCTCGCCGTTGTCGTAGCCACGCTAGTGCGATGACGATGACGCTGCCATCACGGCACAGCACATGGATAGTACCCACTATACGTCATAACGATGACGATGACGCTGATAACGATGAAGAATAAGCCACCTCTAGTTCTCAGAATGATCACGAGATGGCGCTGCGGTGCCGCAATACGTGAATTGATTGAATAGATGGTGCGGAAGCGCTCGCTGCGTTGCAGATGCGTGCTCTAGTGTGACAGGAGAGCGTTAGAATCTGATTGGATGGACGTGCATTGCTCTCGTTTAATCGGTTACCGCTAGAGGTGCATCGCAGCTCGAATCTCATTGGATGGGAGATCGTTCGAGATCGTTCTATGCGCGTTAGTGTGATGGGAGACCGCTAGGGGTGAGCGGTATAAAATGCGCTCAAGCTTCGCCCACTCATCATCATTCACCGCGTGGATATGCTGTAAATTTTTTTTCCCTGAATGTCAACTAGGATATCTGGAACTCCTCTCTGTTCCCTTACCCATTTTGCCGTCTTCCAATCTCTTAATGTTATCCCTTTGATTGCACGTTCCATAGCACGCTGCGTGGTCCTCAGCTTTTGCTCTAGTCCTCTTGTTATTCTCAATCTTTCAACCCTATATGTTAGAACTGGCAGTATTCAGTGGTTTTATACTTTTCGCTTTAATGATAGTAGCAGATTTCCGTGATATTATTTGAATGCGCTCAAACACATTATTATTCTTGCATGAATTTCTTTTTTGTGATTAGGTTCTCCCGTGAGTAGTTGTCCTAGGTATACATATTTCATGTATACACTCCACTGTCTGCTTTCCGATTTTAAACACTTTCTTTTTCGCCGGGCTATGTAACATTATCTTTGTTTTCGTCATATTCATTTTGAGGCCTACTTTAATACTTTCTCGGTCTAATTCCTCAATCATTTTTCGCACTTCGTTGTTATCGTCACTGAAGACGTGTGCTTCGGGTTAGATCACTAATGCGAAGAGAAAACGCGGATGGTGAAGTTTGCAATCTGAAATGGCAAGAACTGCGTGGACGAGGCATGTGAACTCATTGCCTAATTTTCAAAAGAAATCTTCAATACATCATATATGCGTACCTGACAGAGAATACCCTGCTGAGAATTAGGACCTTGATGGAATGTTGTAGAATATAGCTGATGGCGCTAGACATTGCTGCGTCTTCACTAAAGATAATCTACGATAGGGAAAATTAAATTGTACGAACGTGCCACTGCTTGAAAATTTGGCGGATGAACTTATATTTTTCTGTCTCTCTCGAGGACTCCGGTGGCGGAATGCTTGCATGAATCGAACTGAGTCAAAAGATAATCCAATTTACATTCCTTCAGTTTCGAAACCGTGTGCTGCCTTTCTTTTTTTTTAGCATTTGATATGTTTAAAACAATTATCTGCCTTTTTTCTCTGTTTGAGTCTTCATTGCTACACATCCTTCGTCTTAAGGGGCCCCCGAAACTGTCCGAGAATATTTAATATTTCACATCGCGCTGTCTCGAGGCAATTCTCACCCATCCATCTGTTTTTTGTTGTCATGCATCTATTGCCCGTAGCGCCATCGCCTGCTGTAATTTGTTGTTTCTGTTTTTTTTTTACAATGTAGCGGTTGAGATGTTAACTGCTAGTATCTGAAGCGCGTAAAAAGAGAATTTTCTTAATTCAGTTTGACAAGTAACGCGCTGCTTCTCTACGCCTAGTTGATGATTTAGTGGATATGCCGCATGTTTCTGAAACAAATGTACGCTTTTTTATAATTATAAAATATTAGCGGTTTAAAGTGTCCAAACATTGTAATGTATTATTACTAAGGCATAGGCTCAAATTTTTGGGATATGGCGCTAGATTTCAAATGTCGTGTTCATTTGAATTTGAATCAATCATAAGGCAGCCCAAAAGCCTCACCAGGCTAAGAATAATAATCCAATCTCGTAAACCAGTAAATATTCGTATTCCATTTCTTCTTCCTCTAACCCTGTCACATGTTGCTCTGGGAAACCTTATGCTGCAAACATTTCCCCTAATGTTTCCTCTAAGCCTACTAATAAAGTCAGCGTGGTTTTCAAGGCAGAAACAATTCTATCCGGCTGCATAAATTTAACGTTTGGGCAGAGGCGCCCGCAGCCCAATAATTATTTTTCATAGCACCTTGACCTTTGCAAAGAGAGATATCGATCCAACTCGAAAGCGTCTTCACGTAATTTGTTTATTTGTAGGGGTGTGCAAATATTCGAGTTTCGGCCGTCCGGCAAGCCGAAGATGCCGCCCGGGTCCAAGGACTTCGAGCAGTCACCTGAGGCACCGCCATCATCATCGACGGAGAGTGGGAAGGAACAGGGGTCAATCCCCTCTTCCCCCAGCCTCGCCCGAAGGAAACTGCCGGACTTTAAATAAAGTTTATTCATTCATTCGAATTCGAATCAAATAATTCGACTGGACGAATCTATAAAGCGCGACAAAGGCTAATGCTGCAGTTTTGTTAGAGTGGGGTGGCTAAAACTAACGGTAATGTCGTTACGGAAAGCCATCCGCTAAAACTTTCATCGATAAACTGGTTCAAAAGTGAGCGCACACTTATTTTAAAGGAGATTAAGCCATTGCTGCACGTCATGGCTCCAGCAGAAAAGGCCAGAGAACAGTCTACGAGACTGTCAAACTGCTAGCTTCAAAAAAATAACCAGCACCGAGTTCACAACTTGTAGTCAAGAGGTTAAAAAAATACTCGAATGAGCTCCTGACCCCAAGAGGGAATTATATTTTGAAATAGTGGAAAGCGCGTAGAGCTGCACTTCATCCAGGTATCGTCAAAATTGCTTTGCGATACCTTCCCTTCCCTGCTACTGAGGCGCCCAGTGAGCGCATGTTTCAATTGAACACCGTAACATCACGGCGAGAAAGTTTGCAGCCAGGTCATGTAAAACAACTTGTGTTTCTGCATGACAATTTGTAGTCTTTCGGTGGCAGTCAAACACCGTGTCATTTGCTCGAGGACATGAGCAGATGCATTTCTTTGTTTGTTTCAATTTTCAATAAAATCTTTGGTATTCGATATTCGATTCGATATTCGACATTTTTGGCTACTATTCGGCACTATTCGATACATTTGAATTCGATTAGAGATAAAGTTTCACTATTCGCACACCCCTATTTATTTGCTGCGCCACGAGAAAAATTTCCGGCAGATACCCGTTTGCATCCAAAATTTCTCCGGCAGTTTTCACGGCATAGTTAGGGAAACGCCGCTTCGCCTTTTTTAATGATTCAAATGGCGAGATAAGATGCGTGAACTTCCGTTGGTGTTCGTTAGCAGGGGTATGCGAAACGCCCCCCCATCAAGTCACGAGGCTCTGCGCCAACAGTGAAGACACAGTAGCACTCTCCATAGGCGTGTGCACGAGGGGGGGGCATAGGGGGCGGCCGCCCCCCCTAGTCACCTAAGAAGGGGGGGGGCGCAAAGTCTGCCCCATACATTGACTTAATAGGGAAGGGGGGGCGCTGCGACAAGCCTTCGCCCCCCCCCCCCCCCTGAAGGGGAACCCTGCGCACGCCTATGGCACTCTTTGTAAGCATCTTAAAGAATGGCTTCTAATGACTGAACGACTACATTCGTGTCCTTCGATTTCGCTTCTTTGCGGCCACTGTAAGCTGGGGTCCTGATCATAGCACTGATGTAATTTGATTCCCCAAAATCTACGTAACAAAAGCCCAGCTATTTGTAGCTACGTGCCCCGGCCAGCTATCGAGTCGACACAGAAGTCCAAACGCCTCGCACTGTCGCTTTTCCATTTCCTCTCTCTAGACGGTACTGCAGAAAGCACGCATGTCTCGCAGTCCTAAGCAGCCAACTAACTGTCGTTCGTTTTCTTTGCACCTGTCCTCTATTTTCGATCATCTAGAGCACCCAAATTTCTTCGTTTCGGCATTCCTTGCTTGCGTTTACTGTTTTGAATTTATAAAAACACTTGCGGGAATTCTGGCACTCTGGCAGTGGTGACCATAGCAAAAGAACCTTGCCTGAATGTTCATGTATTACTACTTTTTGCTGATGCCCAAGCTTCGGGCTAGCTTTGGTTCTGCAAACTCGTCAGCATGGATATACCGACGCTGTGAGCAGCCTGCTGCACCGACGGACAGATCAAGATTACTCGTACAGTCGCGTAGGAAGACGCCGCCCCTTAAGGTTATCGACGGAATCCTCTGAAAGTGAACTTTTTAGTGGTTTGGTGCGACGGAAACTTTCACTCTGGCAGCGGTGACGGCGGAAGAAGGACCTTGCCTGGATCTTCGTGTACTTGTACTTTTTACAAGGTGGAAAAACTGCTTTGGTGTTTTTCTGAGCTTAGCTCGCTAGCGTGCTCTTTGCTGCCAGTGCATTTCTCTCATTTTGGTGTTCATTTCTCAAGCTCAGTTTAAAAAGTAACTTTTCAATATGGCTACTAACAAGGATGGCCTATACTTGCCCTGTAGCGAAGGGCTCCCAGCGACCGGGTTCGTGAAGTGCACGGAGTGTATTAGTGCGATAGCAATTATATGGACACTCTCGGCTGCTTTTCGCCGTCGGCGTTGGCGTCATGCCCCGTATATGTATTTGTATATGTATAAATATGAAAACCACGAAAAAAAAATAAATTCAGAAAAATATTTTTCGACGCGCGGAATCTAACGGGCGACCTCTCGCTCTGCTGCTCGCGGCGCTAACCGCTATGCCACAGAAGCGAACGTCCATCAGCCTGCTAACAAGAGCTATTTATATACACCATTCACCGCTGGCTGAACGCAGATCTCGGGGGCATATCAGCGTGTTCTCTGCCTTATCCAGTAAACCAGCGAGATGGCACGAAGTGCGCGCTGGGCGCCACTCATTGCAACCTCCATTTTGCCCTCGCGGCGTAGTCGCCCGTGTCCGCGCGCTTATGTTGGGATGGGGGGATGAGGGCGGTTTTACGTCGTGTACTTTCGCCGGAAAAATTGCGTGTAGGTTACAGAGCGCACAAAGGTCACTTCGCTCGCTGCAGAGGCCCCGTTCGCGAATGAAGCGCGCTGGTTCAAACTCAGTGAAGTAACAACTGTGACACTTGTTAGTTCGCGCTCGTCCTGTGTATACCTGTGGGTATGTTTCGTGCGCCCTTTGTATTTGAGCAGAGCGCTAAGTATCGAGCTGTGAACGTTGTTAGTTGGCGCTCGTCCCGTGTTTGTTGTTTTCGTGCGTTCTTTGCGCTTAAGCAGCGTGCTCCGAATTTCGATCTGCTTGGCGTTCTTCGCGTGAAATCCCAAGTTGTTGCTATCGCATTCATTGCTTCGCCCTTGCGGCGACACAGTGACTTTTTTATGGTTACATGATCGTACTAGGCGCCTACTTTTAGGCATGTAAAAAGAAAGGCACAAATGATGAGAGCGCACGTCCGCCACTGTGGATCAATGGCTACGGTGCTCGGCTGCTGACCCGAAGCTCGCGGGTTCGATTCCGGCCGCAGCGGTCCCATTTCGATGGAGGCGAAATGGTAGAGTCCCGTGTACTGTGCGATGTCAGTGCACGTTAAAGAACACCAGATGGTCAAAATTTCCGGAGCCCTCCAATACGGCGTCTCTCAGAATCATATCGTGGTTTTGGGACGTAAAACACCAGATATTATTATTTTTATGATAAGAGCGCACGTCCGTCGTGTCAAACCAAGATACGTTACGTTGTACTTCGTTGTATTAGGCAAATGTTAATGATAATGAGGCGTCCCATGACTTATGCTCGATGGCTACATACATTGGCAGCATCTCAGCGATAGTGTAGTTCAAACCGCTCAGTAAGGCTGTTTGTCTGAGGGTGGTATGCCGTCGTCCTGCGGCGGCTTGTGTGTCAGGTCAGCCGTGAACGCCGTGCCTCTGTCAGTTATGAGCACCTCCGGCGCACCGTGTCGCAGGACGATGTTCGCGATGAAAAACTTCACGTGTTTTGTAGAACTGCCCTTTGGTAGGCCTTTTTTTTTCGCGAAACGAGCCAAATAATCTGTTGCCGCGACGATCCACTTCTTTCCGTCTGCGGACGTCAAGAATGCTCCCAGCCAGGCCAATTCCAATTTGTTGGGAAGGCCTTGACGGTGGCTCGATCGCCTTTAGATGTCCAGCAGGTTTTAACGGGGGCCTCTGGCGCCTTTGGCAGACTCTACAACTCTTCACGTATAGCGCCGTGTAGCATATAAGCTTGGGCCAGTAGTATTTTTTCTGAATTCTTGCCAGTGTGTGGCTGAGTCACAGGTGACCTGACGCGGGTTCGTCATGACCAGCATGCAGTATTTCTGCGCGAAGTTGCGACGGCACTACAAGGAGGAAATTGACCCTATTTGGGGAAAGCTCTTTTTTCACCAGAACGTTGTTCCGTAGGCAAAATAAAGATAGTCCGCAGCTCTACGCTTTCGGAACAGATTCTGCCTAGCCTCCCATGTACTGAATGAGGTCATGAATGTCGGGGTCACATCGCTGTTCGGCAAAACGATCATCACTAATCGCTCTGAGAAAGACGCCATCTTCGTACAACGGGACAACGTCAATGTGAGCAGGTAAGAGACAATCGGCGTCGTAGTGCTTGAGTCCAGATTTGTACACTACCTTCACATCGAATTCTTGAAGCTGCAAGCTCCAACGCGCTAGGCCACCTGGTGTTTCTTTCAGGATTGCAAGCCAGCAGAGCGCGTGAGGATGTGTGAACAACTTAAAAGGAAGTCCGTATGGGGATGGGCGGAATTTGGCGGTAGCCCAGACAATCGCAGGACACTCCTTTTCTGTTGTAGAATCAATCGATTCAGCTCTGTTGAGCGACCGGCTAGCGTAGGCGGTAACGTTTTCAAGAGAACCTTTTCTTCGGTCGAGTGCCACGCCGAGGCCGACGCTGCTTGCATCGGCGGTGATCTGTTTCAACGTTTTCGTCCAAAATGCGCGAGTATACCGGCGCGGGTATATGGTCCGTCGGTTCCCTAGCATGTATTGAAATTTTTCTCTAATTACAGTGGCGTGGGACGAGACTTGTGGCTGCGACGTCGGAAACACCATGCGCATTTCTTCGTGGATGACGGACCTAATCTTTTTCTCTGAGGCTGTCTTCGTGCGGGAAGTTAGTTGGGGCGGCTGCGGTGCTCATTGAAGTCTTCGAAAAACGGTCGTAGTGCCTCGTACGCAATTCCAGTGATTTTTTTTATGTTGCTGGCTTCCTTTACGAAGTATTCTACTGTAGAGGGGGTGTTTCGTAGGAGCCCAGCAAAAAAATTCTCTTTCAGGCCTCTCATGAAAAAGCGCACCTTCTTGTCTTAAGGCATTAACGGGTCAGATTTTCCGAAACAAGCCGTGCATTTTCTTCTACGCACATCAGCACAAATTCTCCAGATTGTTGCATGCATGCTTGAAGCAGCAGCTCTGCGCGTTCCTTGCCATTTTCGCTGGGAAATGATCTCAGTAAATTCTGCTTCAAGAAATGCCAGGTAGACAGCGATGCTTCAGGGTTTTCGAAACATACTTTGGCGGACTCTTCCAAGGAAGAGAAAACGTGCCTGAGCTTGCTATCATCGTCGCAGTCGCTGAGAGTGGCAGCCCAGTATTCTACCGCAGAGCCACCCCTGTGCTTGAAACACCATTGCTAACGGACGCTATGCAGGCTTCATGTCGGTTAAGGAGTCATGTTGGCATGTGTAATGGAGCGTTTTAAAAGTGTAAAGTAACAAATGCTTGCAACCCATTACGAAAGGCTCACATAAAATATTTCATTGTCGTCAGCCGCAGCGTCAACGATGTGCTCATAATGCCTGAGAGGCGTGTAGCGGGTACCACGCTTCTCCGAAGAATGACAAATACTAATGAAGTAGTTCACGCTTCCCTACTTCACGAAAATTATGATGATTTATGGCGTAATTGGTAACATGCAAGTATACTTGTAGTAGCTTCTCCAAGAGTGTTTAAAAAAGGCTATAGAAAGACGGCACTTGCAGCTTCCGCTGTGCCTCTGCAGCGCGTACCGCGCAGGCCTGGTGGCTTTTTTCCTCTTTCTCACGCACGCTATGTACGCGCTCGACGTTGGAGGTGAGCTAAAAATTGAGGCAGCTTCGCCCTAGTGGTGCCAAGGCCTGAAGAAAGTGCGGAGCTGGGCAGCCTACTTTGCTTCTCTTCGGTATTCTCTTTCTTTCCTCCTCTCTTTTTTTCTTCTATTTTCAGGTTTGTCTGTCTTTTTCCCTGTTTATTTCTATTTCTTTCTATATTTCTTCCTATTTCTTCCTCTCTTGTTCGAAGAACAACAGGGAAGAGTCTTGTCCTTGGCGCGAGCGCGCGCTCAATGTGCTACAGATGGCTAGGCTATATGTAGGTTAGCCTGTGTTAATATCATCATCAAAGCACTCGAAGAACAAGAGGAAGGAGACTTCTCTTTGGCGCGACGGCACGCTTCAGATGGCAATGCTGTATGTGGTTTTGCCTACGTTACACCAAGCATCGACGACAGCATACGATCAAAGCATACGACAACCCGGTCCCCTGAAGTGTTCCGCACTTAGAATTAGTACATTGAAATGTTGCCATGGTATTGCAGTGCAGATTGTGTTGGTTGCTTTTAATAATAAGAAGAGCCAGGCATGGCCCCCCGCGTAGGCCTTTACAGCAACTTGTGCTACGTTTCAGGAAGGCCATGAGCAGGCGGACATATCACGAGTACTTCTGAAAGGTGTTAGAACTCGCCTAGAAACCCTCGCTGCCTATAAAGCACCTGTTCTTAGAATAGCGTGTCCAAATGAATCCTTCAGGCGAAGCTATTTATAAGTTAATGATTTCGGGGGTGGCGATCGTGGCGTTCTACGCGCAAAACCCGGTGGTTTCGAGTCCAGAGAAATGCCAGTGCACGCAGATAGGCCATCGAAGGTGCGCCGGTCACACGCGCCGGTCCCAGGTCATTTCGCCGTTCATTTGCCTTTTCGGTTATAATTCAAAATCTAAACGAGGATAGCACCATAACTGAACAATAGACTCCCCTGGCTATGGCAATGACTTCTAATTGGACTGGAAAGCAAGAAATTGATATGTTGTCATCTGCTACCTGAAGCCAGGTTTAACTCCCATTGAAGTAACGTATACGAGGGTTTATTGGTAACACGCCTGTTATCGAAATCCGCGTACTACAGGACGCATGCGTTAAAACGTACCTTCTGGCTAACAATCACAGATATACATGTCACACGCATATATAATACCCAAAGGAAAGTGGACGACTACATAGCTAGGGCATATAGTGCATGTGCGATTCGTATCATCGTATAAGCATTTTACTCACACATATAATTTCACACATCACAAAGTAATCAAATAACTATTCTTATAAACAGGCCCACGCTCAGTGGCCATCATAAAACAGGCAGTTTACACTTGTAGTAGAGGTTTTTCAAAATTTCTGCATTACAAGGTGTAAGGACAAAACTTTGCCAAGATGTGGTATCAGTCTCCGATCTGATCTCACCACCACCGTAAAAATATTTTTCAGTAAAGTGTTATTTGAAGGAAATATATTATGGAACAAACTGTAACAATTTTGTAAAAGACAATGAAAAAAGCGATGGGGCAGCACAATTCTTTAGAGCACAAGGTGTATTTCCATCACACGGACGGCACCAAGGTGTATTTCCATCACACCGTTGTC
>JALIZH010030882.1:0-27066 GCA_030522465.1 Rhipicephalus appendiculatus | reverse complement strand
AAATGGTAACTGTTTACTATCGCCGTATCTAGATGTGCATGAGCATCGCCTGAAGCGAAATTGATGTTGTGGGCTACAGTTTGTCAAATGTACACGTGGAGGTGGTACTAACCATCTAGTCAGTAGAGTTAAGTACAAAATCAATGACGCACATTTCTGGAGTATTTATCCGGTTTTGGTGGATCTAATTTTTGATTAACGATCACTGCATCACAGTCCTGGTAATTGAAATGTTCCTGTAATGCACTAATTACAATGAATACCTTACGGTATTCAATTCGCCAATGGCCACTGCATGGCGATTGGGCAGCATGAAATGCACATGCTGTTTCCTTATGCATTCTATTGGAAGATATGACAGAAATGTGCTCCATGTGATTGCTGAGCCTTTTCTTGTGGATCTGTGAGGCTTCGTCGAAGGTATTCTGGTATATCATTATATACCACGGTTGCATGTGCTGTTATGAGTGCACCTATGTTTTTGCCATGGCCACTATTATGGCTTTGATGACTTGGTATTTGTCTGTGCAAATGTGAGCATTTCACCAGTTCTTTCGAGAACTAAGAAACTGCTGCATCACATGAAGGACGTGTGTGATGGTACGCTGCTGAACTTATTTCTTTGGATTTGTTGTTTCAGTTTTTAGGGGGAGAGACATGAAGCATGAGTATGGACATGCCGCATATAACTCCGTGGTTTTCTCACCTATATATTATCAGTTGTGAAATGGAAAACAAATATATTTTTGGAACACTATCTTTCCCTTGTCAGAAGTAGGCCGGAAGGTCGTTCTATTTTTTTTCTTTTGTTTGGGCTGACCTATTGTGTACATGGGTGGGACATGTTAAGGCACAAAACTAGCGCTTGCGTAAATGTATTTTTGTACAGTGTCGCTGTTACGCAATAATAAATGTTGTGGTGGTGTTGAGTGCTCTTGCTTATTTCATGTCACATTTTTGTAACTAGGCCGTGCATAAGAGGAGTATTTTAGCCAGCTATAGTCGTATTCAACTTCAGAAGTCCGGAGAGGCCCCTCCGAAGCGCGGCTGCTGATCGCCTCCGCAACCAAAGAAATAGACCTGCTCATGTGCTAGACCATGGTTTCTCAAAGTGGGTTCCATGGAACGTAGGGGGGTTCGCAGGCCCCTCCTCAGGGTTCCGCGAGCCACTGATGAATTTTCCCTGGTTCTGCACTCGCCAAGTCACTTAGTTGGCGAACCCGGGGTGCGATCGATCTAGAGAACCTCCATTACTCACGCCCGAGTGTCAATAAGCACAGCTCAGTGCATAACAGAAACGAGCGAGCTGCGCAATAAATCCAACCAGCAGCTTGTAGCCAGCTAGACTCCAAAAACGGGCTACGTGGTTAAGCTACCACATTTGAATCTCGGAGGCCTTATATTACCCCGTGGGCATTTCTCCTGTTTGAAGATAGGTGCCGAATATAAGGCAGTGGACATACTGCTGCCATTAGCCACAACATATGCTTGTGAGCAGGCAGTATCGACACTAGCCTATCTGAAAAATAAGCCCAGGAATCGGCTGAATCCAGCCGACACGCGGCTGGCCCTGAGTTTGAGCCTCGCATTGATTTGTTGATGCTAGGAAAGTGAGTTCAGCTGCATGTCAGAGAATAAATTTTTATATACCCTTGCTTTTGAAAATATTACACGTGAATTTAGCGTGAACCCAATGAAAAAAAAAAATGCTTGCATGAAAGCAGAGGTGGTGGGGAAGGAGAGGTTCCTTGGCGCTTAGAGGGACATGATAAAGAGTGCTTAACAGCGCAAACGACAGGAGGGGATAGACGAGAAGAGCTAGGAAAATTTCTACTGTCTCTTAGAGGGACACTAAAGGGAAATATTAAGTCGTCGTTGATGGCTGAAATGGCGATTCACAGAACCTCATAGTGCTACTTTTGTGCCAAGGAAATGCTTATTTTGAAATAAAATCATGTTTTATTGGTCCGCACGGCGTCAGCGCACTTCAAGTCACCCGCCTGAAAATGGGCCTCTCTGACGATGCAGTTACTTTGCCCAACGTTGCCCGCCTTTACTGCGCGGCCGCCGAGATACGCAAAGGGTTGTAGGAAAGAAGGTTTACTGCACGATGATGTCGACATCTTGTGATGCTTTGTGCAACCACAGTCACAGACATGTTTCTATTTTCCTAGCGTTTTTCAGGAAAACGATCGAAAAGGCAACTTATTCGTAATTACGTCGCTGCAACGCATTCACACCAGAAGTAGAATGCACGATGTTTCTGCAATAAAAATTGTGTGCTTGCCTGGTTCAAGTGGGTCCCGCTAGATGGCACCACCTATCCAGCCTAACCAGGCGAAAACGGAACTTTTGAACCAATCGCGCCATTCCCCATGGTAGCGCCTAGCGGTTCTTTTTTCCATGAATCAAACATACACGGAAAAGCACCATTTTATTACGTGTTGTAATGCACAGAATGTTCTTTTTTATTGCAACTGGTTTGATTACTAGTCGTTAATTGCAGCCGGACTCTGACGACATTGGGATCATTTCAAAATGTCCCACTCGTGGCGCGTATGGTGTCGTATTTAAAGTCCCTCTATGTAAAGTCCCTCTATATAGGGACCTTACGTACATTAACCTTAATTTCTCGGTAATAGAGCACTGCTGTTGATAATAATGACGTCCCAATGGTACAAAAGTGCTTGGCATAACGCTGGCCCAAGGTCACTGGCCAACATGTCCAACCTCGGCCCTAGCTCAGCTGCGACGTCAGCCCACATTTGGGGATTGACACTGGCCTCACGTTGGCCGATGTTATGGCCACCGACGTAGGGCCGCGTTTGGCCCGGTGAAAATTAGCACATGGCCAGGCGGCAGCCATTCTAGTGCCAAGCTTGGGCCGGTGTTATAGTAAACGGCCAGTTTCCAGCCACTGCGTGACGACGCCTGGCCCGGTGCTTATTCGCGCATACGGCCAGCTGTAGGCCGCATAGGACCCAGCTTGGCCGAGCAATAATTAGCCTTGATTATTCGCGATGCCACATTTTTGTAGCGTATACGTGATCATGCAGCACATGCAACACGAGGGAAGCTGTCTTGCACACCAGTGCCAAGTCGGCAGACACAAGTACAAAATGCAGGAAATGCTTTTGACCGTTTATTGAAAAATTTTGAACATCAAAACAGTGCAGAAACACGCATTGAAATAAGACTGTCTCTATAGAAACACCAATGCACTTCACCACATCACCAGTACATGGACATAAAATTTTTATGGCACAATAAAATTTCCAGAAGTCTATTGCACAAGAAGATTTACGGCGCGAAAACTTTCACGTTGATACATGCGAACTCGCTGCCTGCCGCCTCTGCGTTCTGCCACCCTCTGTTATGCAGTGCCGGGCAGTGCTTTTTCAGGGAAGTCCACGTTAGAAAGGCAAGCAGATAACCCAACCTCTTCAACAGCTCTCACACCTTCGGTCGGGACTCTCATGCTTTATTCACGTTCCATATTTTCATCACTTAGTGCAGTGTTCCAGCGTGCACTGCCGCGATGATTTCGCGTGTGTGTCGCGTAATTGTTATTATTGCGATAGCAATTATATGGACAGTCTCAGGCTGGTTTTTGCCGTCGCCGTTGGCCGCCGCTGTCATCCTCCGTATATGTATATATGTAACCGGCCCCGCCCGTCGTTCGTGAGCGTGAAAAGACGCGAGGGGAGGGGGGGGGGGGGGTCCCTCGAGCGACCTTCGATTTTACGAGCGCGATCGTCGCGGGCGCGCGCGTTATCTCCCCTTCTCGGCGGCCGTCAGCGGGGGGCCGGTGTATCCTTCTACGTGCTGCGCTCTCAACGCGAAGAGAATGTGGTGAGCAGTGTCCCTGGAGCGGCCGTATGCTCTTAAAGCAGCGTTTTCTAGAGTTTTTTTTTTTTGAAAGTGAATTTCGACGTTGTGTTCTCTTGCTACGTCGCGGCAGAGCGTGATTTACTTGTGTTTAGTTTGAGTATTTCTGTCTGTGATAAGTGATTTCGGGGCGCGTGATTTGATTTTGTAAAAGGGAGTGTTTGTTTTGACGTCGTCTTCCGTCTAATGCCCCCTGGCCCGCAGTTTATTAGGCGTGGACCTTATGAAAATGGCCTGTCGAACAACCCGCAAACGGCCACGTGGGTGGAATTGTCGCCGCAACCCTTCCGGAACCGATAGTGCAGATAATTCGATTAACTACGTATTAAATCAAAATTGCACTTAAACTTTCATTTTATATGTTGCCAACTTAATTATCTACACCCTCCGTTCCGGAAGGGATATGCGGCGACAACAATTCCACCCTCGTGCGTTTGCTGGTTCTTCGACTGGCTGACCGGCCATACTTCTAGTTCACGGTAATGGCAATAAAGTCCACGCCTGTGTGCCAGGGGCATCGGACAGAAGACGACGTCAAAACAAACAGTCGCTTTAACAAAATAATATCACCCGCCCCGAAATCAGTGATCACAAACAGAGGAATACTCGAGCTAAACACAAGCCAATCCCACTCTGCCGCGGCGCAAGAAAAGAACCCAACGTCGGAATTCACTCGCAAGAAATTACAATTACATTACACACACGCGAAATATCGCGGCAATACACGCGGTAACCCTACACTGACAGAATATTCGAAAAATAAACACGCGATGGTTAACCAAAGCAAAGATTGAATGCGATTCAAGGAAGATGGTATCGACGAAAGGTGCGAGAGCTGTTCAATAAGTAGGCTTATCTGCGGAGTGTCAGTCGAACGTCGGAATGCTGGTTGATTGCCGCCGCGGTGCTCCGGCGGCATCTGCATGTACGGAGAGCGGCCGATCGTCCAATCATCGCACCGCGTCAGCAAGTGTTCGTCTCTCAGAGGCAAAGCGAGGGCAGCGGCGTATCGATATCTTCTTCGGTGCCGCAAACCTCGCATACCACACTGTCCGTCACACCAGGGGCGTAGCCAGAAATTTTTTCGGGGGGGGGGGGGGGCACATCCTTGATTTCGGGGGGTGCACCGCCCTGAAATGGTCATTTCTCGTTCTGCACGCCATGGCGAAAAAAATTACACCATCTCCCGCTAAAGGGAACCATGTGTGGATGTGAAGCAGCGGGCGCTAACGCTTACACTGGCGGCGGCGTTGACGCTGGCGCTCATCGCAGCGTTGCGCAGGAGAGAAAACTGGGAAGACGCAAAGCAGGCAGTGATGGAGCAGTGTTTCCTACTGGAACATGCCAATCGCTGCTAATGGGCAATGAGAGACAGAAGACTCCGACTGGACACAGAGGCCCGCACTCCGCTTTTAGTTAACCCGCACGCTGCGAATTTTTATTGTTCAACAACGCACAGGAGAAATCTCCTACCCGCACCACCTAGGAGGTCAAGATCCATTGCCATATATACGGGGTGGCCAGTGAACGGTTGTGCAGCGCGAGCAGTCGGTTTTTTCAACCAAGAAACTCGCTAGCAGACGCTGCCTGCGTCGGCGTCGCGAGGCGAGAGAGGGGGGAACGTAGGAGAGGAGAGAGAGGGGGTGACACGCATGCGCAGTGGGAGTGTGAACGCAGTGGGCAGGGATGCGTAGAGGAGAGAGGGGGGGAGCGTAGGAGAGGGAGAGAGAGGGGGGACGCGCATGCGCAGTGGGAGTGTAGACGCCGCGGGCAGGGATGCCTAGAGGAGAGAGGGGGGGGAGTGTAAGAGGGGAGAGAGGAGGGGAGGCGCATGCGCAGTGAGGGTGTGGTGTCCGCGGGGAGGGATGCCTAGAGGAGAGAGAGGGGGAGAGGAGGTTTTTTATTTTTATTTTTTAAAGGGTTTGCGCATGCGCAGTAAGGGTGGGCACGCGGCACACCACCACCACCACCACCACCGGATTAAGCTTCGCCATAAGATGCTTCACATCTAAAAAATTTCTGGGGGGCACGTGCCCGGTGTGCCACCCCTGGCTACGCCACTGCGTCACACCAATTAACGTTGTATATCACGCAGTGAAGGCAACCACCAACCAAATTCAGCCGCCGCGCAGCTTCACGTCGACGATGTCCGAATGAAGGTCGGAGTTTCAGAGTAGGGTTTACTTGGTGGAGTCTCGCATGTCTTATGCTAGGTGTATTGCACCCCGCCAAGCAGAGAATGTACTACGTGTAAAGATAGAAGGCTACATGTCTAATGATTCCGGCTTCAGTGAAGTTCGGCGTTCCTGCATCACATATGCCGCTGAACTGAAGTTCCGTTCGCTGCTTGCACTGGTATTCGGAACTGCCAATATCTTTTTCGCAAGCATATCAAGCTTCAGATATTTAGACTGCTTGCTCCTCCCGAAGTTTAGTACCTCAGATGCAGGACAGGAGGATGATTACATGGATAGATAATCTCAAAGCTTATCTTTTGTGTTCGTCGCTACGCGGTGGGAAACAATTCCGGCACAATGTCTACATCCTGGGTTTGATTATAGGGCTTTGCGCCTAGCCCGGCCTGCCCGCACTTGGAATAGAAAGGCGTGTATTATGTGTGATTTGTATTTTGTTGTTTTTCTAACTGACTGGATTACTGTACACGCTATTTTATTTATTTATTTATTATTGATTTACTTTTTTTGCTTCTTTGGGTGTCATTGCTGTCGACGCATGCGGTATTCTTCTCAGTAGTATGAATGTTTTTTTTTTGATAGTCTAAAGGATCGTTATTACTGTCATGATATGAGCGTGATGCGTGAGATCGTTGTGATTTGTAGTAGCACATATTCTTTCGCGCTCCAAAATAAACGCAGTTTCAAGTTAGCGCTTGTGCTGTCTACATCTCTATCTTTTGTATCCGTAAAGTTATGCATCTTTACCAACCTGCCCAGCTTGCCGCACTTGTCGCTATTTTAAGTAGGCCTATATGCAGTGCAATGTGATCTAGTCAAACTCAGCTTACGAAGACGAAACGAGCCAGAAATTTAGACTCTTAAAGTGCCATATCCCGAATGTCCTTTGTTTCCTCACGAATATTTCGCGAAATATTTTACTAAGGAGGCGCGTTTAACATATGAGCACAGTACCAGGCCAGAAACGTATTTTGGTACGTTTCCTCCCTTGTACAATGCTCTGGTACCCTGGTAAATGGGCATAAATGGTAAATGTAAATGGTAAATGGGCATGAAATGTCCTCCTTATTTACGCTCACGAAAGTGGTTTGCGCCCGCTATAAAGCGTATAGGCAGCCACATACAGGGTGGTCAAAAGTTCCCAGGCTACGCGGCCATAGGAATACATGGGATAGTGGCCTGGGAACTTTTGATCCCCCCTGTACGTATACTTGCCGTACCATGGACGTTCGCGCTATCTATTGGCCTCGACTAGGCATACCTTTAGGATGTAAGGTGGGGAGTTCCTTTCAGGGTTGCCGTTGGGTGGACATGAAAAGGCGCCAGAACTCACGCCAAAAGCAGCCAAAGCAGCCATGTCTTTTGATATTATCGCCAAATTTCTAGCCAAATAGAACAGAAGCGGTATTATGAACTGAGTCTTTACTATTGATGAATAAATAGAACTGTTTTGAATAAGTAAAAACACAAGTTTAAAAAAGAGCCATGGCGCCAACTGGAAATTTTCGTCGCCAACGGGGTCCAAAAGTAGCCAATTTGGCGCAAAGTGGCCACCAACGGCAACCCTAGTTCCTTTGGTCAAAAAGTTCGATTTTAGGATTTAGAGATCACCTGATAGAGAATTCCTTTATCTTTAGGAAAGTTTATCACACTTTGGCACTTGCGGTTTCAAAAATAATTTGTGGTCTTTTTTCCTTCGACGCAGTGACAGGAAATGCGGGTGTACCCCCGCATGATTTCTGCGTTTTAATTGAAACATTTACATAACTGGAACTAGAAGCAGTAGCCTAGGTGCAATTGTGTTTTGGCAGTATAAAAAAAAAAAAAACATTCATAAGTGGCAATTTTTGTGCGTCGACAAACGTAAAAAAAACGTAAGAAATCTGGCTTTCGTTGTAAGCTCACAATTTTAGTTCCACTTCTGTGTAGCGTTGGTACCTACGCTTGTGTAAAACTGCAATGTTTTGCAGGCAGCATATCTTAACAAAAAGTACATATATAGAAAAACTAAGAAAACAGAAATAATAATAATATTTCGGGTTTTAAGTCCCAACACCATGATATGATTATGAGGGATGCTCCGGAAATTTCGACCACCTGGGGTTCTTTAACGCTCAACTACATCTAAGTACACGGGCCTGAAGCATTTTCGCCTCCATCGAGAATGTGGCCGCCGCGGCCGGGAATCGATCCCGCGACCTTCGGGCCAGCAGTCGAGCACCATAACCACTAGACCACCGTGACGGGTAAAAAAACAGAAAAAACAAAAAAAAAACACTAAACACAATTGAAACTACTTTTTGAGTTGCAATGGAACTTGCGTCGACCTTGCAAATTTGATAGCCATAGCTTTTATTACCACTGCTGTAAGGACGAATTTTGAAACTCACTTTCAAAGTCTCATCCCATTTTAAATTCTTCAACGACTTGATCAACGCATAAACGTCCAAACGCATCAGCGCATCAATGCACCAACGCAATCAACGCATCAACGCACGAACGCCTTCATTGCTCAATGCATAAACTACAAACTTCACCGGACAGGTTTGCAATTCCCTGCCAACATGCTATGGGGTAACTCCGACGCGGTGGAGCTGTGGTTACTGTGATCGTCTGCTGACCCGAAAGTCGCGGAATCGATCCCTGCGCGGCGGTCGCATTTCGGTGGCGAAGAAATGGCAGAGGCCCGTGTTCTGTGCGATGTAAGTACACGTTAAAGAACACGAGATGGTCGAAATTTCCGGAGCCCTCTATTACGACGTGCCTCATAATCATATTGTGGTTTTGGTACGTAAAACCCCAGATGTTGTTATTATTATTATTATTATTATTATTATTATTATTATTATTATTATTATTATTATTATTATTATTATTATTATTATTATTATGCATTGAGGTAAAACCGATGCATGAACTAAAATAATGCAATGGCGGGATTAAACGTATTAGCTGCTTCCAGTTCAACTGGTCATGGTTCCCGCTTGGCGATGTGGCAAGGGAGTAAACATTATAGGCGCCAGCGAACTCGAGTGAATATTTCAGTGTCTTGAGCGCTTTCCACTGCACCCCGGTGTATAGCAGTGATGGCTCTGTCCCCACCAGTACGACCGAACTCTTTCCCATTAAGCCCACTGAAGACCGAAGATCGCGAATCCGAGCGTGCACCAGTGTCCGCTGTGCGATCACATGCAAAAAAAATACACACACACACACACACAAGAATAACGCAATGATTTCACGCTTGAGTCACTGGAACGATGCTGATTTTCGCAGTATGGTGTGTAAAACTTAGTTACTCCCACATTTCTTAATCTCGACCAGACTGATCAATACGCTGCTGACGAAATACCCTTTCTGCTGCAGTAACCAGCTCTGGAGTACCAACAACTTTAATAAAGATCGAGCGTTCCTAATGGCAAAATCGTGATTTCAGTATGAGGCACGGCGTATTGTGGATCCTGTGCTAATTATCACCTCCTAGGGTCCATTAACATACAGATACACCAAAGTAAACTGATATTCTTGCGTTTCGTCCCCATATAAATGCGGTTATCGTGGGAGGGATACGAATCCACGAACTTCTAGTTAGGAGGGCTAGGTTGTGAGCGTCCTCGTTGCTGGTAGGTTCGAGAATGAATCGGCCGGGCTAGTGCTAGAAGCACGCAACATGCAGCCCGCGCCCTGACGAACCGACAGCAACCGTATGCACCGTAAAAATTATCGAATATTTGAAGAGTATTCCATTCACACTATGATTACCATGTACACCTCGCGTACTTTCCATGAGTTGTTACCGCGGTACCGGCATTTCCCGGTCAGGTACGGCGTGATCGCGATCAACTTGGCATATCAATCCTGATAAGGAAGTGGTGAGAGCCAGATTTTCAAGAAAGGAAGCGTGAGCTAGCCAGATGACGATTATAGGTGCGGAGCAAGAAATACTGCCCAAATGCTCGATTTTTTTTTGAGAGTGTATGGTGACACAGAGAGAGATCCTAGATCACTATTGGGAAAGCTAAAATACCCAGAGGCACACAGTACATAAAAGGCAATCAGTTCCATGGAGAGTATACTACAGACGGGGATGTGCGCCAACCCGGGACTATATAGTCACTACTGACCAGAAGTTCACAGCGACAGATAAATCGCACAGCAAAGGCGGACCTCATAAACATAGTGTGGGTCTGGCGCGCAGTCATCTTCACAGACAAAGCAAGAAAAATGATGGCTATAACGGAGCAGTGTGAGACGGTACTGCTCAGATCGTTCGCCGAGACTCAGTACCGGGCTGTCCGGATAGGTGAGGCCGCCGCCAAGAATCCTAGCCGACGACTGAGAGGGGAGGGACTTTACGCACCCTGACCCCTTCCTGGACAATCAAGAACGTTATTCTCTCACTCTCCTACCAAGTTCAACGCTACGGCCTCTAAGGCACTTCGCAGGTCTCTGAATAATTAGTGTTCTGCGAAACATTTTAACAGATGGTTATTATTGCGATAGCAATTATATGGACACTCTCAGCTGATTTTTGCCATCGCCGTCGCCTTCATGCCCCGGATATGCATATGTATGTATATATATAAAAAAGGCACAAAGAAAAATAAATCAGAAGAAAAAAAATCCAAGGCAGCCGACCGGGGATTCGAACCAGCAATCCCTCGCTCTGCAGCGCGCTTTGTTAGACCACTGAGCCACACGCCATGTATGCGCCGGCGTAATAGCAGCAAGTTATTTATAGGCATGCGCCGGCATAATAGCAGCAAGTTATTTATAGACACCATTTACGGCTGGCGGTATGCAGATCTCGCAGGAGCTTGAGCGTGTTTTTTGTCACTGAACGCTCTTACATTTTCTTTCAACTTGAAAACTGCCCTTGCCACCCGCACCAAAAAGGGGCCTCTTTCTGTACCCCCTCGTGATGTGGAAAAAAAAAAAAAGAAGAACACCACCCACACCTTGCCTCAGACGCCACCGCGGGACAGGAGACGCAGAGGGGTCATTCCTTGCACCACCGCACTTTAAAAGAAGATATCTCAACACCTTTAGCGCACAGAAAGGACAGGAACCCAGAGATACAACGTGCGCACTGAAAATAACGTGCGCACTGAAAGTGCGGGCCATCTCGCTATTCATTGCAGAAACTGTGGGTGCGTCCCTATGTATTCACAGTGCAGTGTCATAGGGCGAAGCACAGCGCAGACAACACGGGAAATCATCGAGGCGGCGAAAATTTCTAGTTTGGGGGGACATGTGCGTGAGCGCGCTGTCAATTGAGCTGACAAGAAAGGAATTTGATTTTTTAAAAGTGATAGGAAGGGTGACCTGAGGAGGATGGTTGCGTCGACATGACCTGGTGGTCTTGTAGATATATCTTTGTACTCTCATGTTATCGTTGGCTACACGTCTTTCACATGTGTCATGATATTTATAATATTATTAATCTCGTACTTATGCGCCTGCGTGCGTTGCTTGCTTTTCCTATATTTTTCACGTGACTGCTTCGCAAATAAATCTTTTGTTGGAAGATAGCGCTGCGTCCACGTCGTATCTCTGTGTTCCTGTCCCTTCTGTGCGCTAAAGGTGTTAAGATGGAGTACCAACATGCCCAAGCTCACGTTCTTTCAAGAAGATATATATACCAACGTCGGGTTCTGCGTTGTCGACACTCGCAGCGCATTGCTCAAACGCAAAGGCGTAACAACTGTGATAGTTGTTAGTTCACGCTTGTCTTGTGTATACCTGCGCGTCCTTTTCAAGCGTCCTTCTTTGTACTTCAGCGGGAAGCTGCAAGTATCGAGCTTATTCGTCTATCTTCGTGTGACATTCCAATTTCTTGCTATCGCACTCAGGACTTCGCCCTTGCGGCGAAACTGTGACTTTTTTGCTTCACTCAATCCCGCTGTTTTTTTGTATTTGTAGAGCGAGTAATTCATTTAGGCACGATATTCGAAATTTGTCAGCTATTCTGTGGTTTCATTCATTCTCGGGCCTTATGATATGAGATATTAGGTCGTCCTGAAATAAATCACAAGAACTGGACAGCGCAATTAGTTTTCACGTAATCTGAGATATTTATTTCTAATACGTCAGTTGGCCAGCTTTAGCCTAAATATTCATTTTCTGGTGTGGGAAGGTGTGTTACGTCATCGTGATCAGTAGGGTGGCATGTTCCATTCAGGCACAATCCAAGAATTCTCGTCTTGTTTTCGTCATCGCCATCATCCGCCTGCAACAGAAGACGTGCATTGGTGAAAGACGTACCCAGCATGAGAGAATTAACACTGCTGCTGGAGCAAATGATAGGTCATTGCTTAAGTGTGCCCACTCACACATTAACGAAGCAAGCATTCAAGTTTGTTTGTAGAGATTTGCATAAGAATCACACTCATTTTATACTGGCGGCAGAAGTTGGAGCGCCTTGCCCGTTTTTCACAGGGACAAGACACGTGAAAAGTGCAGCGACAAGGTCTGAGAAACTTTCTGTTTCTATTTCTACAAGAAGTGACTGATCGCATTGAATTCTTTGACTGACTTCTAATGAAACGTGCATCATTACACCCCAGAAGAGAGGCTCGAAACATTGGTAACGCCTGCGGTGGTGCTCACACCTGGGACAACATTTTTCACATAGGCCGTGGCAACAAAAGGGAAGTAATGATGTAATAATATCAGGAGTTATACGTGCCACAACCACCATATGATTATGACGTATGTCGTAGTGGAAGGATCAGGAAATTTCGCCAATCTGGTGTCCTTTAATGTGCACTGAAATCGCAGAGTACATGGGCCTCTGCCATTTCGCCTCCACTAACGCATATAGAATTATGAGCATTCATAACAAATACAAAGGTAAAAGTGGGGAACATTCTTATTTGTAAACGGGAAGAAAACAAAGTTCTAAACCTACGGTTGATATATAATGTAGACAAGAATAATTTTTCCTCGTGTTTGCGCATTCAAGTTCGGCATGGGCTACAGGATTCTGCCATTACATTACATAAATTTGCGCTCCGCACGAAGTGGTGTGTACTGGCGAAAGCATCAATGTACGTTAATACATGAATTTTACATAATCCTTATCGTGGAGTTAAATATTGCTGCCATAACCAGTTTCCTGCCTCCCGGCGGTGATAGTACAATAAGGTACTACAAGTATGCGATAGATGAGAAAAAGCGTGCTCGGTGTTTCATAAGAAATGTTGAGGATAGCGGCGAAGTGCTATGTAGGTGTTCAGTACAGATGAGTGTTTCTACTTCAGTGGGACTCAATGACTAAGAAAGGGGCACTTAGACGAAAATTTAGCAGCAACGGAATGGAATGGTTTACACTGAAACAGTGAGTACACTGACGCATTCATTAGAATGAGATTCGAATGTCAACGAAAAACTTCATGCTATAAACGTGAATAAAAAATAGGCCTAACCTATGGTTAAGATATGATGTAACAAGGGTCGCAGACAAGCTTTGTACAAGTAAAATAGTTCACACTTAGTAAGACTGCCTGAAAACAAATATAAAATAAGCAGAACTTTTTCTTTTATATTCACACAGTATGTACGCGAGCCGTGATCTCAAATAAAAATGTTGTGATTAGGCCTATTAAAAACAGCTTCTTAAATCAAGGCCTTTGGGATGAAATTATTTTGCATATGAGTGAATGAAGTGCTCTCTAGGCTTCATAATAAGAGTTAAGGATATCGACAGTCTAAAAAATCAATTGATGAAAAACGCAAAACTGCTAGCCGGCCTAGATGAAACGAATTCATTCTTTAGCCATTTTGCGCGAGAAACGAAAGTCGATATATCTTACCCAGCAGTATATGCCGTTGATGTAATATCCATAGAGCCAAGTGTTGTTATGACGCACGTAATCGCAGTAGTAAGCACAGTCTTTAATCCCAGCTTGCTGAAAATCGCGAAAAAGTCAAAAACAAATTTCAATTAATAGTTGATAAAGATGCGAGGAGTAGGTTTCTTAGAAATGTGAACTGAGGCCTGGTAGAGACAATGTGATGAATGCGTCAATGCGTCGAGGCAGTGCTGTCGTTTCCTTTCTTTTTTATTTGCCACCCTATGAGCTACGATGCTGCAACTTTTTGAGCCTTCATGCTCACGCTACTTTTAAAGTGGTCCTGCGACGCTTTTTTGTCTGCATTCTGCAGCGCTGGGATTCGTGTAGTCCCGAATACTGAGATGAACGCAAAAAGAATAATAGAAATAGGTACACGGTAATGGATGTTCTATGCCGTCAAACTTCAAAACCCCAGCATACGACGAGAAAAAACGTTCCCTTTCGCATTTAACTCTCCCACTGACGTCAAAGGCCGCTTCCAATCACCGCGCGCCTCTTACAGAGACGTACCGGACGGCTCGCCTCGTGGTGGCCATTGTGCAGCGCTCCTACCGTAGTTTTGCAATTGTTTTGACATTTTGATATTTAAAATCAGATATCTTTTTCTATCTGAGGAAGTATAGAGAGAGCTTTTATCATTTTTAGAGCACAATAGTGTGGTCTATCTGGGACCGTATGAATGTTAAGCTCGACTTGTCGCATCGAACCAGTCAAAACGCACGGCCTATGTCGTGACTCCCACGTGGTGAAGCGTCACTTCCAATCATAAAAATGGCCGCTGTACGTCGCTCCAGTCCGAAAACAGTGTGGTTTCTACGTAGAAATGAAATTATAACAGCGTTGTGTTTGGCGTTGCCACTCGCGCAACGATATCGGTGCATTCCACAGTTCGAGAAGAAGCGATGAAAACGACACGCTAAATTTGTGTCGCAGCGCCCCTTTAAAATTATGTAACGTTGTACTTCATATTTCTTGCTCAGTATATTTTCATATCAGAATTTGATGGCGCTACTTTACTCAAAAAGCGGTTTTTTTCACCAATGTCAGCCACGAAATTGTTGGATGAGTCGGCGTTATGGGTCGAAGGCACGCAGTATATAGGGACTCGCACCACTCTGGGGTAATTGTGTTGTCTGTGTTGCCCCAAGGGATACCCGCCGACCTCCTCTAAGCCAGCGCAACCAGTCTTCGTACTGGTCACCTCTTTTTTTGGGTGTAATAAAAAGACGAGCAGCACCACCACGAAATGTTGTTTTTCGTGATCCCAAAAATTGCTTTTCATGCTCCGGCTGATTTCTCTTAGGGTGGTTCGCATCGGTAGGAACACTATCTCCTCAGGCTGACATCAAGCTAAAGAGGGGCGCATTTCGCAATTATCTTTGCTGACGCGTAGAATAACTTTTAGCTAAGTAATGCTATAGTTGGAAGGACAAGAGAAGAAAACCGTGGTGGTTACCTCAAATACCAGCTGAATAACCTTCTTGCAGGAAAGTGGTGAAGAATATGAAACCCGAAATGTGATGTAAGAAAGTTGGGCGAGTTGGTCCGGATTCATTGCTTTTAAATTGCGCGGAAAAATGAAGAAGCGAGTAGCCCGGTGGCTTTCATGCTGCCGCGCTATCACGGTGTCCTGCACTAATTAAAAAAAAAATTCTGGCTGGTCAAAACCTGTGATGTAATGACATACGCTGAAAGATCGCACTCAACGACGACCAATGTTGACGCTTCATACTGATAACGTGGCTAGATCGCTTATGTCACAGAGTTTGATGACTAGTAGCCTAGGAAAAAGTGGCTGCAAGTGAGCACTTACGTATGGTTTAATAGTGGGGCACCCATGTGCGATGCTGGGTTCCTCAGTGGTGTTCGTAGTTGACTCTGCCGTAACTCCCTCAGCCTCAGGCTCTTCTTCCTCACTGAACCGTGGATCTATAAGAGAAGCAAAAATGTCGCGTTGTGTGGATAATTTTCACTGCCGAATCACGCAACTCTTTCGCTATAGCATATTCTTGGTTTACTACAAACCGAAACCATTTGTTGGCAGCTTTAGAAAGAAGTACATATCAGTGGCTACAGTGACAGAAATGTGGTGTTTTTTTTTTAGAATCCACTCGGAGCTCTGACTTGAAATAAGCTGTGCGCGAGGAAGCGTCAAGAGCGCGGGCTCGTGGCTTGTTAGTACTCGGTATGGCAACCTTAGTTGCGTGCTGCAATTTCTAATGTGTTTCCATTTTAGATGCGAAGCACCTCATGGCGGCATTCAATCCGGTGGTGCGCAACATGACCACCCTTACTGCGCATGCGCTACCCCTCTCCACACACCTCCTCTCCTACGCTTAAGCGTTAGCGTTAGCGCTCGCTGCTTCGCATCTACACATGGTTCCCTTTAGCGGGAGATGGTGTAATTTTCCCCATAGCGCGGTCTCTATGCGCTGCCACCTTTGGAGAGGTGCTATGGAGCAATGAGAAACAATCGTATTGGTGGAGCGCCAACATTCACATGGAGGCGCATTACCAGCTGTGATGAATGGAACAAAACTGTGTCGACGACGACGAAGGTATGGTGCCGAGCACGTGTGATTTGGAACCAGTCACTCTTGACATCGCAAAAGCACATGGCAGCGTTGAACACATAGTTTTAATTAATGAGCTTCATAACCTTAACTTTCCAAATTATATTCAGGCGTGGATTGCGGGATTCTTAAGAAATCGGACATTCTATGCTTCAAAAGCGGCATCTCGTCTTCTACGTACGCTCAAACTATAGGTGTCCCGCAAGCACAGTCATTTCCCCGGTATTATTTGATATCCTAATGAGTTCTATCCCGCCACATGACGACGTCCACACTTATGCATATGCTGACGACATCGCATTTTTTAGATGCGAAGCATCTTATGCTCGGGGCTTTGTCCGTCCCGCGTCCGGCGTCCCGCGTGCGGCCACTTTCATGAAGTATAGAGAAGCACCCACTATGCGAACCAGAACACATAGTACAATAAGGCCGTCAACCACCACCACAGTCACCAGAGTCAACTGTGTTGTAGTACTTACGACATAAATGTGAGGAAAGTAAAGTGGACAAAAAAAGACAACTTGCCGCCGGCAGAGACCGAACCTGCAACCTTCGGATAACACGCCCGATGCTCTACCAGTTTAGCTACGGTGGCGGTCGGCCTCTCGTGCACTTTAGCGGCAATTTATGAGCATACAAACCTGGGAGTGTCAGTCTGCAACGCTCGTAGCCATGACGCTGAGCGTGAAACACATCTTCTGCCATCTGGCGTCACGTAGCAGGCGATCTGTTACCGAGCGGACGGCTGACCAATAAGCCCTCGCATCTGCATGAAGGCATCAAGTCTGCCAGAACGAGACCCTCGCCATGAATGAATGAAGGAAGGGAATTTTGAGGGCTCATTTCTTTGTTTGACCCAACCTTAGTGAACACCAGGAGATAATGAAGACAAGGGACGTATAGTGCACGATAATTGTGCTGCTTCAACTGTGTTGTAGTAATGACGACATAAGATGGTAAGCCCATGATACAGGTGGTAAGCACACAATACGCACACAACTACAAAATTTACATTATAACGTCAATCTCTATTGTAAGACAGCTCAATATTATAAATGCCGCATAAACAGCTCCCGGTTGATTGCTCCATATAAAATTGATTCCCACAATGCGTGGGATCTGCCGGAAGTCTTTTTTTAAACGTTTCGTAATCTTTTGCTGAAACACACAGGTATTCCTTCGGCTGGGTACCGTGATACTCAGAACTTCAAGTTGACTAGTTTTGTCAACTAATTTAGCCGGATAATTTCAGTGTGTTTGTTAGGTCGTAGAGGAAGACCTTCTACCTGCCGAGTTTGAGCTCACTTACCGTCAGTAGAAGTTGCTGATGTTACAATAGTACCATTAGCATGAATCGAACTGTTGTGAATGTCTCCAATTATTTCCACTGCAGCATCGGTTACTGCGAACAAATAGTGTTTATATATGAGTGGTATTGCGTTCAGTATATTAAGGTTTCTATACCGCTGAATATCCCAATTAATTCAAAATACCCAGGTCTCATTGCAAGGCGACAGAGTTTCCGGTATTGTAGAAATAATTATTACTAAGGCAGTAAGTATAACCATTTTGGAAGAAAAAACAGCGCACAGAAAAAAGGAAGGCAAAAAGAGAGGGGAGCACGCACAGCGCTGGGCTGTGTGTGTTCCCTCTCTGTGTCTTCGTTTTTTCCATGCGCTGTTTTTTTCTTCCAAAATGAACAAGCACCAACTTTAGCCCAACTTGCCATTTTGTTGCAGTAAGGATAATGTTTCAAGCAGAATACAACTCGATATGCTAACAATTGTAGTAATAATAACAAAAAATTGAAGGACACTTTGTACATTCTAAAGTGTGTTCGGCGAAAGCGTGTGGCCGTTCCACTGACTATGCCATGTCTTTTAAGGCGAAAGCCTTTAATGTCTCATGCTCACGTCCGTCCGGTGTCCGTCCGTCCGGTGTCCATCCGTCCGGTGTCCGTCCGGCGTCCGTCCGTCCGTCCGTCCAAACCCCCCAATGCGCATGCGCCAACCCATTAAAAAAAATAAAAATAAAAAACCTCCTCTCCACCTCTCTCCCCTCTAGACATCCCTCCCCCGCGGAGGCCACACCCTCACTGCGCATGCGCGTCCCCTCCCTCTCTCACCTCATACGCTCCCCCTTTCTCCCCTCCCATGCTCCCCCCTCTCTCCTCTAGGCATCCCTGCAGGTGGCGTCCACACCCCCCACTGCGCATGCGCGTCTTCCCCTCTCCTACGCTCCCCCCTCACTCACCTCGCGACGCCGACGCAGGCAGCGTCTGCTAGCAAGTGTCTTGGTTGAAAAAACCGACTGCTTGCGCCGCTGCACAACCGTTCACTGGCCACCGCATATATATGGTAATGGATCTTGACCTCCAAGGTGGTGCCGGTGGGAGATTTCTCCTGTGCGTTGTCGAACGATAAAAAATTCGCAGCGTGCGCGCTAACTAAAAGCGGACTGCGGGTCTCTATGTCCAGTCCGAGTCTTCTGTCTCTCATTGCCCATTAGCAGCGATTGGGATGTTCCGGTAGGAAACACCGGTCCATCACTGCGTGCTTTGCGCCCCCCAGGTTTCTCTCCTGTGCAACGCTGCGATGAGCGCCAGCGTCAACGCCGTCGCCAGTGTAAGCGTTAGCGCCCGCTGCTTCGCATCTACACATGGTTCCCTTTAGAGGGAGATGGTGTAATCTTTAAGGCAAAAACCTTTAATGTCTCATGCTCACGTCCATCCGGTGTCCGTCCGGTGTCTGTCCGTCCGTCCGTCCGTCCGTCCATGTCCGTCCGTCTGTCCGTCCGTCCAACCGAGCTCTGGCACGGAGCCGGAGCACGGAGCACGGAGCCGGGATGCGCAGACGGACGCCGGTCGCGTCGGACTCTATAGCGCTCGCGCTTTGCTTGCGTAGCGTCGCTGTGCCCAGTTTGCAATCATTCTGACCGACGCCGTCTCAATGGACCCAGGCGTTCACGGAATATACTTTCCAATTTACAAAGGGTCCGTCAATTTAAGAGCTGGAACGCGGATGGCGTTTGCACGATGTGCAAAGCGCGAGAAAATACTAACGCATGTGAACGGAGGAACATGAGTCTCGCGTCTCGTTGCGATTCGCGGTAAAAAATTAAAGAAGAAAACACGCACCCATTCGGTTTGTGTCTTATCCCACTGAGAGTGTAAAAGAAAAAAGACATGGCATAATCAGTGGAATGGCCACACGCTTTCGCCGAACACACTTTGGAATGTACAAAGTGTCCTTCAATTTTTTTTCTTTTACACTCTCAGTGGCATAACACACAAAGCGAATGTGTGCGTGTTTTATTTTTTTAATTTTTTACCGCGAGTCGCAGCGAGACGCGAGACTAATCTTCCTCCGTTCGCATGCGTTAGTATTTTCTCGCGCTTTGTGCATTGTGCAAACGCCATAGCGTTCCAGCGCTTAAATTGAAGGGCCCTTTGTAAATTCGAAGGTGTATTCCGTGAACGCCTGTGTCCATTGAGACGGCGTCGGTCAGAATGATTGCAAACGCTGGGCACAGCGAAGCTACGCAAGCAAAGAGCGAGCGCTGTAGAGTACGACGCGACCGGCGTCCATTTGCGCATCCCGGCGGCCTCCTGGCTCCGTGCCAGAGCTCGGATACACGGGACGGACGGACATGGACGGACCGACGGACAGAGAGACAGACAGACAGACAGACAGACAGACAGACAGACAGCCAGACGGACGGACGCACGGGCAGACGGACGGACACCGGACGGACGGAGGAGCAGACGGACGGACGGACGGACAGAAAGACGGACGGACACCGGATGGACACCGGACGGACGGACAGACGGACGGACGGACACCGGACGGACAGACGGACGGACACCGGACGGACAGACGGACGGACGGACTGACGGACGGACACCGGACGGACGGACGGACGGACGGACAGACGGACGGACGGACAGACGGACGGACGGACGGACACCGGACGGACGGACGGACACCGGACGGACAGACGGACGGACGGAAACCGGACGGACGGACGGACGGACGGACAGACGGACGGACGGACGGAAACCGGACGGACGGACGGACGGACACCGTACGGACAGACGGACGGACGGAAACCGGACGGACGGACGGACGGACAGACGGACGGACGGACACCGGACGGACGGACGGACACCGGACGGACAGACGGACGGACGGAAACCGGACGGACGGACACCGGACGGACGGACAGACGGACGGACGGACACCGGACGGACGGACGGACACCGGACGGACAGACGGACGGACGGAAACCGGACGGACGGACGGACGGACGCCGGACGGACAGACGGACGGACACCGGACGGACGGACGGACGGACACCAGACGGACGGACACCGGACGGACGGACACCGGACGGACGTGAGCATGAGACATTAAAGGCTTTCGCCTTAAAAATTTTGAGGACGCTTGAGCTTCGCCTTCAGGAGCAGAACGCGATAGCGTAATCGGGCCCGTGCGCATCACCTCTGTTTCTAGCCTATAGCTTCGGTTCTCAGCGCATGCCTGAACCGTGCCGTAAAGAAACGAACGATTGTGCGCGTAACATTGGCTGTTTCAAACTATCGTAAATTTCCTGCCGGAAGCACAGTTGTTATGTGCCCATTACGCCTTAATTCTTCCTTTTGCGAATCAGCGAAGGGGCCCACAACGCGTCCGCAAGGCAACAGGCGAACTTACGCAGCTGCCCCCTTTTAGGAGCGAAGTACCTTAGGGTCTAGGCTTGTCCTTTGTGCGTTGTCCGGGCTCACGGCACAGCACATGCAAGCTACCCACTATACGCCATGACCATGACGCTGACGCTGATGACGATGAAGAATATGCGCGTTCCAGACCACACATTTGCTTTCTGCCATGGATGAAAACGAACGTGAACGCGCTCTCACCCGCGAAAGGCAACGCCGAAGCAGACAAAAAGCTACCCTGGTGGCGAGAGCTCGCGAAGCAGCGGCAAAGCGGCAACGCCTACAAGCTGCTACTACGGGGGCGAGAGCGTGGTATGCAGTGGCTAAACCGCAAGAACACATTGCATATACTGTACACACGCCTTGTCACTCACTTACATGCGCGAGTAAGCAATGTCACGGATAATTTACGGTAAGAATGATCTCCAGTGCTTCGCCCACTCGTCATGATTCACTTCGTGGAGATGCGTGGATTTCTGTTGATGCCAGGGCCCTAGGCAGAATTTTTTTTCGGGGGGATGGGGGGCACCACCTTGATCTGAAGGGGGGTCGGGTAGGCAGATGTGGTCGAATGTCACTATGTGCTTTGTATAGCATGGCGAAAAAAATTTCGGGAGGGTTGGGGGGTTAAGTCATGTTTATGGGCGGTAGCTGTCGCGACGAAGATGTGCCACTGGGCGTCAAAGTGGGTGCGGCAACATCAAGTGGTACTTTATCTGCCAAACGACAATATACATTGTACGAGCCCTCGTATCTCAGTGCACTATAAACAATCAACTACATCCGTGACGACACGTTTTACTTTCTTGTTGTACCGATTCCTATGACGGAGGGATCGGGCATATTTTTTTATTTGCATCTTTTTTTTACTTTTCGGTCACAACCAACGCCGCCGACACCGACACCGACGCCGACACTGGAACTTCGGCGAAACGAACTCTTTAACACTATCGCGTCGATAATTCAGATTTTACGTGCTAAAACTACGATATGACTATGAGTCACGCCGTACTGGCGCTCAGAATTTGTTTTGACTAGCTGAGGTTAGTTAACGTGCACGCAAATCTGAGTACTCGGTATGGGCGCAGGCTGAAGCTTTCTTTGAGCTGGGTTGATGAGTTCAACCATTTTTAATGTACGTTCATGCTGGGGTTCTATGTGTGCGTGTAATAAACACCCGCAAAGCTGAAAAATTTCGGAGGAAATTTGAACACTTCTAACTTCCCCCCACTCCCCGGTTATGCAAATGATACATGGATGTTCTTGCATAAAATTGCCATCATGTATAAAATAGAGGGTTCAAGAATGTGTACGAAAATCCTCAAAAATCAAGAACATGCAATATTTGCTCGCTTCCTTCAGAATTATGTATACCTTCTCGACTGGTTACGGGGGTATACTGTTATATTTATATCGTTAATTGGGACACGCCGCCAGGAAACAGTTATTGCGCTATTCACAATGTCTAAGTACGATTGCGAGCAAAACCTGGTGCAAGACATCAGAAAAGTGAAAAACTGCCGGCTAATTGCGAAGCTCTTCCGAACAAAAAACTTCGTCTTTGCCCCCCCCCCCCCACCAAGTTCCTCTTCTTTCATGCCATAATTACTTACACTTTTATACAAACATTTATTTAGTTTTCATTTTATATAAACATACTCGAGAAGACATAACGCTGTACAAAACATCAGATCACTTACCATGTTGTTCAGAATGCGTCAGCTTGATGACCACTAATAACAGCAACACCACGTACCCGTGCTTGATCATCATTGCCAAGTGAACGTCTTTCTATTGTATGAAGAAACTAAAAAGAGTGGCCATTTCAGAACCACCTTCCTGAAATGACTACCCGATCTTTCGGATGTATTCTTGTTCGTACTATTCGGAAGTTTCTGCTCGTATGGCTGCACGAGTCTGCTCTCAGGCTATTCAAGCCACACGGGAGCAAATAAAATAAAATGCATTATTTGAGAGTGCTAGCTGTACTCCTCCATGTAAGAAACCAGAAAACGCCTGCTTCCGCGAATCTGACTTTCGAGCTCAGTCAAGGTCATGGCGGCGTGTTTGTGCTGGGCCAGCGCCGCAGACAATTATTTACAAATTTCCCGAGAGATGGTGCAATGTTCTGGCTTACGATAGAGTTCCTGTATATGCTCCCCTACGGGAGCAGAGTTGCGCATAGGTTCGCCATCTTGCCTGGCTAGCAACCATAGCTATGTGGCGAAGCCGCACTTTGTTTTTGCAGGCGACTTGCTTAAGCCTGCCGCCGATCGACGAAGCGTGTGTCGGCGATCGCCGACATGGCTGGCGTGCCAACGACCGGCGATGAAAGAAGAAAAACCTGCTCTCGGGACTGTGCCACGAGTGTACAAAAGCGTTTTTTAGTCTATGCGATATACGCAAAGGCGTAGCGTAGTGCCGAATAACATGCGCCGCTGCCGCCAAGTTAGGTGGCGTCAGCTATCGAGGATAGAAAACAACTGACAAACACGTAATACATGTCCTTCGAGATTCCGGGAGCGCCCATATCGCCACTCGCTACGCCTACAGCATCGATTATTTCAGTATGTTTTTCTAAAACGGTGCTGAATCGACGTAAATACTTTGCTGTCGAAGCTTAAGGACATGAATCTAAAGCAAATAAAAGCACCAGTTCTTAGCTAACGAGCTACAGAGTCCAAGACGGTGACTTGATAGATTCTAGGTGGACGGCAACCGCTTTCCGCGGCGCGGCCATGTTTTCCGGGCGTGGCCTGTGCATGCATGTGTGCATCAGCTTCTCCGCAATGCATGGTTGCTAGCGGCGTTTGGAAAACAGATGCGCAACTCTGCTACCTAAAGGTAGCATATACAGGAACTCTAGCTTACGAGTTTTCGCTGGCGTTTCTCCAGCGTATTAGCGCGTCGACCACGCGCTTCGTTCCACGCTGCTCGCGTGTCGTCACAACGCCGGGCAAAGAGCTTATGCGAAACGACAGTGCGGCGCGTTCGTAAAGACGAACAGCGACTGAAGGTCAGCCCATGACCTCCGAGATTAGCCGGCTGCACGGCGCGCCGCCTGCCAATCTCGGAGGCCATGGTCAGCCTTTCATGCTGCCGCCACCGCCTGTAGAGGCGCTGGTTGCATCCACCCGCTGTACTGTTTGAAACGAGAGCGGGTTGCCTTGGAATGCGTAGTTATGAAGCGAGATTCAGCTAAGAAGAAGAACAATGCACATGCTATGGGGGCGATAAGGAAACGACGCAGCATGTTATGATTGAATGTGCAGATATCCACCGAGGTGCACGTTTTGGCACGAGTCTACATGAAGCTTTGGGTTTTAGGGACAACAGTGGAAAGCTGGACGCGCCCGCGATAGAAATAAGTAAGAGACGGTTAACGTATTGGTTCTAAAACCAGAACAAAGGACAAAATTAAGTAGTGGGAAAAATAACGGCATTCTGCAGTTAGGGGCAGATAACTGGGCTGGGAATTTACGTTTTTTTTTTGTCTATAGTAAGATAGATGTAATCGAAATAGACAAGGCATCAGGGGACCTTAAAAAAGGAAAATATTTTTTTTCTTGTCCAGCCGGGTGGCACACATGTCACCGCCCCGTTATAAAGGGGACGTTCGTAGCATCCATCTGTCTGTCCATTCACTGCGTGTTCGTTCCGAAAGCGTAGGCGGTGCGAACAGCGATTGTGTGTTGTCTTTTGGTGCAGTTGTGGATGCGGTAGTTGCTAATAAAAAATCGGTTGTCTGGCAGCCGCTTCGCCAGAACGATGCATGGAGGATTAAGAAGAAAAAAAAATTGGCCGCATATCTGCGTGCTTCGCTGCAAATGTCGTCGAAAGACGATAGCTGGCATTGATAAAATAGAGGACGTACTGCGTGAGATGTGGACGCCATCTGGCAGTGGCGTCGGGAAACATGAGCTTGTGCAGAACCCAGGGTCACTGCCAGGTGGCGGCACCATATCGTCGGCTGAGGGCTTTTTCGTGCATAGCGTCGCATTTTCAGCGCAGCCTAAGAAACACTAGGGTCTTTAGAATTACGTATCTATGTATTTTCTAGGAAAGGAACACACTACCTAATACTTACGTATTGATGTTGCGCCTCAGATATGCGTAATATTTGCTTTTTGATCGACAATGTTCACAAGTATGAACGCAGTTACCAGTTCAAGACGGCTGGGTGTTCAGCAAGTGCCGAAACTTTGGCCGGGTGGCTCAATCGTGTGACAGACATACAGACAGAAAGACCAAAATTTCTGCGTTCAAGTACAGTCGAGTGCATAATTTTAGAGACCACGGGAGCGCGTGCCGAGGCGCGTCGCTGCGCCTTCTGGCGGCTGCACGGCTCTGTCCGGGAGCGCGTACTGCGCACGCTCGTCCCATATCACCCGGCAGCCTGTCCTTTCGCTCGTTTCAACAGCGCGCATCTCGAAACGTGGCGGACGGTGCAAGGTGTCACTTCTGTAGTCGCTGTGAAGACAATGAAAAAAGCCGAGCGCTAATGTGACGACAGCACATCATTTGCGGGTTTCGGCGTGCTGCACATAGTGCACGTTACTCCTAGGCGATCCGCGGCGTGATCACATTTTGAATGTCGAGTTAGGCAATCAATAAGCTCAGCCAGCAGTGTTGCCTTTTGCGCTCTCATTCGCCGAACTAACGCACGTAGTAATACTCGGTCCAAATATCATGTGTCTATGAACATGCATGAAACCACCAAACGTCCAACAGCTGCAGAAAAGAGCCGAGGAAGAAAGGTGAAAACAAACTCGGTTTATTAAGGATAAATCCTTTATTAAGGCCGCTGCGGTGGTGCAATGGTTTCGATGCTCGGCTGCTGACCCGAAAGACGCATCTTCAAGTCTAGTCGCGCATGCCGTATTTCGATAGAGGAGAGATACTTGAAACTAGTATACTGAGTGGACGTTAAAGAACCCCGAATGAGCAAACATTCCCAAGACGTTACTTTGGTGGAGCTCTATGTCATATCTATATAATAAAATTTATTTCTCTCTCTCTATCGTGGTTCTGTCACGTCGAGAGCCCGCACTTATTATTGGTAGGAGTCGAGCCTCGACCCAAGAGTTTCTAGGATTCGAATTTCAGATATTCATGTGTCGTCTTCTACTACTCGAACCATAAACCCCGATTGAAGTCAACTCATTAATTGGATGCATTATAGTAGATTAAGACAAGTAAGCGTGAATTAATGCGGATTGAGACGTGCAAGATATGTCATAGGCTTTCACTTTCGAGTATTTTCATATTTGGGGGGTATCTGGGAATGTTTTTTCCGGAAACCAGAGAAAATCACGAAGGTTGAAAGGGGGCGTCACCGCTTTCAGTATTTCAATAGAACTCTACCCATGACATATGCACGGAACATTCTCGAACGCGAAGTAGTCGGGAATTGAGACTGCCTCCATTAACATCCGTCGCTCGAGCATCAGCGTGTATTCTGGTATTCTGCTGCATCAAGGAAGAAAGCGTATTGCATGGCGCGCTCGAGCCATGCTATTACATTAGAGGCATTTTCGCCGCTATATTATCGCTCGGGAGTACCGGTGCTTGCACAGCGACTGCAGAAGTGGCACCTTGCGCCGTCCGCATCGTTTCGAGATGCGCGCCGTTGAAACGAGCGAAAGGGCAGGCTGCCGGGTGATATGGGACGAGCGTGCGCAGTACGCGCTCCCGGACAGAGCCGTGCAGCCGCCAGAAGGCGCAGCGACGCGCCTCGGCACGCGCTCCCGTGGTCTCTAAAATTATGCACTCGACTGTACATCAAGAAAGACTATCGTCTTTAATGGGGACGTTGAGCCGTGAGGCTCACAAGCTAT
>JALIZH010030881.1:0-125401 GCA_030522465.1 Rhipicephalus appendiculatus | reverse complement strand
TAGAATATCGAGGGTCATCTGCAACTTACACAATGAAGATATCAAAACCGTTGGCGATCCGTATCACTGCTCCTAGCATGTGCAGTGTCATTCACGTGACTTCTCTTCCCGTGTCCTAATTTGACGCTTCTCCCTCAGTAGTACGGCTTCGACTCGCGCGTTCGACGGGACTTTACTTGACCTTCCTTTCGTAGTTACAAGTGTGAACGAGATGCCGATCTCATTTTGAGATCGCAGAGGTAAGCAACGATCCGCAGGGAAACTGCTGTTTCGAAAGATGCGCCCCGACACACTTGATCAAGGCAGAAATACGGTAGGCGACTTGCATACACCTGGTAAATAGCTAGTAAACAATTGGCACTAAAATGAATTGCTTGTAATTTTTTTCTTGACATCCTTCTCCGTATCAACGAAGATAATGTGGATATTCTTACTAGACTCCGGTACACTTGGGTTCAGGAGGTCTTATACTGCAAGAGTGTATGCTTGGGCATGTTAGTAATTCATGTTTCACTTTTTAGTGCACAAATGAAGAAGGACGAAAGCGACACGGACGCAGCACTGGGCCTTCAACTGGGCGAGCAAGACTCACCGGTCGTTTGACCTGCTGCGCCGCTTCATCTAGGTGAACAGCAGCCGACGGCCAGTACCGCTTGTGCGCGTGGCGCACTCTTTGGGGAAAATAAATGTTTCTAGCCCTGAATTCATCTCTCCAATTTTTCGTTCCTGCACACATACATGGATGTAGTGCTGAGTAAAGCGCAGATGACCTAAGCTATCATGTCAGTCTGGCGAGGATGGCCAGGTCATTCAAAGGTGAATGATTAGCGGATTACTCGTTAGTCCCTTCAAAAATTGTTCAAATGGATTAACAATTTATCCGGAAGGAGTAACATTCGCTCTCCCAGGGATGATTTCTCGGGATCCACAGCTTTTCCTCACGAGAGTAACATTTGCTCTCCCAAGGATCATCTCTGATGGTCAACAGGTTAGTCCTTACGAGAGTAACATTGGCTCTGTCAGGGACCATTTCCGAAAATCAACTGTTAGTCCTTACAGGAGTAACCATTAGTCATCACAGGAGCAACCCTTAGTCCCCATTGCAGTTAATCCTTCAAGGACGAACTGTTTATCTCCTTTCAGTTCATCCCCAAAAAGACTATTGGTTGTGGCAAATCAGTTGATCCCCAGAAGGACTAACCGACTAACCTCCCTAGCCCTTTTAGTCATTTTTTGCTTAGAGTATATATATATATATATATATATATATATATATATATATATATATATATATATATATATATATATATATATATATATATGAAACTTAAGGCTCGTTTGCTTTGTTAAACACATCATTAATGAGAACTAACAGACAATGATGCCAAGGAAAGTATCGGGGACGTTATTAGAAGTAATTGTAATTAAATGTGAAGAAAGAAAAGTGGACTAAGAGATAACTTGCCACAGGCAGGATCCGAACCTGCGGACCTTCGAATGACGCGTCCGATGCTCTACCACTGAGCTGCGGTGGCGGTCATCCCTCCGTCCACTTTATAGGGTATATATGTGCATTTTAAACGTGGGAGCGTCATTCATCGCCGCCTGTTGCCATTACGGCGAGTGTGGAACACTCTTTTTTTTTTGCCTGTAGGCGTCACGTAGCACGTGATCTTATTTCGAGCTGGCAGCTGACTAATAATCCCTCGCATACCACCTGACGGCAACAAGCTTTTTGGGGGGTGCAGTCATGTTGATAGAAGAGCCGTCATTCAAGTCAGCAGCGACGTTCCTAACCTAACGGCTAACAGAGGGGGGGTTACAGTCTACAGCTAATTTTTATTCCCTATGGTCGCGCATAACGGCTCTTCTGACAACGGTAATCCGCTCCTTCATCGTCACGAGTGTTTAGGGGTCCCGGATTATGCGGGACTTTTCATACCCGAGTCCCGCAACGTCCCTGTCGGGACACCTATATGTCCCGGATTTGTTCCGGTTAGAAATTCTTATGTGATCCAACGCGCGCCAAACAACGTGCGTCACGCAAGGGGACACAACGTTCGCACGAATTGCACGCACGAAGCAATGTTGAGGTGGTTGCATGGGGCTTTAGCCGCTTTAGATGAAGTTTCGCGCGAAGTGCGACAACCTTTACTAGTACATTCTCCAGCAACAGGAAACGTGTCGAACAGCACGTAGCCAGCTCAGGTACCACTTCAAGGGGCCGCAACAATAACGAACAAATGAGTTTGTCTGGAAGATACCGCAATAAAGAAAACTGATTTCGCTGGCTCCCTGTGGCAGTGCCCCCCCCCCCCCCCCCGCCTCTACTTCCTTTATTGAAGGGTTCGTAACCCTACGAGTGCTCCGTGCCCAAAAGTATTCGGACAACGGTTATCAGCCGCGTTATAATTGCGCGCCCGAACACTGGGAATTTCTTGTGGTGAGGCTCTGGCGACTGCACAACATGAAAAATATTCACTTTTGAAGTCAATCACTCAGGGTTTCGCGGGCAAAGTCAGGAAGTTTTATGGTGCTTGTGGCATACGCCACTGAACTACGCAAGAAGTATGTGCCTTCGTTTCGGAAGCAAAGTTGTGAAGGGCTTGACAGTTTTCTCATGTGAGTGTTTTACGCGTGAAAATGACAAAATCTCCTTCAAAAGAAACATGTGCTCACCTTTGAACCAGGACATGACTAAAAGTTTTAACGATGGCCTACTCTAGCGACGTTAGCGTTGATTTTGTGCCACCTCACCCATACCAAATGGCACCATCGGCCTTTGTCAGGTTCTAGATGTTCGTCCTGTCGAATTATTCAAAACTTCGGATACGAGCTATTCGAAAGGTTGAATCGATTTATTCGACTAGGTATTATACGATTCGAATTCTTTCAAAACTCCAATATTCGCACACCCCCAATATTTAGTAAACAGATGAAGCAGCACACATACGAACATCGCACATTTTTACTGGTTAGAGTTTCGGCCGCCATGGCACGCCGTTCGTTAGAATGAACTGAAATACAAGCGTGCAGTTGCTCTTATGGACATCAACTCGTGGGTACGACACGTGAACGTACAATATTCACAAAACAACTACGAGAGCGTAGTAAAAATGTCGTGTCTTTCTGAGATGTCTTGATGTGTCAATCAACCACAGGGGTTCGACCGTTAACGCCGCCTCAGTACGATGCTCGTCGTCGTGTGCGACCGCGCAAGTGGCCATCGCCCTCCTGGACGACATACGTGTCAATATCTTGAGCGACTCCAGGCCAGGCCATCCGCGCCTCCAGCGTTGGCGCCATGTGTAAGGAAGCCTGTCGAATCCATGACGGCAAAAGCATCACCACCCACCCTCACATGGGATCCATCATGGGAGGCCCCGCAAACGAGCTGGTCCACTCCAAGGCGCGACTCCCCGCCGGTCCGCAGTTGTGGAGAACAGAACTTTTATCTCGCCAAGAGGGACTTCCTCACAAGAATAGAGCGCAGGCATTGAGATCATTGCAGACTGGTGCGTATCACAGCCCAGCTTTATTACATAACATTTATCCCGACACTTATCCCAATAGCCATTGCAGGCACTGCAACGAATTCGCTAGCCATTGGTCTACGAGGCACAGGCCAAACCAACAAAGACAAGTGGATATCCGCTATCAAGGGCTCAACTGTGGGCTGTCCAGAGGGCCGACGATGCGGCGGTCGGGCTTGGCCTGACTGTCCCAATGTGGGAGCGGCCCGCTGAGTCGTGCACCTCAGGACTATAAAAGTTCTGCATCCATTCATTATGCAACAATCGCTATCGTTTTGTTCCTTCGTGTGCAAGCATCGTTACAAATGATTTTTCATGCCTGTGATGCAGCGTGCTATATTACCTCCTGCATTCTTCTTTTTGTGGTCTAAATTTTGCCCATGTTGTACCCACGTAGTTTGTGCCCACGTGTCGATGCTCATAAGAACAGCTGCCCGCTTGTTTATTCTGACGCCACGGCCAAAAATATCCGGTTTTCGTAAGTGCGCTCCTTCATTTCTTGACGCAACGGAGCTACAAAAGGTTCTTTCGAAATGTATAGCCTCAGTTGAAGCACCCGGTCGGAAAGGCTGGCAGTCACTCAAGCATCGGTTGCAGGTGCGGCGCGTCAGGACGGACGACGACAATGACATGGTGGTGTACCTGCAGAATCGCGGCGAGGAGCAGTCGTCGTCGGCCGCCGCAGGCGGCGGCGACGAGGAAGAGGACGAAGGGCAGGTGCAGACCATACGGCTCGTCAGGGAGCAGCCAGCGCGTCGTTCCGTACGTGTCAACGACGCTGCCCGGCCGCAGAGTCCCTCCAGGTCGTCCGGACAGTCCCGCTCCACGCCACGCATTAAGAGGCGCTCTTAGAGAGCACCCGATGGAAAGAAAAATTGTTGTGCCACCCATACTTGCGCGCCTGCCGTCGCTCTCTTTTCCAACGTTGTGGGCTCATTACATTCGGGTGGCTATGTTGTCCGTCGCAGCTGTCGCGCACTTTGACGAGCCGCAATTACCGCAAGAATCGAAAAATCTGTGGTAGGCAACTATCGTTCCACTGCTACTGTTATTGCGATAGCAATTATATAGGCACCGTATATCCGCCGTCGCCGTGAGGCTTCGTCCAAGTTGGGCGATACCAGCGCCTGCGAGCGAAAGCGTGCAGCCGGCGAGAAAACGCGCCACTGACTCCGCCATGCAAAAACACCATCGCTGGCCGGGAGCGGTCGCGCTATCATAACAGGGATATCAGCAGACGGCTTTTCTACTAACAGCGGTGCTCGTCTTCACCGCTGTTTTCGCTGAAGCGGTTGACAGCATCAAGTGCGCTTCGCTCGCACCCTCGTTGAATGAGTTTGGTGCATAACAATCTTTTAAGGCGAAAGCCTGCCTTATGACAAGGGTCAAGAGGCAAAATGCCGGCGTGAGGTGTAAAAAAGCACATTAATCGCAAAAACTGACCTCGTGGCTACTGGCTCGCGAGCTTTCACTTTGTGCCGGTCGCGTGATAAAAATGAAAAAAAGTCACAGTTTCGCCACAAGGCGAAGCAATGAATGCGATAGCAACATATTGGAATGTCAAGCAGGTTGAAACGTGCAGCGCACTGCTCACGCACACATGACGCACGAAAACAACACGCACAGGACGAGAGCGAACTAACAACATTCGCAGCTCGACACTTAACGCGCTGCTCAAACAAAAACGACGCACGAAACGTATTCACAGGTACAGACGAGCGCGAACTAACAAGTGTCACAGTTCTTACTTCGCTGTGTTTGAAAAGCGTGCTCTTTTCGCAAACGGAGGGGGGGGGGGGGGCTGCAGCGAGTGAAGTGACCTTCGTGCGATCGGTGCGATCGGTAACAACAACGCAGTCGATCCGGCGAAAGGCTAAGGCGTAATATTCTCCCGACCGCGAGATAAGCGCGCGCGCAGAGGCGTCTAACCCCCATGCCCCCCCCACCGAGCAAAGTTTGGCGCCCGGAGAGGAGCGGCTGAGAGCGCGCGTCGCGACGAGTGGGGGGGGGGGGGGGACCTAAAGCCCCGCGAGCGTACCCTCTACGCCATCTCGCTGGTAATGCTGAAAACACGCTGAAAACTCGCTGTATATAAATAGCTCGCCGTTTGAACGTCGAAGGACGTTCGCCTTCGTGGCTGAGTGGTTAGCTCCGCGCGCTGCAGAGCGAGAGGTCCCTGGTTCGATGCCGCGCGTCGGAAACATTTTTCTGAATTATTTTTCTTTGAGGTTTTTATAAATATATAGATACACATACATATACGGGGCATGACGCCGACGGCAAAAAGCAGCCGGGAGTGTCCATATAATTGCTATCACAATAAAAACAAACGGCGTTCACAAGGCTTGGCCTGAAGTTCCATGACCCACCGTGCGCCTCGTGGATATAGACGCTCGACCTACGCGTTCGTTTTGTCTTTGCTGCCTTCGCCTGATTAAAATAATTTAGAAAACCGGCATGCCTTTCACTTGGTCTTTGCGAAAGCGTGATACCGAGGAGCGAAAGAAGGCACAGAAGGAAGCTTCCGTGGAGCGGTGCCGGCCGCATGGAAAGAGAGGGAGGAAAGAGAGGGAGAAAAGAGAGGGGACCGGCACAAGAGTTGTCTCCGAGCCTACGCGGAGTTTAAGGTGAACCCCTTTCAAGGTGCCTTGTCATCGCTGCAATGAATTTTATTAGAGCAGCGTTCACAGGGTAAAACTGCGCGTGAGACCCACGATATGATCAAGGCGGCTTATGGGAGTGATGCCAAGGGCCGATCAAGTGTTTTTGAGTGGCACAAATTGTTTCGGGAAGCCAAAGAGCAAGTTGAAGTTGACCAACGGTCACGGCCACCCTTCAACGGCAAAAAGTCACGATAATGCGCCGAGCCACATTGCCATTGCTTTCATGGACTTCCTGAAAGCAATGGCAATGTCCCCGTGCGCCCGCGTAATCGCGGTACCCACCAGAAAGGTGACGCTGCTGGCGTCACCTTTCGCTCAACGGCATTTAAGTTAACTACGACTAATCCGCCGGGCACACGCGCGCCGTCAGGCGAAAACGATTTTACAGGGGGGCGGTGGCTCCCCCCACAGTCCTGAACAAAATGAATTGCTAAAAAACAGACAAACTTAGATATAATTAAGTTAAAAGCAGAGGAATTCTGAATTGCGATTAAGAACAAGTCGCCTATAATGAACAAGTACAATACGTCGAAAATCATGACATGAACGAAACTGTAACTCAAGTAATTTCTAAAGCAGCACTTGAAATTGGTGGGAAGCACCTAGACCAAAAATTACTTTGGCCACATGGGCGAACCAATGAATGTTGTCAAACACATTGTAATGTCAAACGAAGAACGGCAAGAAGCTCGCACTGTGCGGTGCGCTGCTCAAGTACAACCCACGAAACACAAAACCTAAAAAACGCCTATAAACGTCTTGGTCTAGGAGAAGACGTAAAATAGACACTTTTTATCGAAATATTACATTTGCGCATCAAATGTCCTTGCGTACTGTTTATGGGCATTTTCAATAGCTCCAGCGCATAGCCAGAGTTTATTCTGCCAAACAAGTTCATGACGTCTACTTCGAGACATTTTTTAGGCATTTTATCTGACAGTTCCTCAATGATTTTACGACTGTTTCGTCAAGAAGCGCCAATAATGCCAGAACGGCATGTCAAAAGAGCGGTGACAATCGGTTCTGCTTAAACAAATGCCGGAAACAACAAAACCCCGAAAGCAATTTAATTCATGCCGCAACACGAGTATACCTGTTGATATATTACTATTAACAGTTGGGTAACAATCAGCTTCAGTAATGTTCCGTGCAGGGAATTCTCCCTTTTCGGGGCAATTTTCAGCCGTCATTTTGGGCGAAAGGGAATCTTTGCGATATTGCAGGAAATTTCACAAATGGTGATTTGCCCTATTATGAGATAAACATAGCAGCCACAGTACACTTTCGTGGCCATGATATTGATGATGCAGCGCACAAAAGGCACTATCACGCACACGTAAAAGTGACGGGTGTGTTTTGCATCATTTTATGTGTGCGTGATCGTGGCTTCAGGGCGCTGCTTCATAAATTTCATCATTTACTTGTGGAACACGCGGCACCCAAAGACATAGACCTTGACATTCGTTTCCGATAATTATATGCAGTGATTTCTTGTTAAAGCGCTAGACACCACACGGTGCGATTGGGCATCCGATCCGACTTGCGGACGTGGCGTACGACGATTCAGGACACACAGGGCGAACGAACAATCAGCGCGCAGGCTCCGCCCACATCCGGGGCCTCGGCTTGCACGCACCTCGTATCCTCTTCATTGGGTACGAGACAAACGGCCATGCTTCGCTCTCGACTCCAAGCGTATAGGAAGCCGGACGAGCGCCGTTCGCAATCAAACACAAGCTAATCATAGAGCGCTTATTTTAGCCAATGCGATTAAGGCTTGTAATCTTATTTAACGCCTTTACACGAGCGATTACCTTTCATGAAGGCCTTCATGTGAAGAGCAAAGATGGAAGCGAAGCGAGCCGGTTCACCGACACGGCCTATGTTTGCCTGCGAAATGGTCCTCCATCGCGGCTCGATATCTCGGAAACGGGCGCCTCCTTGCAGGAATGCCACACTTCAAACATCACTTTATTATTAATAATAATAATAGGGGATATTCATAATGATTTGCGCTCTGGCAACACTGAGCGCGTCCGCCATGTTGTGTTGGGCACCGTCGCGGAATCGTCTGCTATAGCGTTTCCATAAGGAGAGGCTGAACCGCTTTCGTTGGTGGAGCTTTCGGATCGAGAAATACGGTTTTTCTTTCGTCATCCAGTGCCGAACGGTCAGTGAACCTCTCTGTGCTGACACGAATCGACGAGAACGCAATATCGGAGCTCTGCGCGCTTCAAAACTCATCTGAGTGGCAGCTGCACGAGGCGCATCGCTTCGCAAAGCCGAACAGCTGTTCTCTATAGTGGCGTGTGCTTCTGATCTGAGGTAGGAGTTCACGAAAAGTGTTCACTGCAGAGGAGATGCGGCTCTTAAACTTCTCAGATGACCTTGCGTAGTAATAGATCTCCATTGTATTTCCCACTGCGATTATAATAACACGCGTCAGATATCAAACCACGTTCTTTCTGCGCGACCTGTGCAATGATGTGCTGCATTCCTCGACTCGTTTCTTTAGCCACAGGTATCTCTACACCCTTCGCAAAAGCGTGTGTCGTAGTTTTACGAAATAAACAAGGCATGTGCATGAGCGGTACTGCGTCGCAAAGCAAACAAAAATCGCGCGTTTCGACTGTATACCGAGAGAGCGCCCCCAGTAACGCTATTTTAATACACACTGGTTGTTTATAACGCCTTGTGGTCGTAATCTACCGCACGGATTGAGTGTTGTCGCTCTGTTTTTCTTGGACGCTATACATGTGCGTTCATTGACTTTTCAAAATATCGTGCTCTTTGCTTTCGCATGCCACGGAGGCGTGCATTATCGCGCGCTATTGAAAACAGCATACAAGCATGCAATTGCGCGCGCCATCAGCGGAGAGACGATATACGGAACACATAGTTTCATCTATAGTACGGCCAGAGAACGTGTACGGCTCCGTAACTGAGTGTTCCGTGTTCGCAGCGCATGCTGACCGAAGGAGGTAGAAGAAAAAAATAAAATCGGAGGATGTAAAGCGAAGGGTAGACGTGGCGTGCGAGACGTGCGAGGCGTGCGGACTATGTACTTTGCCGAACAGAAGGTGGGCGCACACTGCCTTGCGAAGCTTGCAAAGCGGTGGCTGTGTGAACTTTCCGATCAGGCCTTGTGTGGCGGCACAGATTTACCGCGGACGTGCGCAGCAGCGTCTGTGGCACTGCTTGTACACGTGTAAATAAGTAGGTCCTTGCTTTCGTCGATCTGCAACACTGACAAGCTATGTTCATCAATCATGCTCTCTCTCGCGTGTGCGATGTCGGCCGTCTGTTTTAAAATGCATACATCGTAATTTATTGTTCTGTAAGTCTAGCTATGTTCCAGTAGAGCAATTGAATTGCACGGGGAAATAAGAAATGAGGTTGTAGAGTGCTTTTGCGCGTGCGGGTCACTTCTAATAAGCGTATTTCAATATGTGATTTGTGATGGAATTCTGTGCATAAAGATTGTACTCGCAAATTAAACCACAACATGCATTGTCTGTAACGGATCCTTAACTAGCCATATTGGCTACGGATCCGGATGTTTTCGCAGAAATATTTTGTAAACCTTTTCATTGAAAATAAAGCATTCTTCTTCTTCTTCTTCTGAAGGTACCGATATTGTACACGAAACAAGTGCGCGTCAGGTATGTTCTTTTCTTCGTTCATGTAACTGAGAAATTGGATTAAGATTAGTCCTTACCTTGTTCCCGGCCATTGTCGGGGCTCCCTCGTTGCGTGAACAGCGCACGAAGCATTGGGAAGTCATCGCAGAACGAAGATAAACAATCAGCAACTTGCACCGTAAAGGCTGCGATATGCGACTGGTTTCGTTTTCGTGCCCAACAGGACATGGCGGATCGAGCTTACGGGATCATCGACAGCTGGCGCTGCACATTTTTAATGTCCCCCCATATCTCGTGTTGAACGTCCCAAAACCACGATGTGAATATGAGAGACGCCGTAGTGGAGGGCTCTGGAAATTTCGACCATCTGGTGTTCCTTAACGTGCACTGACATCGCACAGTACATGGGCCTCTACCATTTCGCCTCCATCGAAATGCGACCGTCGCGGCCGGGATCGAACCCGCGACCTTAGGGTCAGCAGGCGAGCACCGTAACTACTACACCATCGCGGCTGACAACACATCACTTTATTGCTTAAAGAATTATTTCATGTTAGAAACAAACTTTAGCCAATGTTTGTCATGCCGCCATCAACGGCGATATCGGCAAATGCCAGGGTGGTCGGAGCCATCGGAGCGGCGCGAGGAATGGATGGTTGGATGCCACGAGCGTCCCCTTTATAACGGGGCGGTTCCAGCAGGCTCGACAAAGGAAAAAAAGGAAACAAAAAGAAAGCTTTGTTTTTTTTCTTTTTTTAAAGATGGCCTTTTCTACTTCGACTAAAATCTATCTTAGTATAGCAAAAAAACGTAAATTCACAGCCCAGTTATCTGCCCATTACATCAGAATATACCTATTTTTCCCGTTCTTTATTTTTGTCCCTTCTCTCTAGTTTTCTGCCACCAATACTCTAACCGCCTCTAACCTTATTTCTATCGCGGGCGTGTTGAGCTTTCCATTGTCGTCCCTAAAACCCAAGAATTCATGTAGGCCCGTGGCCAAACGTACACCTGGGTGGATATATCCACATTCAATCAGAACATGCTCCGTCGTTTCCTTGTCTTCCCCACAGCATGTGCATTGTTGTTCTTTACTGAATCTCGCTTTATAACTATGCGTTCTAAGGCAACCCGATCTCGTTTCAAACAGTAAAGCGCTTCCCCTTGAATTATCATAAAATGCCTCGCTCCTTGTTTCATTTTTGGCCTTTAGATAATTACTCAGAGCTGCTTTTTTTTTCATTGCTGCCATCCAGTAAAATCCCTACGCCTCTCTGAATTTTCGCTTAACGCTCTTTGTTGCCATATCACTCACAGCCGTATATTTACTGGTGAGTCTCCTAGATCTTTTTCTCCACTGTGTGTCAACGCCCTTCCTCTACAAATACCGGAACACCTTCTCCGCTAATCTACTCTCTTTCACATTCCTTAGCCTCTCTTCGAACCTTATTTTGCTCTGAGCTTCCCCTCACCTCAAAACTGGCCCATCCCATATGGCCCTTTACAGCCCCCATTTGTCGTCTTCCTGTGCGCGCCCAACGCGAGGCGTGTCACAGTTCCTTGATTCATATCCATTCCTGATTTCGTCTCTGACCTCATGCACACCCCTGAGTTCCCAAAAGTAAGCCCCGGAACCATTACACCTTTCCACAGACATCGGAGCACCTCGTACCTATTGTATCCCCATAACGCTCTGTGCTTCATGATTGCAGCATTCCTCTTTCCTTTTGCTGCCGAGGCTTTTCCCTCTATACCTCCATGTACCTATCACATTCATTTACCCATACACCGAGGTAGTTGTATTCGCTTACCCTCGGTATTTCTTAGCCCTGTGTTGACACCACCTGATCATTGGGATCATTGAATACCATCAATGGACATTTTGTTACACTGAATCCTAGTCCTGGAGCTTCACCCTTCCTTCCGCATATACCCGTCAGCCGCTGTATATAATCTCCACTGTCCGCAAATAAGACAATATCGTCAGCATAAAATAAACCTGGAAGCTTCTGCTCAATCATCACGCCGGCCTGTTTGGGTGAAAGATTAAAAACAATGTTGGTATACTTTCTAGAGCTTTCTCCATCCTGCATGAGTTTCACTATATTAGCGCACTTTAGGAACAAGACTGAGGACAGAATAACGGACGGACACAGCGCTAACTCCCAACATGTGATTTATTACAATAGGCGTCGCGCCAATAAATAGGTTGAAAAGTAGCGCACGCAGGCGCATTTGTAAGAAACAACAATGAAAATATAAGGTTCTTGTTTTTTTAAAAACACATGTACAACTTGGTTTAAAGAATGATAATGCATTTTAGTCTACCAGATGATGAGGACTGAAGATGTGTAAACGTCGCCGTCCGTGTTGTTCGTAATGGTGCATTCAGACGACGTGGAGTCGCGGACCGAGCGTCACGTGACCTCACATCAGCGATTCTCCTCATCCGTGTCTCGTCCGCGTGGCTCGCGGACGGATGAGCCTAACCTGTTTTTCACATCGGGATTCTGGCGGCGGAACGGCGGAGCTTTAGCGGGCAAACAGGCTGGCAACCAGTACACTTTTCTTCTGCTTTAGCCGAACGGCTGTCCTCGCAATTTATTTCAGCTCTGCTGGCACTTAGTTCAGGTTATTTCTGGGGCCGTATTCCAAGGCGATCACCTTTGAGATATCTATCACTCTTAATTCGCTCTGATTGGTGTCGCTTTAATCATTGTACATGCAAGATTTTGCGGGAGGCAAAGTGGCGGTGTCGCCGATAGCGGTCGTCTCAGAACACTGGTTTATTTGAACACTGGTTATACGGTCAAGATGCGAGCCAAGAGAAGGAAACATAATGTGCAGTAGCGCAATGTGAATTATTCGTAACTGTTATCCGCAAAAGAACAAAAACTGCCGATATTGGCGCATCACTGTATCCTCCCTTGGTACGCAGTGCCCCACGCGTGACAGCAGCGATGTCAGTCTTCAGCCGCTCTCTCTAAAGCAGGTTTTTATTCTCATCCAGCCATTCCGCCAACAACACCGTTTTCACCGAAACAAGTCACAGCCCTCGACAATGCTCGATGCTTGTCAAAGCACGGAGCGCTTCGCGTTCTGTCGGCCTCCGCGTTCTGTCGGCCTCCATGTTGAATACTCTCAAACCGGTCTGCTGGCAGCGGCCGCAGGTCAGCGCAGAGGCTGCGGTCGAGAGTAATCCGGCTGTTTTCTCCTAGGACACCGTCCGTCGTGTGGATGCGCCTGCAGGCGGATCATCCACGGATTAACCGTCCGCGTCCACGACAAATCCGGATTCGGTCCGTCGTCTGAATGCACCATAAAGTGCGCTAAAATAGTCAAATGAATTTCCAACACGCCCAAGTCTACGCTTTGTCAACCTGCACGAGTAACAGTGGGGACAAAGGACATCCCTGTCTCAAACCCTTGCTAATATCTACGTTCTCTTTGCTACTCATTCCTGCCCATTCTACGCAAACTGCATTTTCTCGGTATATCTCCCTCAAAAGCTGTATACAGTCGTCGCCTATCCGCCTCGTGCGCCACCAGCGGCGGCGCTGCGAACGGCGCTCCGGTACGCTCCGGTGACACAAAGGCGGGGATTCGGCTTTTGACGTCCGCAAGGCTCTGGCTAGAACAGTATCATTTTCGTTATAGTTCTCTCGCGTCGCACGGCGTTCCTCGTTTACTAGCTGTATTTGCTTCTGTTGATAGTTCTTCAGATGGATGCTAGCATTACATGAGGTTAAGAAACGTTGACTGTTTACTAGGCTTGTGCGAATATTCGAATGCTTCGAATATTGCGGTATTCGAATTCGCTTCGATTCGAATTTAAATTATTGAAAATTTCGAAGTATTCGAAACGAATAGATGCATATTAGTCCGCATGTAACCCCCCTGTAAAGGTGGTTTCACTGCAGTGGAGGGTTGCTAAGCCGTGAAAGCACCTATCCAGAAGTATATTAGTCCGCATGTATTCTTCTGTAAAAGTGGTTTCACTGCAGTGAACTGGTGCTAACCGCGAAAACACGCATCCAGGGGAAATCCGCATTACCGCGAAGCCCCACTTCACGGTTAAATGAGATATTACCCTCACATCGATTCATTTTTTTAGGTTTAAAAGCTTGTTATATCGGCTTATATGCTCTAACTATAGCAGATTTTAAAATGTAACATATTTTACAGGTTATCACTTGCATTCTACCGAAAGTCAGATTCTGCTACCATTCAAAGTTGTTTCTACTTTCTTTGTAGCAAAAAAATGGCATTTGCACAGGCCTTGTTTCAATTTTTAAAAAATATCGTGCAGGATAGTTAAGTCATGAAAATATGTCCATTTTTCTATATAATATGTGATATATACTATTCGAATTCGATTCGAAATTATTCGACCAAAATCACTATTCGCTTCGAATTCGCTTCGAACCTAAAATTCACTATTCGCACAAGCCTACTGTTTACATATCTTTTATATATCCACAGCCATTGCGGTCAAGGTCATGCACCCCCCCCCCCCCCCACCCGCCCCCCAGAGTTCGCAGCGTCATTCGCTGGGCTGGATGGCGTTGAAATAGCTTACGTGAAAACGCGAACGTCCCGCCAAGCGAGTTAAAGAGAGAGTACGCTGCTTTGGAAGCGAAGCGCAGTGAATTTGACGGCTTATTCGCAAAAGTTAGCGTTGTGTAAACATCTTGACATTCACACTCTACTCCCAATGTGGACTTGTGTACACAAAACGTTTGCCGACAAAATAAAATAGGATATTATTAATAAAACCAGGACGAATTTTTCGGCAACTAAGAAGCTTTTCTTTCTGAGAAATCCGTACGGATTTCCTTGTGGCTTCGTGCTACAAACGGGTGGTTGTCAATTTTCCCTTTCATAACCCCTCCGCCACCTTGCGGGAGAACTCATTTGCAATACATTAAATCTTGTTACACGAACTATGGGCTCCGAATGAAAGGCGCGCAGTGGTTCGCACCCTCGTGACTAGTAATCACTCCTGCGGTTTGCCGCTCGTGAGCCACATTCATGCTTGGGATAGCGCAGTGCTGCCTCATCGAGTGTGATGGTGGTGGTAAACATTTTATTCCGAAATTCGCCAAAGAGTTGCTGTGCGCCTGAGTGGCAGTCCGGGACGCCATTGGAGAAGGCCGCTGCCCGGGTGTGCGGGCCTGTCAATGGTGAGGACAGGACGGCGAGCACTTTAGAGTTCCTAACGCTTTGGCAACGCTCTCCGCTGTTCGCGTTTCATTTGACACCGATTGTACACCTTGGTAAAAAGTTGGAAAAATCGGCGAACGTATCTAGGAACAGGAGAAAGAGAGCTCTTTCCCGCCATTATTTTGGCCCTTTTGGCTGATTATTGCTGTTCTTTACCGCGCTGTAATAAGATTGAATATTTTAAAGGGGTACTGACACAAAATTTCGTGGCCGAAATAGCCTGCGGGAACGATTCCCGTGAACATGCGTATATCACTTGCAAAATATCAACAGCGAATATAGCTTGAAAGGCATTTTACATGAATTTTGAAGTTTGCGTGCGCGATCGACACCGTCGCGCTATTGAAACCCTCAAAAGTGATCGCACGGTGACCCCCCCCAACTTCGCTCACGTCACCACGCTGCAGTCAATACAACAAGTTATGATGACGTCATAGCCGCCATTTTTATTTTGCCGCGTTTGCTCCAGCAGACTAGATCTCGGTGGCTGGAGCGTACGCTTTTAAAGTTTTCGTGTTTGGCGACACTGCTGTCCTGTTTCCTGTTCGAAAGGACTTCTTGATGCAGACCATGCGGAAATGCGTCACAGTTCTGTGTGCTGACGAGGTCGAGCGTTGTACACGCTAGGTGCTGCACCCGGCGGCTTGTCGTTTTTGGAGCTCTCTCAAACTGAAGCTGAGATTGGTCGGCAGTGTTGTACAGAACGGCGTTCCAAGGAACGACGTTCCAGGAACTAGTTCCTTTTGTGAGGAACGGAGGAACGCCACCATTCCATTCAGGATCGGTGGAACTGTAACGGTAACTCGTTATGTTTACGCAGGAACGGCAGAGGGAACGGCGTTCCTTCTGTAAAGGTTCCTCGATATTGAACAAGCGCACGTAAGCGGCACATCATGAAGAAGAGGGCGGGTGGGCGACCGCGTGAGGCGCAAAAAATGTAACCCTCGTCTGTCGTGTGACTTTGGTGCCTCCTGGTTTTCATTTCAATTAAGGCGCCCGCCGCGCACGGTAGCGCGCATCGCCGAGATCGACCTCGTGCGAGAGGAACAGTGATCTTTTTACAACAGAGCAGTTATGCCCGAGGTTTGCCGTGTGTCATATATATAGAAAAAGGTTATCATGATCATCAACGCGCTCTCTTCGCCCTGTTTTGCTTCGCTCCCAGAACACGTGCGCCAATTTGTTTGGCGTGGGATGCAATAACTCTAGTGGGCAAGAGAACTAACACAGATAAAGAGAGAGAGGAAGAAAGAGAGCGAAAGAGAGAAATTCTTGGCACGAAAAAAAAATCTCGTCGAGGCGTGATTCGGACCCGCGCACTCACGACCCGAAGGTGAGTGTTGCAACCACTGGGTTATCTAGTGGGACGCATTTTTTAGCGAACTTCGGCGAGCGTATCTATCTATCTATCTAGCCGCCTACGACTTTGGGTTCTCCTGGCAGTATCGTTAATGGGATTTATACCGCAATTGGTATGGGGAAAACATGAATGTATGACTGATCATATCATGAAAATCATGACTAACTTGTCATGAAAAGTATGATTTACACGCCATGGCCGTAGTGCTCCTGCGGCCGTTTTAACTTGATATATCCAAAAATTGGTGCAATGTGACATGTCTGCATGACCAACATAAATGACAGGTGGTAATATGAAAATCATGACGTGCATGTCATGTACAAAATGATTTACATGCCACGCTCATGGTGCGCTGACGGTCGTTTCGCTGGCTTGATATACACCAAATTTGGTATTGCGTGACGTGGCTGTATGACGAACATAAATGACAAGTGGTATTATGAAAATAATGACATGTCATGAGTGACATGACTTGCATGTCACGCTCATGGCACGCTCGCGGCCGTTTCGCTAGCTTGATATACACTAAAATTGGGATTACGGGACGTGACTGTATGACGAACATAAGTGGCAGGTGGTAACATGAAAATCTTTGCATGCATGTCATCTACAACGCCATTTACATGCCACGCTCATGGTGCGCTTGCGTCCAGTTCGCTAGCTTGATATACACCAAAATTGGTATTGCGCGACGTGACTGTATGACGAACAGAGATGACCGGTCCTAACATGTAAATCATGGCATGCATATTATGTATAGCATGATTTGCTCCTTGCTGGCTGCTTCGCATTACATCGATTCCCACAGTGCGGGGGGATCTGCCGGATTATTTCTTGGTATTTATTCAACATAGGTGTGGCACTTGGAAGCAATTCAATACAGACAGAGAACTAACATGCTCATTGTGCTCGCATTGCGGGACAATGACGAACACAGCCCTGAAGAATTCGCTTTTAACTCTATATAGCGAATACCTCAGGTAAAGGCCCTTTTCCAATTATACACTGCAACGGCGGTAAAGATAAACACCTCGCCAATGCATTATACCATTCTGGATGACTTTCCATTTGCTCGTATAGATTTGTTAGCTGAGTGACCATCCTAATGAAGGGTTGTCGGGGGGAACTACTGGATCTGCGTTTCTCTTCAACATGCGCGCAGGCTAGCAGAGCATAGCATTGCATAGCCTCGTGTAGTATAGTATACAGCAAGGGGTTGGGAAAGGGCAGTTAGGGTGAGGAGGACAGAAAAGAGGAGGGAGAACTAGTATAGAGAAAGAAAGAGAGAAATAGAAAGAAAGGGGAAGAAGGAGAGAAAATGTAGAGAACGACTACGGGAGAGAGATATTGTGAAGGAAAGGTATATGATATAGAGAAAGAGAAAAAGATAGAAAGAAAGAAATGCAGTCATATCCACTTATAACGATACCGGTTTTAACAATATATCGGTTATAACAATGAGAAGCTGCTACACCGTCAGCATTTGTATGTTTTTCATGGTGAAATAACCCGCTTACAGCAATGCCCGCATGCTGCATTATCGCTTAAAACAATGAATTCTGGCTGTTGAGTGTTCATTACCGTTCTGAACGGTAATGAACTGCGAAATCCTTGAAAAGAACGAAGAAAAGGAGAAATTCGAGCTGCCGAACCCCGCCCACAACCCCAACGTCCCCCCAGCACCCATTCGGATTTGCGGCAAAGCTGACTTTTAAAATCCGCTACGTCGCGAAAGCAGTGGTGGCTTCTGTTAATACATTTTCGGACATGCAATTTGAGTAAAAAGTCTAGGCTTGGAAGAGTTTAGACATCCGGAACTTCAGATGTTATCATACATTGGCTCTATTTGGCTTGTAGCGGTCCCATGAAAGCGTCCAAGTTTTCAAGCATATCCGAAAAATCGGCAACTTTGTCATCCTTATCACTGATTATAGTTTTGTCACAACGGCCTGCCATCCCCCTTATTTTGATTTTATTCGTGCAACCCATTTATAGCAATTATCGGTTATAACAATGAACTTTTCGAGGCACTTGAGTATTGTTATAAGTGGGTTCGACTGTATAGGGAAATATCTTCGCTGACTGCGAACAGGGTACCTTACTCACTTGAAAATGTGTATACTGGGCATCATTTTCTACTCATACTGAAATATTGAATGAGCACTGATTAAACGCCTATGTATTGTTCCTTTAGATGCGGTTTGCTGTGCCAGAAATTTAATTATATTAGTGGAATTGTGGAGATATCTATTTGAATATCTGAAGCGCAGTATCCTGACTGGCCATTTGAAGACCGACGTGGAGAGTGCCACATGTGTTGGACTTGTAATAGGCGAGCACGAAAGCTGAAGTTAGACATGCCTGTAGTACGACCAGTGGTCTCTAAAATATTCGTCAAGGAGTGTTTATTTATATTCATTTCATCTACATATAAGCTGCTGTCGGCGATGTCAAATTTGTATATATGTACTTTAATGTGAGCTTTAAATTGCTGACTTTATTTCGCCTCAAGATTATCCGGCAATATATTTCGATTGAAAAGTCGAATGTAACCTAATGTAACGACACGTTACAATTTTCGAAATGTAACTGTAACGAGTTCCTTTCGCATTACAGGAACTTGTAACGGGAACTCGTTCCAAGATTGGGAAGTAACGAGGAACGAGCTTTCGTTACTGTTTTAGAGGAACGTGTACAACACTGCTGGTCGGTAATGAGGAGCCTGTAAATAATTATCTGTCGTGCACTACAGCAAACGATGTGCCTAGTTATGACTAACAGATCCCCCAGCAACACAGCGCAGCAAAAAAAAAAAACATACGCCAGGCCAAAGTTTTTGTGTTAGTACCCCTATAATGTGATGCCTTAGATTCCTCATCAAACGTGAAAATTGACCGTCGGCGTCCAGCGTCGGCAGCGTCAATACGAGTGATTCGAAAAAAATCACATGAAGACTCACCTTAAGACGTCATCATGACATCATAGACCGCCAATATTTGTGACATCAGAACGTTACATCACATGATGTCATCATATGACATCATCGCGCTGCATTCGATCACGGAGGCAATTGAAAACCAAGTAATCTGTAGAAAGCTTTGGCAGTGTGCTTGAGTGCGCTGGTTGGTGCTATTCTTCGTCTACTGTACTAAGCTGGCAATGCCTTCGATCCTGGAGGCAGAGAAAAACTGCGCTACGTCCAGAAAGCATTCGAAGAGGCTGCGGGGAAGGAACAATACATCGACTGAAGTAAAAGAAAAAGATTAAAGTAGGGACTAAAATATGTCGCGCAAAAAAAAAAAACACCTCCGTACAACCTGCCATTATTTCATATCACCGTCGCGCATCCGTTTTGACTCATGCTCTCAACCTTCGTATTTCTTGTTTAAATTTCAAGTACTTGCGACGCGCTTACACAGCAGCTGCTGATAACTTGGATTTAATCAAAGTTTGTTGCCTGTAACGACCATTTAATTTACTTAAATGACATCACACGTCGTTTGTCATGTGCTTAAAACTCCGAGCAAAGAAATTCAACCGAAGGAGCAGGCTTGGCAACCGGACACGCACAGCACGCGCTTCCGTTATGTGGGCACATTTATAGCATGACAGACAAAAACACACGTGACTAACATTAATGTGCTATCATCACTCTGACATCAACATCACAGCATCGCCACTCTGTATCACATACACGCGTGATTCATTTGAATGACAAAAAGTAAATTTCTTTTAGCGAGAGGGTTAGAGATACCATACTAACACAGCTATCTTTAAGACGCACTATTTCAGCTGCTTTAATTATTTCTCTTGTTGTTTTTTTTCTTTGTGTGTGACAATGACTTTTGCCTCGAGAAACCTCGGTGCGCAGCCACAACTCCTGCAATGGATACCAAGGTGGCCACTCATAGCTTTTTGCACGTTATGCTCGTGTTCCTTCAACCTCACATTTAAGCACGTTCCTGTTTGACCTACGTATCATTTTCCGCAGAACAGCGGGATCGAATACACAACATGTTCCGCGCATTCTACGAAGCTGCGTTTATTGTTTCTTGCGCAGTACTGCTGCTGTGTTATTCACTTGCGCACATAGCTTTTTTGGCGCAACTTCCCTCTATTCTTCAAATTATGCGTAATGCCTAGCCCTAGAGAAAGCATCTGAGGTCTTCCCCCCAATCATTACTTACCTATTTGGCGACTTGAACTTCCCGTTAATTGACTGGGACAAAGTTTCATCGTCATGTAACATGGCAACTGAATTCATTAATTTGACCCTTGACTACCCCAAGCTGTATCTCAGCCAACCCGTGGTTCAAACATACTGGACCTTATTCTTACAAGCCATCCCGAAACAGTAGCAAGCATAGAACATGCAGATGCTTTGAGCGGTCATCATTTCTTTCAAGTCACTTTAAATATACCTTCTCCTGTTATTAATATTTATTTATTTACACTTCACCTACATCGCCATAAGGCATTGCGTAGGGGAGGTACACATGGGTAATAACATAGTTCTCAATCGATATAATAGCTACAACAAATACAACAATGCACAAGATACTTTTGAGAGAGAAAAAAACACTCGAACAATGGTGAATTGCACATATTATAAACAACGTCACAGTCATACCTAAACGCTTCGAGATTACAAATCATTCAGTGATATTGCGGGCGTTGTTACAGGGAAGAAAAAATGTTTCATTATCACTTTCATTAACGGATGTCGTCCGGGAGACGGTTCCATTCCTGTATTGTTTTTACGAAAAAGGAACTACCAAAAGAGTGGGTTGTGTAGGGGTATTCTAATAGTTTTCGTGAATTATCTCGTCGATTTGAGACGTACGTTGGTATGAAGAGATAATCAAGGGGGTTAATGGCATTTCTGTTGTAATAAATACTATGAAGAAATTTAAGCCGCAGTTTCTGCCTCCTTACCACTAGCGGCTCCCATTTCAAGGTTTGTTTTATTTCTGTGATACTTGCAAATGTATTATAGTTGTTGCTAACAAATCTGGCTGCTTGATTTTGTACTTTTTCTAGTCTGTCGATCAAGTATTCCTGATGGGGATCCCATATTACAAAAGCATAATCTAGAATAGGTCTTACATATATTAGATAGAGGGTTTGCTTCACGGTCTGTGAAGCTTGCTTAAAATTTCTGCGTATAAAGTACAGCATTCTATCTGACTTTGTCACGGTCATATCTATGTGTTTAATCCACTTAAAATTGTCGGAAAAATAGACGCCCAAATACTTATAATGAGATTCATTGCTAATTATTGAATTGTTGATTTCGTACGTTGTATCTAGTTTACGAATCCAGTTGGTAAATGATACGCAGCAACATTTCCGGACGTTTAGACTCATTTTCCACTTCTGACACCACGTTGATATTGTGTACAAATCATTTTGCAAAATTTCAGCATCTTTTCCTTGCGCGATTTAATCTCTCTAAACACTACACAATCATCTGCGAATAACTTAATGGGAGAGGTAACGCCATCAACTATGCTATTAATATAAATCAGGAACAGTTAAGGTCCTAATACGCTCCCTTGTGGTACGTCGGACGTAACGGTTACCGCGGATGATTTTGAGCCGTTCAGTACTACGCTTTGCTGGCGACCGTTTAAGTAGCCCTTTATCCAAGTAATAACTTTAGGGTTTATGTTTGCAGAAAGCATTGCAAATTCTAACAGGTTATGTGGGACGGTATCGAAGGCTTTACGGAAATCAAGGAACACTGCATCTACTTGAGCGTTACTGTCTAAGGATTGTGCAATGTAATGTTGAAATTCGGCTAGCTGGGCGTCCATTTCTGAAATCATTCTGAGATGGTGTGAAGAAGTTGATTGACTCCAGGTATTAAACTGTTTCACTGTATAAGATGCGCTCAAATAGCTTGCAACAAATTGCTGTTAGTGAGATGGGCCTGTAATTTCCGACGAGCTTCTTGTCACCTGATTTATGAACCGGGATGACGTTAGCAACTTTCCAGTCATGTGGAACAATTCCAGTACTGAGTGTAGTTTTATATATAACGCATAAGTACTGTGCAATGATGATGTGACAATTTTTAAGAACAAATGGTGATAGGCCGTCCGGTCCAACTGCTTTCGATGTATCTATCTGCCGTAACATGCAATCAACACCATTAATGTCAATCTCTACGTCTTTCATGGAAGGCTGTGCGACTGGAAGCGCCACCACATCGCCAGGCGTACTTCGAGTAAAAACTGACCGGAAATATTTGTTGAAAGCTTCAGCGTTTTCTCCATCGCTGCATAAAGTATTACTCTGCACAGTCAGAGCAGGAATGCTCATATCGTCTTTTCTACTTTGTTTCACAAACTTCCAGAACTCTTTCGGGTTTTTCTTTAACCTATCATTCAGATCGGCAAAAATGAATCCTTTCTTATTTTTACTGCTGATTTGAGCATCAGGTTTGCATTCCTCAGCTCTTGTTCATTAGACGCGGTACTCCTTTTGCGAAATTTTCTATACGAACTTCGTGCTTTCCTAATTAACCTGCGAATGTCGCCATTAAACCAAGGTTTTTGTTTCGTTCTCTTCTTTAGTGTTCTGCTTGGTACATAAGCTTCAACTGCGTTGAGTAGCTTATCACGAAAATAAGACCACAGCGCTAAAGAACAACGGCCTTCTGCCAGAAGCAAGAATGCTGGGTAGTATAGCTCTAATTCTGCAGAAACAGAATCGTAGTCACCATGTTCATACAGGAAAATTTTTCGTGGTATTGCTTGTGCTACTTGAACGTTTTTTTATGTTTAAATATACCACAATGGCATTATGGTCACTTATACCAGGAATCACCGACACAGTGGAATCAAGATTTGGGTCATTACATAAGATTAAATCTAGAATGGCATCGTGTCTTGTGGGAACGTTCACATATTGACAAAAACCAAAAACTATCAAGAATTCACCAAACAAAGTATAGACTGACGACCTATTCTGTGTACCACAGGTTATCCAATCAAAATCGGGTAAGTTAAAATCCCCACTCATGAATACACTGTCTGGAATCAACTGCACCATCTCAGAAAGCAGTGTCATAGGAGTATCACCACTGTCCGGCAGACGATAGAAACAAGCCAAAAACGACAGTATTTCCCTTCGGTAAGTAAACGCGGCACCACACTGCTTCGGCTGAATTATGAAATTTCCTCGCTAGTCCACAACAAGGATGAATACGCCATGGCGATTTCTATCTTTCCTATAAATAGTGAATCCACGTGGGAATGTTTCAGTATCAGGTATCGCACTGTCGAGCCAAGATTCTGTACCCATGATTTCGCTTGAGTAGTCGCCACAAGGGACGCAAACTCGTCAACTTTATTATTAATACTTCGACAGTTCACAAGAAGCACAGGTATGCGCCCGCACGCATTTAAAGTCTCGATTCTTCCGGTTCTGGGATGACTGATGTCACGTCAGTCAGCTGCTTGAGATCGCGCATGTGCACGAAGCAGGACGGGTTGGTTCATTTCACTGTCCCACACGAACGTCTTTCCGTTGATTATAAGCTTATCATAGTTAAGGCGCACACGGTATTCTTTGCTATCTCTCTCTTCCCTTGCATAATTCCAAAGAAGCCGTCGCTTTTCGCGAACAGCATGACTGAAGTCTTCGGATACACTGAATGAAGTGTTCTTAAATTTGTAAGCATTACGCATGACACTTTCCCTAGCTTTCCACCCTGAGAAGCTTGCCACAATGGGCCTAATGCGCCCCTCTGTGAAGGCACCTAGCCGGTGAGCTCGCTCGATCGGAATGTTATCAAGCTTGCGCACGTCGCGACAAATATCTTCAAACAGGCTCTCAGATTTTTCCCACGTTTCTTTGCGCTCATTGTCTGGCCCACCATAAAAAACTAAGTTTAGCCTGCGGCTCCGATTTTCGAGGTCGTCAATCGTAGCCTCTATCTTCCTTTCAGATTTTCAACAGTTTTAATGCGCTCCTTGATTACATTTGATTGTGCTATCACGCTGTCTATTTTCTGTTCTAGGTCGGTTTGCTTCGTCACTATTTCCGCAAGTTTAGCTAGCATAGTCGCCTGACCAGTTTGTACATCTAGAAGAATCTTCTCAATGTTCGCCATCTGCTCTCTTTCGGTTAAGTTCATAGGGCCAGGGTTAAGCTCTACGTCTCCTGACAGGAGCAATAGAGCCTCCCCCAACAAAGAACAGTCATTGCAGATTAACAGCCAAACCGAGTCAACCACAAACAGAGCAAGCACAACTTCCGTCCATCAATGGGGTACGGCAAGCATCACATTACTCGTGCGGTAACATTTTGCATAATCCAAATAACCAACCTGATACATGAAGTTCGTGCCAAGAAGAGTGCCGCGCCCCAGTCGACGGCTGCTGAGATGCTCCCTTTTATCGGCCTGGTAGAGCGGATCCGGAAGCGTTCCCCGTCGCGCAGTCATGTGGCCGGTTTGACGCACAGGCAGGTAGGTATCAGGCGTGTCAGCTCGCATCAGTGGACGGCAAGGAGGGGCGCACTGCACATGCGCCGTAGCTGCCATCCAGGGCTGTACGGTAGACTCGGTAGCCGCACCGCCGATGAACGCCGCAAGGATACCGGGCAGCACCTGATACATGAAGCAACGTAAGTTCGTGCCAAGAAGAGTGAATATGTCGCCGAAGCTAATTCGTAATTATAGCAAAGGCAATTACGTTGTAATAAATACTGAACTGGAAAGCTTTTGGGAGCATGAAATGCTGCCGTCTTTTCAATGTAGATCAATCGAAGAAAATAGCCTTAAATTTACGGAAAAGATGTCCGCGTTAATAGATATATACATTCCTCGCATTAAGATCACTAACTGTACATCTAATCCATGGTTCACAAAAACCCTTAGCCGCATGAAAAATAAAAAAGCGGATGTATAAGTACGCTAAACGCGTAGAAATGTCATCATCATGGACTGAATACAAAGTATACCTTAAATCGTATTGTTCCGCCCTGCGCATAGCCAAGGATAAGTACTTTTCAAATGACCTGCCACAATTACTCAAGAACGATCCAACAAGTTTTTGGAAAACAAATCAAGGAAGTACCCAAATTGTCTTGCACAATGATAATGATGAGAGCGAGCGTTCTACGGTTTTCAATTCTTCTTTGACGTCCGTATTCACAAGTGAGGATAGCTGAACGGTGCCCTTTGTACCTGATTTGGATTACATTTACATCACGATCGAGGGCATTGCTTCACTAACAAACAATCTTCATCGTGTGGCATTGATGGAATAAATTCTAAGATATTAAAAAGTATTATTTCTATTTCTAGCATCATCCTGTTTCACATCTTCAGGCCGTCCTTATCATCCGGTATGCTTCCCTCTGACTGGAAAGTAGCAAAAGTAGTGCTGATTTACAAAAATGGTAGTAAAAATGCATGTGAAAATTACAGGCCCATCTCGCTTACTTGCATTTGCTGGAAATTACTGGAGCAAGTCATTGCGTCGCATGTTTACAAAGATCTCGAGTCGAACAGTTTTTTCTTTCGGAATCAACACGGTTTCAGAAAAGGCCTTTCTTGCGAGACACTGTTACTCGAACTCACAACAGCTTTCCACCTTAACATGAATCACTACTTACAAATGGACTGCTTATTCCTTGATTTTTCGAAAGCGTTTGATCGTGTTGCACATTGCCGCCTCATATCAAAGCTTTCAGCCTTAAAATTGGACTCCTCTACATTTTCATGGCTACGTAACTTTCTATCCAATCGAGAGCAATTTACTTCTGTTAATGACTTCGATTCCTCCAAATCTGTCGTTTCTTCTGGTGTGCCGCAGGGAAGCGTCCTTGGGCCTCTGTTGTTTTTAATTTATATAAATGATCTGCCTAACAACATCACCTCTCGCATACGAATATTTGCCGATGACTGCATAATTTACCGCCCAATAACCAACATTGATGATCATATCGCGCTTCAACGAGACCTAGAAATAGTGAACCAGGGGTGTAACGCATGGCTCATGACACTAAACGTGTCGAAGTGTAAAATTCTGTCTTTCACCCGCAAACGTGTTGATTCATAGTTCACTTATCACATTAACAATAGTGTCATATCACCGACCGCGAACTATGAGTATCTCGGCGTGCACCTCACACCTAAACTATCATGGTATGAGCACATAACTTGCGTATGTGCCAATGCATCCAAATCATTAGGATTTTTGCGTCGGAACATGCGCAGTGCACCATTCCCCTTGCGAAAACTGTTGAATGTTGCGATGCTGTGGTGTATAGGATTCCTCTTTCTTGCGGGCGTTACTATGTTGGTCAAACGGGCCGGTGCGCTAATGACCGCATTCGCGAGCACGCGAACAAGGTCCGTAAACAAGCTAGAGATAGTCAACTGTATCTTCATTGTAATGATTGCGGGTGCCAGCGATTTTTTAAAGATTCGATTTTCCTGTCAAAATACTATGATGAACGCGCGCGTCTCATTACTGAAGCGTATCACATCTATAACGGCGGCGAGGCATGTGTTAGCCTACCGTCGATTTCCCTCCTTCCGAAGGAGATAACATTTCTGTCCAATTGAGTATTTTTATTGCCTCTGCGAAGGCTGATCATCGTTTTTTTTTTTCTTGCTTTTTATGCTTTTCTGGTTTTCTTGAGATTGTGGGGGGGTATATATATATGCGGACTGGTAGAATAAAACATATTTGGCTGTTAGTCAGTGCCGTGGTTTGTGTCCTTTCTTCGTCCCGTCATGTAGCGCTGTTCTCTAGTGGAAATCATGAGCCAACCAGCCCAAATGCGTACCCTATTGTATATCTCATTTTCGTGCGACCACAGCCTGCGTATGCGTCTCGCATTTGGTCACCACATCATAAATACCTTATCGAAGCATTGGAAATCATTCAGAATAGGGCAAGCCGTTTGATTGCGCACAACTACAGTCCCCTGTCTAATATCACACATATCAAACTATCATTACCGTCGTTATGTACCCGCCGTAATATTGCATTGGCTGTCATTTTTTCTAAGATCATTCACTCTGACGATTATGACTACCATGTTTGAATCATCAAGTCTACACATCACGAAGATTGCACAACACCCTCAGTTACGCCCGCCTATATGGTGCAACGCAATCATTTAATTTTTCACCATTACCTCTGGAACAGCCTACCGGACAACACTGCGTCACTCAGAGACCATGGCGCTTTTTGCCTTCAGTTGAACACACATTTTTCCACACACTGCGCTTAAATTTCTTCATTATATATATATATATATATATATATATATATATATATATATATATATATATATATATATATATATATATATATATATATATATATATATATATATATATATATATATATATAGTTCAAAAATATATCCAGCACGTAGGAAAAATGGTTCTTGGGAAGGACTGACGTTTCGGCCTGCGGGACCGGCCTTCGTCGGAGTGATGCACACATGCGACATCAACGCAATATAAGACGACCAATGACTTAGCGTAGCACTATTATTGGCTGACAAGCGATTGTTAAAAGCACGTGGGGAACAGTGCGCGTGATGGGACAGGAAAACGGGAATGTACGCATGCGCATTTGCGGGCGAAAACGGAGTGCAAAAATAAAGCGACAGTACGTATGTGTCACAAAAACGAAAACACGTGATAGGTTCAACTGAGCACAGATTATTGATCAACACAAGCGCGTGCGCAACATCTAATCTTTCCAGTGCCACCTCGGGTAGTCTTCAGACGGTCTCGTAATCTGCATGACATCCTAACTTCATCCAAGACAAACGTTCCCGATAATGTCGGTTGTCGACCTTGCAAGAAGCCGCGATGCAAGGTCTGCGCGCATATGAAGACGTCAGATATTGCTAAAAGCACTGCTTCCGAATTCTTCTATAAGATTAAAGGTAATTTCACGTGTGACACCTACAACTGTATCTATTTGCTCGAGTGTTCCGTCTGCAATTTACAGTACATTGGACAAACCGAAACGCCCTTCAGATACCGATTTAATAACCATAAGTGTCATGCTGCCACTATTCCGAACCTTCCGCTATCAAAACACGTGCGCATTCCGGGCCACTCATTTGATAATATTACAGCTACAATCCTTCAATCTGGTTTCCGTTCCCACCACGAAAGAGAGCTTCGAGAATCGTATTTAATTTATAAATTTAAGGCCGTCACTTGTGGTATGAATGAAAGTGCTGGCAAACTTTCCTTTCTACCGACTTAGTTACTCTCGACTTTCCCCGTTATTATTACCGCTACATTTTTAGGCAGATAAATTAGTTCCCTATTTCATTTCATTTTCTCTCGGATCATGACTATACATGTTGCGCACGCGCTTGTGTTGATCAATAATCTGTGCTCAGTTGAACCTATCACGTAATTTCGTTTTTGTGACACATACGTACTGTCGCTTTATTTTTGCACTCCGTTTTCGCCCGCAAATGCGCATGCGTACATTCCCGTTTTCCTGTCCCATCACGCGCACTGTTCCCCACGTGCTTTTAACAATCGCTTGTCAGCCAATAATAGTGCTACGGAAAGTCATTGGTCGTCTTATATTGCGTTGATGTCGCATGTGTGCATCACTCCGACGAAGGCCGGTCCCGCGGCCGAAACGTCAGTCCTTCCCAAGAACCATTTTTCCTACGTGCTGGATATATTTTTTGAACTGTTACTTCCGGGTCCTATGTTAGCCCTTCATTGTTATATATATATATATATATATATATATATATATATATATATATATATATATATATATATATATATATATATATATATATATATATAGAAAGTCGCGCAACTTTCTCTTTTTCTCTCTTTTTTTCGTTTGTATTTAGTATTCTGTTAATTCATTTTTCACTGTTATTTTCTTCAGACACCTGCATTGTTCGGTATTTGTACTTTTTCTTTACTATGTGAAAATATTGTCACGTGGTCGTGACATTGATGAAGGGATCAGTCGGCGTCTTCAAGGTGGAACTCTTTATTTAGCCGAACTTGTGGCCTCGAAACGGAACCTCAAATTACAGCAAGCAATTCACGCTGCACACTGATAAAGGCGCACAGAGCGTCGGTCGTCGAAAAACTGATCATCGTTGGGACGCGCGGTCTTTTAAACAGCACGCGTCGAACTTTCCAGCCTTATCACTGGTGGCCGTGCAAGCTCTAGAATAAGCTGGACCAACGCCTCCTCTATTTTATCAATGCCAGCCAAATGCGCCCGTTCCAGCCGTTCACCACCCTCTCCTCTAGCCCTCTCCTACTCTCACCCATCGCCTAGCCTTCGCGTGTGCTTTGCGTTCATGGGGGAGAGCACCCGTGATGCAGTGCCTCACGACGGAAATCATATGAAGTAATTTTTTGTTCCGTTGTGTGCAGATCCGTGGGGCGGCGTGTTGCATCCCTTGTGTTCACTATGTTGGCTGTCACGCTGGCTCTGTAAGAGACACGGTGTTTTGAGATAGCGCGTCTCCGTTCGTGGCGCTATGCGGGCAACCAATGGGGACGCGTCGCTGCGACGCTGCAGTGCATGCGCTGCCTTTAAGAGGTGCCTCACGAGCGCTGTGAGGCGGCGGCGGCATTGCTTCGAGCTACAAAGAAGGAGCACGAAGGAACAAATTGGACAGACGCATGATATTGGAGAGGGAAAACGCGTCTATCGCATCTCCGTGCGAAAGCGCTCGGACGCACGTGTGACGCAAGCAGCCCTACCCAACATGTGGCGTCGCACCACGACCACTCTGTGAACTAAGGCGGACCGGCGGCTCCCATTGAGCAGCGAGCGTTTGCACTGGCATTGAATAAAATAGAGGAGGCGTTGGCTGGACGGTTCGCGTCCTGCGTGCACTCTTAACAAAACGATCTACTATAATCGCGAAGCTTCTCGAACGCTCAGGCGTGGTCTGCGCCGAGCATTGCTGACCGTCTTTTGTGGGTGCAAACCGAATGCAGTATAACTGATACAAGAAACGCACGTGGCATTTTTCAATACGCGTATATAAGGTATTGAATTGTAATGTATGCCCCCCCTCCCCTTATGCCTCTTCCGGGGCCTCAGAGGTATTATTAAATAAACGTACGGCATCCCAGTTGTGGTTACTTTTGAAATCTGATGCTGGTTTCCTGTCCTTGTTGTTGTTTAGGCTTTTTAGAAGTTTCAACCTGCTTGCCATTCGTCGCTTGACATTCCAATTTGTCGCTATCGAATTCATTGCTTCGCTAGCAGACGCTAGCAAACTCGCTAGCAGACGCTGCCTGCGTCGGCGTCGCGAGGCGAGAATGGGGGGAGCGTAGGAGAGGAGAGAGAGGGGGGGACGCGCATGCAGTAGGAGTGTGGACGCCGCGGAGAGGGATGCCTAGAGGAGAGAGGGGGGAGCGTAGGAGGGGAGAGAGGAGGGGACGTGCATACGCAGTGAGGGTGTGGTCGCCGCGGGGAGGGATGCCTAGAGGAGAGAGAGAGGGGGAGAGGAGGTTTATTATATTTATTTTTTTTAAAGGGTTTGCGCATGCGCAGTAAGGGTGGGCACGCCGCACACCACCGGATTGAACCCCGCTCTAAGATGCTTCACATCTAAAATGGAGCCAAAGACCGTGCCTCCTAACGCATGCGCGAGCTCTCACAGCATGTCCACGAAGTGAATGATGATCAGTGGGCGAAGCTGCCGGGGATCTTTTGGGTAAGCATGAATCTCCCCGTACATTGCCCATTCGATCATGCAAAGACATGTGACGTCGTGACGCGAGCCCTTGCCGCCTCTGGATCGGCTTTCCGGTGCTGCCGTGCCGCTGCAGCTGCGCGAGCCCTCGCCGCCTCTGGATCAGCTTGCCGACGCTGCCGTGCCGCTGCAGCTTCGCGAGCCCTCAACTCCGGGTCGGCTTGCCGGGGCTGCCCTGCCACTACAGCTTCACGAGACCGCAAATCTTGATCCGCTTGTCCGCATCGCCGGCGCCTACTTCTCTCTCGCACAACTTGAGAGCCCGCGCTGCAGCCGCCTTGCGAGCCCTCCGCTCCGCCGCCACCTTGTCTTCTTCCGCGTTCAAGTGTCACTCGTACACCTGCCCCGCGCACAAGGTCGACCACCGCGGTTGCACAATGCTGACGCCGGTGAGCAGTTAAGTGGAACACGAGCACGGTGGCCGGGCGCCGCTTGGGAAACGGAATGCAACCATTGAAGGCGGCGCACGGCCGATCGTGTTTTCCGTACAGTGCGCGAATAAATGTCGTGAAAACATTCACACCACACTCGCCGTTTGATTGCCACGCAGAATGCTTGGGTTCGATTCCTGTTGGGACCCTGACATTTATTATTTGCATTCGTCCGGTCAACGCTGCTGATGACGTGAGCTTTTTAACGCTCTGGTGTTAAAAGTACCAATGTTTGTCTCGCCGTTCCTGAGTAGTCTGAACTGTCAATCACCTGTGGCACATACCCGCCCCGTGGTATGTGCCACAGGGTTTGCCCGAAAGAGTTTGACGACGTACGCGACGGGATTGTCATTATTCATGTCACGACCAGCGAGTCATATTCGTGAAACCATCTTATTCTCACATACTAATTTTGGTCTACCCCAATTTAAAGGGGTAATCACGAGATCACCCAGACGTAGGCGGCTAGATAATAGATACGTAGATAGAAACGCTAAAAGTGCCTGCAGTACGCAAAGAAATGCTTCGCATTTAAAACCTGTAATCAGGAATATTTTTGTTGGTGAAGTGACGGATACTTCACACCGCTTTGCGAGGTATCAAGTTCATTCCTCTTGGTCGCATGTGTGACGCTGGGCTGGCGCTGGCCTCAGCGCTTTCCATGTGGTTGGCCGCCCTCTCTGGCGGCGTTGATTTCATGACGCCGAGAGACGCAACGTCAGAAAACGCCGGAAAAAAACGCTGCATGTGGTTCAGCCTTTAGACTACCGCGGCAGCGCTTGAGATGTGAGTTGGCCACTCTAGTACTTACGTCATTGTTAATATATCTCTTTTCCCTAGAAATACGTACGCAAAACGTCCGGCAAAACTCGATTAAAAAAAAAGCTCGGAATTCCTAATGGATTCGCTTGAGGCGACTCGAAGGCGAAATCCATCGAGTGTAAATACATGACTGCGTATTTCACACTGACGTGCGGTATTCACTAATCAACTATCGCCAATTAACTGTCACTAATGTCACTTTCATTCAATCAATACTCGGTTGGTTTCGATTATCGTCGTTTAAATAAACTTTCACTAATCAGCTCACTACTTAATGTCCTTCTATTCTCATATATTAAGCCCGGTCATATTTTCGCTCGCTTTTGTGTAGCTTTCGCTCCCACACACGTTAGCAAGTAACGCGAACAAATCTTTTATGCTCTCCAAGTAGCCGGTGCCGTTCCGTGGAAGTTTGCCATGACGCCTGCTGCGCCAGCGGATCCTCTTCCTAACGTTCTTCTCTATCGATTATTTTTCACTTTCTTAAAAAGACGATGTGAGAGGCACGCAAACGCTGTCTTTTTCCCTTTTTTTTTTTACGCGCGCCTCGATTCACGCGGCACGTGTGATCATGTCACTTCAGGCCGAGAAACGTTAACGCTGCTTGTTTTATTTGTTTGCTCACGCAAACGGTGCAAAGATGAAGTGACCTGCAGCGCATTGTTTTCTGAAAAGTATAAGCACGTAGAAACCGCCCGACGAAACTTTCTCGTTTTACGTGTTCACATATCTAAGCGTATGACTCTTCTCGCATTCTGGCCCTATCAAACTGCTGCAATGAATTGAACCTGCGACACGCTTATGATACCTCTCTCTTACTGCTGCTTTATATTTCTGAACAGTTTTTAAGATCTTTGTAAGAAATCCAACCTTTTACGTCTAGCTAAAAACACCCTAAGGCCACCACTTTACCGTGCTTGAACATGCCTCATAAGTTGAGTGCCATCGCAGCTTCATGAATAAAACTAAACCAGTGCACGAAGGGGGAGACGTTTGGGTCACATCTTCAAACCTTCAATGTATCAATTTATGTGCGCTTTCATAGGTACGGTGCGTCACCTCCAGTTGGAGAGATAGCGCATGGATTCTTGCTTAACGCCACCGAGCAACAAGATATCTTTTTTTTTTTCATTTTAGCTACATATGGTCATTCGTCAAACGCGAGCGCTTGGCTTTGTTCAGGCCCCGCGGACGCCTGCTGCAACGCGGCGACGCGCAAGCGCTGTAGCAGACGCCCGGAACCGGAAGCTGAGATGCTGCGAAAAGACATGGGCTATCATCGTATACTCTCGATGCTAGATGCTTTGCGTGTTGCCTTGCTATCATCGGCGCGCACTTCTTTCTTTCCTTGTCGTTTCATCGGCTTTCGTGTTGCCTCCTTGCCCTCAAAAGTCACGAGTAAGTTAAATTCGTACCGTTGCTATCGTACTCCCTCGAGATACGAGAATTCTTGGCTAAGAAACTGCCTGGGCAAGAGAAAGCTTTGTGAATTCGGCCCCTGGTTTTTTTCACGTAAATTCGCAGAAATTATTACTATTAGAAAACAAGAAGAATATAATCTGCAGACAAACACGCATAATATATTCCATGATGCATTTCAAATCACAAAAAAATAGTGACAGCAAAAATCAAAGGCAGACACAGGATCACCCAAGTGCACTAGTGAATGTTTACAAACTAAAATGCAGGATTCAAGCACACGTGAACCAAACTCTTTTAAGCATACAGCTGACATCAGTGTGTGCATTTGTTACGCAAGGTTGAGACCGGCACAAGTTTTCCTTGCAGGTCCATCCAAAATACCAGCTAGAAACTTACGCTGCAAATGGATAATGCGTTCGTCGGATGCCACTTGTCGCGTTGGATTTTTACTGTCCAAAGAAGCCCTCTTTTCGGATCACTTGGAAAATGATGCAGCTCAGCGTTCCTAGAATGATTGGTACATTGCGGCACGCAAAACCCGGCCGTGGTGATGGTAGCGAGCGCATACAACGGCAGGAAAACGAGCACTGACCTAGCAACAACACGCCCGCCACGCACAAGTGACCGGGCGGAGGAGTCAAAATGGCGGCCACGCTGCCGCCAAGGCCGAGGAGGTGGCACCTGCCCGTTCAAAAGCTGTCACCACTCTAAGCGGGGGGCGCGCGCATCGAGGCACTCTATAACACGGGGACACTCATGGGGACACTGCCCTCCCTCTACTGCCGGGGCATGCTACGAGTCACGACAAACCTCGCACGGCAAGAACTCGGGCCTTCTCACCCCTGAGAAGAAGCCGATCAGGCTTCGAAACGTCGGGTTTCCTAAAATCAATTTTGGTTGGAGTTTTCTCTTTTCTCCAGTTTTCTGTTATCCCAACCAGGCAGACTTCTGCCGAATGTTCACCTGTGAAAGAATACAAATATATGTGTTGCAGGCCCCAGCCTGAGGTGTCGAGCTCGTTGCTTCGTTTTGTACTCCCCCTGGATTCCTTGCGGTGTACAAAGAGCGCGAAAGCTTAGGTACGAGAAACTTCAGCCTGGGAAACGCCCGTGCCATCATGCTTTTTGCAGTGTGGACTGGACGAACACAATGACGGGTGAGGGACCACCGAAAGTGCTTCCGCGCTTCAAATCTGACTATGAATGGAAAGGTGTTTGAATAGGAAAGAAAATAAAAAATACAAAAAACGGGTGTTGCTATGTTGTGTCGGTACGGAGTGAACTGCATGCGCGCTGGGAAAATATGGCAGCAATATCTCCTAAAGAGACCCAAGAATTCGACGAGGTCATTGAAGTTTTGTAAAAGCTCCTCAAATAGTGGAAACAGAATTCTTTGACCACATTACAGCTTGAAGAAATTCGTTTTTGCGAGCGAGGAAGTGCCGCGTATGGCATGAATGGTGCGCGTCTACACCCTTCCTCCATGAAATCCGGCCGCTACAACTTTCAAGATACCACGGGAGCAAGCTATATCAAATCACCCTAAATAACGCAGCCGCTGTTTAATTTGTAGCGAATGACATGACAAAAGCCATGTCCTGCGTCGTAGCTACATTTGTAACGGAACAGAGATGGTCAATAGGTATTGGGAAAATTTTGAGCGCGAACAATAATTCATTGTTGGGGTTTAACGTCCCAAAACCACCATTTATGAGAGACGCCGTAGTGGAGGGCTCCGGAAATGTCGACCACCTGGGGTTCTTTAACATGCACCTAAATCGAAGTACACGGGCCTCAGGCATTCTCGCCTCCATCGAAAATGCAGCCGTCGCGGCCAGGATTCGATCCCGCGACCTGCGGGTCAGCAGTCGAGCACCATAGCCACTAGGCCACCGTGGCGGGTTAGAAAATACCCAGGATCGAATGGGATTTGAACCCGGGCCGTCTGTGTGGCAGTCGAGTATTCTACCACAGAGCCACCGTGGTGCTCGAGCACAAAACAGGCATTCACAAGCGCCCGTCCTGTCTCACACGTTCTTGTGAATGTCTTGTTTGGCGCTCAAAAATTTCCCAATGGCCACATTTATTCATAGAAAAACCGAAGCTGCATCTGAGGACGCAAGCGGTTCAATGCAACAGAACGCAGGGGCGCTCGATGCTCGCGAATCGTGCTGCCATGTCGTCTTTGAAGCCACATGAAGCTGGAACATTGCATTCATTCTCCATTGATTACGTACATAATTGTAGATCAAACTCAATGTGGATCACGATGTCGCGTAATAAAAGTGGCCTGGAGTTGCACATGCGTCAGAATATGCTGCACAGCCTATTTCCATGCCCTCGTACAGCTATGTTCGTTTATTTCGAACGTTCGTGAATTACACTAGAGATACAGTATTGGAATGATCGAGTATTATTCAGTTTTTCCGGTCGTTAGTATCGTGCTTCGCATTGCGTTCTTCTCGATCTTCTTGGGAAAGATCACGCGAGTTCATGCATTAGCATAAATTGCTGTTTCAGCTTTGCCATAGTCTGCGAACTGTGTACTCTAAACACATTACATACTATAGCACTAAAGTTGGAGCCAACGCAATGCATAAAAATCGCTATTACATCGCCAAAAATTACGCGTTTCATGGGCAGAAACATGTTATGTATCGTTGGGAATTCAAACATTAAATTTTGAAATCGCGCCGCCGCGAATGGGATCAACTCCGTGACCAAATACACTGCAAAAAAAGTATGCATTATACACAGTGGCGTACCAACTCTTTCGCGAGTGGGGGGGGCAGACCTACCTCACTTGCCGGCCGTGATATATATATATATATATATATATATATATATATATATATATATATATATATATATATATATATATATATATATATATATATATATATATATCTTTTCCTCGATATATATTACGAGAGAGAGAGAAAGAGAACTTCATCGACATTCACACTTTTTATGTGATTTTTCATACACACAGCATTCGTTAAATAGTGTTTAATAATATTATAAAAAAGGGACAATCTGTTTTAAGCAGCATGCACTGGGACAACAACGTTTTATGCATGTAATAGTAGAACACACGACGCTTTTTATGCTTTACCTCACAACTTTCCCCATGAATACAACTGTGTCGATGGCGGCCTCCTCAGTAGTATATATTTATATCATTTTTGTTAATGACTAAAAGCAGCTCACCAAGAATTGAGTTCTTAAATGCGAAGCAATCCTTAGGGAACGAAAGGTACTTTGAGCGTTTCTATCAACTTATCTACCTATCTGGCCCCCCTAACTCTGGGTGCTCTCGTAGTTGCCTCACTACCTTAGTATAGACCAAAATCGGCATAGGAGGGCACGAGGGTATGACGAACATAAGTGTCTGGTCACGACATAAATAACGTGAACATCATGTCGTGTACGTCATGAAACTCTTTCCTTCAGTCATGTGTGTCACATGCCCGTATACCACGGGCTGCGGTATGGGGGTATAAGCCTTAAAGTTTGTATCTGCCCAGGAACGGCGACAACAGACATCGATCATTTAAACGCGAGAACCTTAAAAAAATTCGGCATCGTCCGCGTTGATCCGAAGAATGCAAAGAATAAAAGTCAGGATCCCAGCTGGAATCGAACCCAAGCATTTCGTTGGCTCTCATGTATTCTACCACCGAACCACGCAAGGTCTCGAATCTGCTTTGGAAAAGGTACTATGCAGACATCAAGTCGGTGTAACGTCCATTGTGGTTACCGTGTTAGCTATCTAAATTTATAAAAGGTGATAAACATTGCATATGTGCTCCTACTATACAGGCGCCATGTCTGCTTAACATCAACTGTGGCTTCAGTGTCAGCACCGCTTTTATAACCGTCTCATAAACATTATATATGCAGTCATATGACTCAGCGAGCTTTAATCAAGCGTTGCTCGGCAACGGAGGAATGCGCTAACGAAGGGTATTCACATCATCGCACCATAGCGTGCACTTCATTTCCATAAAAGTTACGTCCTTACCCTAACGTGAGTGCTGACGTTGCGTCAGGGCATAAATTTCCCTCTAAACTCCAGTGTAGTCGACGTGCCTAGTGAGCGCACGATTTGCACACTACTACTTCATTTACAAAAACACGTTGATGTACCCCGCAACTTCTGTCTGAAAAAAATAAGAAATGCGGCATGGACAAGTACTCGCTGACTGCTTCGCATGGAACCGATTCCTACAGTTCATGGGACCTGCCGAATTTTAACACGAAATTGTTGTATACTGGGGTCCACGACGTATTTCCGTCACGGAAACGACGTCGAAAAAATGTACGCAATCACATGTCGAAAAAACGTTCTGTCAATGGGCATCGAACCGATGACCTCTCGGTTCACCGCCACAAGTGCCGAGCACGCTATCCACTGCGCAACGGCCACGGATTTTAACTGCCGTACAAACGCGCCTTTTATATCTCCCACTTTCCTCTTACAATGTTCTTGGTCAGCGGGGTAGTGTCGCCCTCTTGGAGAAAGTAAAGTAATTCATCATTACTGTGGCCTCCGCGATTAGCACCTGCAACGCGTACTGCTACGCGCCTGTCCCATTTGGCGCGTTTACAATACAAGTGCAATTTTGTCAACGCCTTAACAGATCGCGAGGTGGCGACCTTAGCCCAAGCGTCGGTCTCGCTCACAGCGTCTATCCAAACCAAGAATAGCTCTGCGACGCGCGCCTGCCTAACCTGGATGTAATAACGCCCTCGTCGCTACGCTCGCCCCGAGAAACATCGCGGTCGGGCTACAGGAGCGACACGACGCGCTTAGCGTTTCCCTCTAAATACCACGAAGTTCAATCGCACTTTAACATGCCGCGGGATAGCGACCTTAGCCCAATTGCAGTCCAATATGCGACGCTAATCTTCCTGTCACGCCTTTTTCTCTGATTATGCTCTGGCCGTTAACATCTACAGACACCACAATGTAAATTGATCATGGACGTTAGTCGTCGGGATGGAGATGTACCACCAAGCGTCAACAAGGGTGCATCCACATTGAACGGTGCTATAGCTGCCAAACACCAGAACACACATTGGGCAAACCCTCCTCTATCAATTTACAGTAAACATTCAATTACCTCTGTTAAGGCGCGTTTTACTTTCGTGCTATGCCGATTCCTATGACGGAGGGATCACCATGTTTTTTCAAGGAATGATTGCTCTTATACTTTTTCACAATCAGTATTACACTTTCTTGCATATATATTCAGGCTAGTGTTATAATTTGCCTTCTTTACTAATAGTCCAGACAGTGTTTCTGGTGCGTGCTTATTAACATTATTACTATTATTATATTACTCTTATTATCCACTTGTCAACCCTTTTCTTAAAAAAACGTATAATTTGTGGTGTTAGGGGCGTAGTAAATTGTAAACAACTTTGTAGTACAAGTGACATTCTATTGCAATTGAAATTTTTCTTTGAAAGAAAAGAAAGGTGGGCGATTATAACGTTAAACTATCCCTCTTTGCTTCCTTCCGAATTGGTCATTAGCTGTGTATGATTGGTCCAAACATTCTGGATCATGCACACAGCACCAGCTCGTTGCGCGAGGCAACAAATGACGCGAAAATGATCCATCGCGTAAGGACCGCTTAAGCACGACCACGTAAATAATAAGAGAATGAACTATTTTCAATAGGGCATATTGTTCTTCGGCATTTAATTTTTTTTTTTTGTGTGCCGTAAAATCGCCTGCTTGTTACATGACGTCAGGAATCTGTGATATGTCGTGGTGTTTATTACAACTTATGCACATGAAACAGCGCATTCATGTGATGAACAATACCCCAAACTTTTTGGAATAGCTAGCCGGAGAGCGTCTCCTTCTAAACATAATTCAAGTAGGCTAGCCGCCGATCACATTAGCAGCGGCTACTTATAGCAGCTGGCGAGATGAATTTATATGAATATAATGAACATTTTCACTTCCATCATAAAGACGTTTAGGTGTTTGTGCGCGTATACAAATCTGTGAGCTCATCTTTGCTGAGAGAGAGCAGTAGGCAGCGCTGCGCATGTGTTCTTCTTTGCCGTCCGAGTTGTATTTTGAGCTGTAAAAGTCAATTCAAGTTGAACGAAAACCAACTAGCCCGACTCCTAATTAAGCCTCCTTAGAGCAAAAAACCACGGACCTTCAATATCTTCCTGGTCCGGTGGATCAAGTTGCGGGACAAGCTTAAAAGCTAAGCTTCCCACTGTGCTCGAGTCCACTGCTTTATTCGTCGCCACTTTGCAAGCTGCCGCCATCGCTCTAAGCTACAATCAAGGCTGCTCAGGTTGATCGGAAACTAAAGCGGAAACCTTTTTTGGCGCTTGCAGTACGGCAAAACAAAAACATTAAAAAAGATGCGTCACACTCATCGGCTTACAGCAGCTTCGACAGAGCAGCGGTGATGCTATTCCTTTTCGATGAAAGAACATCATTTTCCTGAAGCACCAAGTGCTTTGACCGGCCCATAAAAAGTTTGCTCGTTCCAATCCGTAATTGCATCGTCAATGATTGAAATTTCATGCCAAGCCTAGCAGAATAAAAGCATAAACGAGCGATCTAATGTTATAGGGCCCCCCTGCTCTGCACTAGGCTGCTCTGCAATGCTACAGCACAAGGCGCGAAAGCGTCGCATAGGCGGCCCGCACCGCAAAGAGCCTACAAGGAAAATCGTCACAACATAAATGTTGGAAAAATTTCATTATATTGTAACATTCCCTCTTAACATTCCCGTTCCCTCGTAACAATATTGAGTGATTACTGTGCTGAAGGAAAACTTCGCCTTAGTTGCTGGTGTCCCACCGTGCAGCCAACAGTGACCACGGTCGAAAGTGGGGGGGGCTCAGCCCCCCTAACTTTTCTCAGTGGGGGGGGGCTCGAGCCCCCCCTTGCCCCCCCCCCCCGGCTGATACGCCTATGATTATACATTGCATGAGATTTTAGAGGTGTGGTGCATTAATATTTTTGATTACATTTTATCAGCGTAGAATTACCTTTTCAGTCATGTTGGCAATGATTTTTAATGTTAATATCTCACCTAATCGGTGCATTTTGTATCGCCATTTGATTCCGTACTTTTAAGTAAGAGTGATCAATAGTTCCTATCCAGTAAATATGTCTTTATTCAAAGATATGAGTGGTTTTTTCAAGGACCGCCACTGGAACGAGTTCCGGGGGTGTGGGGAAATGGACAGCTTTATAATTTGAAAAATAAATTCTGGGGCTTTACAAGCCGGAACATCTATACGAATACAAGGCACGCCATAAAAGGAGACTATAAATATTTGTAACCATTCGTCGGCAAAATAAATAGAGCCCGCGCAGACTCACTCAATAAATATGTTTTTCGCTTAGGACTCACTAGGACCCCAATGAACCAAAATTTTGGTGAAGCGAATTCACTCGGACTCAAACTTATGAATATTTTCGTCAACCAGATTCACTTGCACTCATACTCACCAAAATTTTCCGCAGGCGGGCTCACTCAGAATCACGAAAATATAACTCAGCCGGACTCACTCAAATGCAGACTCACGAATGTTTTCGTCAACCGGACTCACTCGGACTAAGACTCACCAAAATCTTCCTCAAGCGGACTCACTCGGACTCAGACTCACCTAAGGATAACTCAGCCGGACTCTCTCGGACTCAGACTCACCTAAGGATAACTCAGCCGGACTCTCGGACTCAGACTCGCCAAAATTTTCTTCAAGCGGACTCTCTCGGACTCAGACTAACCTAATTAGTATAACTCAGCCGGACTCAGTCAGACTCAGACTCACGCCTCAATCTGAGTCTGAGTTAGTTTGGCGACCTATGGCATAGGTCGGCAAAATAAATGCAGCTCACTGAGACTCACTCCATAAATATATTTTTCGCTCAGGACTCACTCGGACTCAGACTCACCAAAATATTGCTGAAGCAGACTCACTCAGACTCACGGAATTTCTCTCCAACCAAACTCACTCGGACTCAGAATCACCGATGTTTTCGTCAAATGGACTCACTCGGACTCAGAATCACAAAACTTTTCCTCAAACAGACTCACTCGGACTCAGACTCACCTAAGGATAACTCAGCCGGACTCTCTCAGACTCAGACTCGCCAAAATTTTCTTCAAGCGGACTTTCTCGGACTCAGATTAACCTAATTAGTATAACTCAGCCGGACTCAGTCAGCCTCAGACTCACTCCTCAATCTGAGTCTGAGTTAGTTTGGCGACCTATGGCATAGGTCGGCAAAATAAATGCAGCTCACTGAGACTCACTCCATAAATATATTTTTCGCTCAGGACTCACTCGGACTCAGACTCACAAAATATTGCTGAAGCAGACTCACTCAGACTCACGGAATTTCTCTCCAACCAAACTCACTCGGACTCAGAATCACCGATGTTTTCGTCAAATGTACTCACTCGGACTCAGAATCATAAAACTTTTCCTCAAACAGACTCACTCGGACTCAGACTCATCAATTTCGTCAACCTGACTCACTCGGACTCAGACTCACCAAAATTTTCCTCAAGCGGATTCACTCGAACTCAGACTCACCAATATAAAACTCAGCCGGACTCACTCGAACTCAGACTCACGAAAATATAACGAAAATATAACTCAGCCGGACTCAGATTCACCAAAATTTTTGTCAGCTGGACTCACTCGGACTCAGACGCACCAAAATTTTCCTCGTGCGGACTCATTCGGACTCACAGACTCGCCAAACTTTTTCTCAACCAGACGTACTCGGACTAAAAATCAGTAATATTCGATTTGGCTCGGCTCAAGGACAAGGACAAAAGGTACACAAAGACGAGCGCCTGAGTTCACGCTATAACAATCGTCATGACCTACCAACTAGCCCAAGCCGCCACCCGGAGTGCCATAAAAAAGCTGATGTAGAATAACACATGTAAAGTGTTTACAAACGCCTGGCAACATTGAAAAAATATATATATGCTAGTTTTGAACATAGAAAAAGAAGTTATTTTCCGTGCATCTCAATGTCTATAGTAAAGATAAATTCAACATTACACGCGATTTTCGCAATATTGAGAATGTTTTCTTTAAAGATAATATTTGGTCTACGGACCTTCGAGGAAAATTAGGGTTTTCATTCCTAATACCTTTCGCATGCGCTATGGCGCACGCGTCATTTGTTTTCAATAGGCGAGCGCGCGTGTGCGTTTTTTGCAGACCCAATTAAATGAAGTCCTTTCTTACGCTTTGCCGTTCGAAGGCCTGATCACGCTACTTCTTGTGAACGAAGAAAGCTTCACATTACGTTATGACGCTTTTCTAAAAACGCTCGTGAAATTGCCAATGGTCTTACAGTCCATTGACCCTCTTTGACGAAGCGAAAAAGAAAATATGAGGCGGCCATCTTTTGCAGAATCGAGCTCACCACCCTTGAAACATTGTGGAAACATGGCCTTATACGTTTCATGGCTATGCCTCTCTAAAGTTTCGAAAATACCCGCCACGGTAGTCTAGTGGTTATGGTGCTTGACTGCTGACCCGAAGATCACGGCATCGAATCCCGGCCGCATTTTCGATGGCTGCCGAAATGCTTGAGGCATATGTGCTTATATTTAGGTGCACGTAATGAACCCCAGGTAGCCAATATTTCGGGAGCCGTCCACTACGGCGCCCCTCAAAATCACATCATGGTTCGGGGACGTTAAACGCCAATAATTATTATATTAGTGTTTCGAATTATAGAAATGCTAAGTTCGGTTTTAGTCGATGTCATGCTTTTGCAAAGTGATTGCGGATAATATAGGTTCGTATTTTACGTCGCAAAACCAAGATATGGTTGTCAGAGACGCCGTAGTGGAGGGCTCCAGACATTTCGACCACCCAGGGTTCTTTAACGTGCACCTCAATCTAAGTATTGTGACTGCGTTTGTTTCCAGCAAGGCATTTTTCGGAGCCGGCTAAGAACCAGTTGTCACTGTCAGTGACTGCTTTATCTCGTGGATAATGGTGAAGAGTCGTATGAGTACCACGCTGAATACGGACACAAGGCAAAAAGGAACGCGCATAGGCGCGCGCCGATGAGAGCCTGTCAGTGTGTATGGTCGAAGCTTAGTACAGACCATGCAAAATGAGGTGGCAATTTTCTGCATTCCAAAAACCCCAATTGCTGACAGTCAAGCCAAATGCAAGAATGCCGTATTGAAAGGTTGGGACGCGGGCGCCGCTTCACAGTGATCGTACTGGTCCCCAGAAAGGACAGGAATATTAATTTTTAAAGGGGTATTGACACAAAATTTCGCGGCCGAGATAGCCTGCTGGATCGATTCCCGTGTACATGCGTGTACCATCTGCAAAATATCGACAGCGAATAAAGCTTGGAAGGTATTTTATATGAATTTTGAAGTTCGCGTGCGCGATCCGGCATTATAGGCCGCACCTGGCGGCATTGACACCGTCGGAGGTGACCCGAGGTGACCCCCCCTACTTCCCCTACGTAACCGCTGCAGCCGGTACAACAATTTATGATGACATCGTAGCCGCCATTTCTGTTTTGACGCGCTCACCGCTGCGCTATTGGTGACTGCTTGGCGGCTGCTCGCGAGTGTGTGGCCGCAGCGCACGCGTTGAAAGTTTTGTGTTTGGCGCCACTACAGCTTTCCCGTTTCCTGCTCCCAAGGACTTCTTGATTTCCCTGTGCTGCCTGGGCTGCAGCGCTCGTCTGTGTTCTGTGTGTCTCTTGTCTTCGTCCAAGTCGCGCTGAACTTATCCAAGTATGTACCAACTCGCCCAAGTCAAAGTGATATTGCAGTGACAGGCCACAATGCCGAAATCCTTCTGCGCTGTTTCCTTCTGCACGTCGAAGTCGGGATCAGGCGTATCGCTGCATACGTTTCCCCGCGACGAACCTCGGCGGCAGAAGTGGATCGAGTTCGTGCGCGCTTGTGGACGTCAGGAGTATCAGGACTGGTCCCCCGTGCAGAACAGTCACGTTTGCGGGCTCCATTTCGAGGCGCATTGCTTTACCACAAAGGCGCCGGACTTGGCGTACATGGGTCTTCCGACTCGACCCTGTGCATCGCTCACGTCCGGTGCTGTGGTGTTACCTAGCTTTTTTCGGCACCAACAACTTGAAGGGCATCACAATGTTATCCAGTGATTCAATCGGATATTCAACGTAGAAAAAGCGAACATACTTTGGCTAAATGAATTGCCCTGCAGAACATTTGTGCACGAATGTGTCAGGTCTTACCATTGTACATTGCCGACGCGAGGTTCATCATGGTCGTCGTCGCTGGTATCGCTGCCGCTTCCCGACGAAGCACTCCTCGGCAGCGGGTCAAACCTGAAGTGATTCGCCACGTCGAAAATTCCTTCCATCCCCGCCGCAAGAAAATCGTCGCCATCAGACGACGATGAGCCCGACGACGACAGCGAGGACGATAACGGCGACGACATCACGCAGCATGTGTGACAAGAGAATGCAAGCAGACGATGCAGACCACGCGGAGAGAGAGAGAGAGAAAAAAAACTTTTATTTTCAAAACCCAAGTCCGGGTCCGAGATCTAGGGTGAGGTTTCACTGACCTCCCCTAAGATGGTTTGTATATGGTTTAGAAGGTTGGCCCACGAGGAGATTGTTTCGCCCAGGTTCGGTGCGTCACTGTTCTGTGTGCTGACGTGCCCGAGCGTTTCACTCGCTAGGGGGTGATAGTTGCACCCGGCGGCTTGTCGTTTTTGGAGCTCTGTCAAACCGAAACTGAGGCTGTGTGGGTAATGAGGAGCTTGTAATTAATTATCTGTCGCGCGCTGCAGCAAACGATGTGCTGTGTTATGACTAACAGGCCCCCCAGCAACACATTGCAGCCAAAAAACGCGGGGCGAAAATTTTTGTGTCAGGACTCCTTTAAGAAAAAAGTCACTGGACAAGGCCCTGAACTGACAACTCAAGGGTTTACTAAAAACCAGACGCAATAAATTCACATAGCTAACCCTGCATCATAAGAAATTTTGTTTCTTTTTACTCCACTACGTCGCGGTTATATCTGTTCTTAATAACTTATTCTTTCTATTGCTTTTACTTCGATGTAACGGCGAATCTGTTACGCATTCTCAAATGCACAACTCCTCTCTGTAATGCCTTGGGGCATTCAGAGTACTATTAAATAAATAAATAATTGAGGAGCCTCTTTTCACCGGGTAAATGGCAGCAAGCTGAGCTTGCCGTCCTCGTGCGTAACGTACTGTTTTTCTTTGCAGAATAACAGACTGAGGGGCAATTGGTGCGGTTTCATAATGACATCTAGTGATTCATGAAACATATGAGAAATGCGCTAATTTGTCTTCCATGAGGGGACACTACTCAGCGACTTATGATGGAAAGCCAGTGCTACAACGAATACAAAAGGAGTGAGATGAAGGCAGGACATGCGCTTTTCTTTGTTTCCTTCAAAGACTACATTCTTCAAAGATGCACGGAGGGGGTGAGAGCAGTGCTCGAGTCTCGTCTATTTTTTAGACCTCTCCTTAGCTTCATACCAGCGCATACTCCCCTCCCCCACCCCTTATCTTTCCCATTAAAGAAGTACTGAAACAAAATTTTGAAGGCGAGATAACATGTGTATAGATGTACGACTGGAAGTGGCGATGGTGGTAAAAAAAATGGTTGCCGAAATATGGCTTAGCAGCGCTCCATGTTGCAAAGTATCCTCTATTTTCATCCTTCTGTGCTATCTCCATGCCTTCTAATGACAATCTGCTAAGCTTTGTCTTGTGCTCGCCAGCTGTGGGTGCGATGGGTTTTAGCGAACTTCGCCAGCCTCCCAAATCAGTTACTGCAAGCTTCCCCTAAAAAGCAACCACGTACGTACATATCCATGGTCATTCCCATGCAACTTAGAAGCGTGGCGGTTTGGGCTAGTTGGTAGGTCATGACGATTGTTATAGCGCGAGCTCAGAACGACGACTCGTCTTCTTGTCCTTTTGTCGTCGTTCTGAGCTCGCGCTATAACAATCGTCATTCCCTTGCAGTGGCGTAAATCCATAAAGAGCACAAGGGGGGGGACACACCTCTTTCAATGGCGGCCATTTTGTTTTTATAATATGCTTTATTTCTAATCATATCAAATTAAAATTATGCATTGACATGAAGTAATAATAATAATAATAATAATAATAATAATAGAATAATAATAATAATAATAATCAAACGAGCATGAGAGTCGGCGCCGGGTCAGAAAAAAATAGCACTGAGCATCCAATAGTATGTAAGCGACATCGCATGGCGAAGTTAGTTTATAATAGCAACTCGTAGGCAGTCGCTAGCATTTTTGCATGCGTCATTCGCGTTAAAGTATGCAATAAAAATGGTAGCACTTTTCGTGCTAACGCATAAAAGTATTCCCCATCCTGTGTATCGGCCAGAAGTACTTCGTCTCTGTTCTTGAAAGTGTTTCAGATTTCAGACTTGGTTTACGGAAAGTGCGTTGTCGCTTGACTGGCAAGAAATTCAAATGTGACATTTGGAAGATAAATCTCAAGGGGGGGACACTTGCAAGGGGCGTCCCCCCCAGCGTAAACACAGGGGGGGGTCAGGACCCCCCCTGACCCCCCCCCCCCCCCCCATGATTTACGCCACTGTTCCCATGAGCAAAAATGTTCCAAATCACCTTTCTCGGGCGAGAATACAGAAAACTGGAGAAAATATTAAACTCCAACCAAAATCACCAATCGGCACCACAGCAGCGGATAGAAGAAAGGGAGAAAATAATTTGTGACCTCTGCACAACGGTTATACAAAGGCGTTTATTCCCAGAGCACTCCGCATGAGAAAAGACGGGGGGAAACGTGACACCAACGGCGCCGTAACGATGCCGCGTGTCGATCCCCTACCTCGCGGGTGCCATCCTGTCTCCCACATGTGTTCGTCTTTTCTAGCGCCAAAAAAATCATCATGTTATGTAATCACCAACTCGCCCAACAACAAGTTCTTATTAAGCAATAGCCCGTATACTACACCGTATACGAAGAAAAGCAGTAGTCGACGTTGCCCACAAGCCATCCACCACCATCGGCAGTTTCATCCCTCGGCCCAAAGACAGCGCACCTGCGGAAAAAATCACAGCATATCCACGAAGTGAATGATGGTGAGTGGGCGAAGCTCGGAGGGATCATTCGGGTAACCGTGAATCCCCCCCCGTACATTGCCCACTCGATCATGCAAAGACGTGACAACACGTGTCACGTCTTTGCATGATCCTGGGTGTTCGATCGTGAGCTGGGCACGAGCGTCGCCGACTTGTGTTCCGGGCGCTCCCAGCCTCAGCGACAACGCCAGTTCGCGTTCCACGACAGAGGAAGACGATGCCACCTACTCAGACGCCGAAGTCCACACCAGTGCTCGACGCAACGCCTCGCCTCCGCATGCATCGCCACAGAACGCTGCTGGGAGTTGTGAAAGCCACGCGTCCTTGGCTATGGGTTGTGCCGCCGTGACTACCGGAGCCGCCGCATGCTCCGCGACGCGGTGCTCGACTCCGAGTACCGCGTCGGCCCGACGATCCCAATTATAACAGCGCCATCTATCCTCTTTAATCGTCAACTATACGAAAACCACTAACGCTATCTAGCGAACTGGCGTTGTCGCTGAGGCTGGGAGCGCCCGGAACACAAGTCGGCGACGCTCGTGCCCAGCTCACGATCGAACACCCAGGATCATGCAAAGACGTGACACGTGTTGTCACATCTTTGCATGATCGAGTGGGCAATGTACGGGGGGATTCACGGTTAATAATATCTAGTGATATTATTTCCAAGGATATATACACACAACCTACACTAAAAATTCACAGCGCAAACACCCAAGACGCCCCACATAGAAAAGACGAAACACACGAGCGCTGACTATCAACTGCTTTATTTCTTCATTCGTCAGTGCCCAAGGCCGCCTTACCCACATGCGTACACAACAAAAGTTCTAAACATGTCAATCGGTGATAATATGAGTGCATTAGATACGTGACGACAAGAAACGGTATTCAGATGGATGCAAGGACAAGTATGTATCGCTGATACAAAGACGATCCCTTTTCATGATGTGAAAAGCTTCTAAAGCCAGCCGCGCCTGCTCATTCTGACTTCTGCCTAGGATCGACGTCTGTTCAAATCGCGCTTCACAGTTACTGCAAGAGTTAATGTGAGCCACAAGATGGGCTCCTTTATCGACATTCTTGTTAACTTTTTGCGCGTGTTCCCTGAGCCGCTCGTTGACGCATCTCCCCGTTTGACCGACGTAGGTCTTACCACATGAGAGCGGGATGGCATAAACCACGCCGACGGCACAAGGGACGTAGGAGACACCGTGTCGGATTGTACATCCTCCTTTGCTCACACCGCAGGTGCGGGAGCATAGCTTTGAAAGCTTCTTCGGCGCCGACAACGCCACTAGGACACCATGTCTGCCAGTAACTTTCTTCAGCTGATGGGTGATCCTATGTAGACCACGCCTAACAAGCTTTCAAAGCTATGCTCCCGCACCTGCGGTGTGAGCAAAGGAGGATGTACAATCCGACACGGTGTCTCCTACGTCCCGTGTGCCGTCGGCGTGGTTTATGCCATCCCGCTCTCATGTGGTAAGACCTACGTCGGTCAAACGGGGAGATGCGTCAACGAGCGGCTCAGGGAACACGCGCAAAAAGTTAACAAGAATGTCGATAAAGGAGCCCATCTTGTGGCTCACATTAACTCTTGCGGTAACTGTGAAGCGCGATTTGAACAGACGTCGATCCTAGGCAGAAGTCAGAATGAGCAGGCGCGGCTGGCTTTAGAAGCTTTTCACATCATGAAAAGGGATCGTCTTTGTATCAGCGATACATACTTGTCCTTGCATCCATCTGAATACCGTTTGTTGTCGTCACGTATCTAATGCACTCATATTATCACCGATTCACATGTTTAGAACTTTTGTTGTGTACGCATGTGGGTAAGGCGGCCTTGGGCACTGACGAATGAAGAAATAAAGCAGTTGATAGTCAGCGCTCGTGTGTTTCGTCTTTTCTATGTGGGGCGTCTTGGGTGTTTGCGCTGTGAATTTTTTAGTGTAGGAATATGTACCAACTAGGCCCAAATGAAGTTTTTAGGGAGCCTACATGACCGGCCGTTTTAGGGTGATGTCAGCCCTTGACCCACTACATGCCGCCAAGGCACCGCCTCCCGCCAAAACACAATGTTGCCAGACAGCGGCGCCGCGCTATCGTGCCATCTTGGTGCCCGCACTGCGTCTACGCCCGGTTCCGTTTAATCATCGACAATGCGGCGCCGAACGTAGCGATAGCGTGTTAAACGCTGCCGGTGAAGCCTGAGAATGCCTGATTGCTGCGTACCGCTGTGCACTAACCACAACAGAAATGGCTTGCGAATGTTCCGCTTCCAGCGATTCCGGGCCGACCGCTACTCTGGCTCGCTCAAATAAATCGAGACGGCTGGGAGCCCACCAGTGCGTCTCGTATTTGCTCTGCGAGTACTGCGCATTTCGTTCACTGTTTTTCGCTGCAGGACATGTTATATGTGTTTCACGGTGTTCGCGAATGCATAGATAACCGAAGTTGTCGTTGCTGCGTTCACGCATTGCGAGTAGGCAACCTACATACGGGACGCGTCCGCGCGTCCACACGGAGACGCGCTCGCTGGTCGTGATCTGTTGCCTCCCTTGCTTGAGCTTGCGTCAGCGCCGCTCAGCGTTACGTCGCAAGAGCTCAGGGGAGCGGCGGTTGGGACCAAAATGGCGGCGCACAGAAAACTATGCTAGATTTGGTGGAAGCTGGCAACAGCGTGCCTCGTTACCCGCTGGTTTTGGCTGAGTTTCTTGAAGGCACTTTTTGAAGATGTCTCCACCCTAAAACGGCCGGTCATCTAGGCTCCCTAGAAGTTTTATACACACAACGCCATCTAGTGAGCAATTCTTAAAACTAGAGCTCGCTACATACATACTACTACAACTACTACAGAGGAGGGAACGACCCACACCCTAGGGAGCTTCGCCCCTAAAAGCGCAGGGTGTCGTGTACCGGATCACGTGCGCCGACTGCCCCGCTTCCAGCATCGAGGAAACCAAGAACTTCTATGAAAGAATGCGGCAGCGCAAGAATGACCTCCGTCAATCCGCCTTTTGCACGTCTGTGTGGCGCGCTCTCGCGGACTCTTCAAGAAACAAACCGTGGGGCGTCACGCGCCTCTGCTGCCTCTGCCACTGTCGCTACATAGCACAAAGCTAGGCAGCGGCACATGTGCTGATAGCCCCTTCTGAGTGTTGTGTTGTGGCATAGAGGCACCTGGGAGTATTTACATACCCGGCGGGTTCTTTTCTGTGACCAACGGGTGTACGAAAAGGCCAGTATCAATGAAAATGACGAGCAAGAAGCAGTTGAATGCCTTCATGGCAGCTAGCGGTTCGCGGTGCTCCCGGCAAACCACAAAAGCGCAGAAATTCTGCGATAAAGGGTACGTGCGACGCCTCATGTTTAATGAGTTGACTGCCGCGTCCGGAGTTCCGAGAAATATTTTCCTCCCGTCAATGAAGGGTGGCTGCTAGATTGTGCATGCAGTCGTGAGGAAGACCACATGCGAGGTAGTGGCATGTCACTGCCTGTGCGCAGCCGGGTGAATATAATTTTTGTTTATTGTGGCATTCATACCAATCATATGAACTACCGGGCCTCTGCTTGGGCCGTTTCGAGCCGTCGTTGCATCAACATTTTACTACGGGAGCACGTAGCAATGATTTTACTGAATGGCATGCTTCGAAGTGTATGTCGCGAGTACCTCGCGTCTGGGCCACAGTGTTTGCTGGCCTGCATATTCAAATCGAGCGAACGTGATCCTACGATACATGCGTTACATTATTTTAGCACATCAGAACAGCTGGCGCCGATCGAACGCGGCACGCTGAACCTGTCTTGGGCTATGTACTTTTGAGAGTGTCGTTTAACCGAAATTGTGGTGCCTGGGAGAGTTGGCCGGCGAACCTGCAAAATCTGTGAACATCGCACTACGGCGACCAAAAAAAAAAAAAAAAAAAAAAAAAAAAAAAAAAAAAAAAAAAAAAAAAGGCACGCTCGTGGAAACTTGGCAAGATTTATGAGTCGGTGCGCGGCAGTCACGTCAACAGTGAACACAGGCGGGTTTCTTTTTTTTTTTTTCCTTTTTCGCCGAACAGCGAATGTGCTTTGACAACAGAAATGAACCGCTGAACGTCGGTGAATGACAGGAGACGCGAGGGTTGAGGCTTGGGCGAGTTGGTTCATACTTATAAGAGGGAAAAAACAGCGCAAAATTCAGACAGGACACACAAGGTGAAGAAGGCACGACAACAGCGCTGACTTACAACTGATTTATTTTTTCGACATGTGGGCACATATATACCGTGACAGTCAAAAAATAGAAAGAAAATTAACACGATATCTGTGGCCCTATCTCTCGTCGAAATGCTTCATCACTAGAGGCCGGATTTTTAGGCACTAAAAAACCGCGTTTTATGCGCCAAAAATAGGCAGGTAGAACACTGTTTTAGGCCTCCAAAATCGTAAATATAGGCACAATAAATTTTTACATAAATTCAAATAATTTCAAACAGAGACGTGCGCGACCTGTATCTACGACAGGAAGAAAGAAAATGTTATTGTTTATGACAGCAGAAAGGCGCCAACGGTTGAACACAGCCATGCATTTCCCGCAGAGTTCGCAGATACGGTCTTTCCTTTTTTTGTCTAGCATGGCAAGTCAAATGTCCACCGTCAAATGAACACACTCCTGGATATCTTTCTTTTTGGCAAGGCTGAGAAGGGCAGTGCAGGAAGAGATAGCCAGACCGCGGAGGGATGCCTCGCATTAGCTGGGTCTAATCGCGTTGGGTAATTTTCTCTCCTATCGGTGAACACCTTAAAGGGTCCCTCACCGGGTTTGAGCATTTAGAGCTGACAAGTGTAATTAATGCATGCACTGGGCGCTCACGATCACGTCTGCGAAGATTTGCAATGACACGCGTCGCGGAAAGAAGTGAAATTTCAAACTGAACGCCGCTTGCCCTTCTCGCGGGCGCGCGCCCCAAGATGGAGGGAATGATGTGCAACAAGGAATGGTCCTGCTCTCATGCCGCTCTTTTACGTAGACATTGGCGCTCTGACGTCGCTCACCGTATGTAGCACGTGACATTGCGAGAATTATTCGAGGTGACGTGTAATTTGTGTAATCTGTAGTTGAGCAGATGAATGAAAGCAGAAAGAAATAATAAAACACACAAACAGAATGTGAGCGCGTTTTTATTTTTATTTTTTATTTCGAATCACAGCGAGATGCTATACTCTAATCGGCCTCCGTTTCACATGCGTTCGTCTTCTCGCCGTTCTCGCGTCGTGCCGGCGCCAGCGCTGACAACTCTTCGAGTGTTTTTGGTGCATCGTCTCTGACAGCAGTTGCAGCGGTGCGACGCGGTGTATAACGGTTAGGATACATGATCCGTGCCAGCCTCTCCAAACAAATGCGCACTGAGGAATCCATCCCACAAAAACAGGCAATACACAACCGAGAATGCCGAAACGACACAACACTGATGGCATACTGCTCGGGCGCGTCATGCGCACGTGACCTTGCATGCATATGACGTGCTGATGCGGATGCGTCATGCGATCTTCCGGCTCCGATACCGAAGAGGGCAGGAAAGGAATAAGGCTTGCGATGGCTACACAGGGCGATTGCAAGGGTTTCAAGTCTGCCTCTTCGTATCATGGTCGTGGCTCGTAACCAACCAATTTGAAAAATTATCGTGGTACACTGCTCTTCATTGGGCACGCAACAGCTTCCAGTGTCAAAGTACAATTTCATCTGTGACCTGGTGAGGGGCCCTTTAAGAAGTAAATTACAAACAAAACAAAAGCCGTGTGAACACGACATTTTTCTTTATCTTCATCCACACTCTCCTTTACCCTGACGGCTCTCCACGGTTTTGCATTCATTCTGCACCTTTCTGTGGCTCCACAGAGGGACCTCCTGTTCCCTTTCCACCGCCACAACCAGGCCTTCAGGGCGGTTCTTCCATTCCCTCGGCACATCCGCGGCCATGGACGCCACTCTCCTCTCCTTCTCCTATATTTATTTCTCACTCCTCATTCCCCCCGAAGACGCTGAGATGTGCTCCCATTTAGGGCTGCAGACATGGCGTCGTCTCCTCTCCTCCAACCGCTCGCACCATGTCGGCGCTGTCGCGTGTGGTGGCCGCCACATCCCATTTCACTGCTGCTATCGGTTGTTTTTCGGAAGTTGGTTGAACTAGAGAACTTGGTGGAACCTTGTAGAGTTCGGAAAGGTCAATCTTGCCCTGTGACATGAATAACGATCACAAACTGCACTCGAAAACGAAATTTGAGCTTAAATAGTGTTGATATAGGCGCCGATTTTGAAAATAGGCATTTATAGGCACTTATCGGCATTTAGGCGTGAACGCCGAAAATAGGCATTTATAGGCACTATAAAAACACTATAAAAGCCCTTCTTAGCCTCTAATTTCATGCTCATATATCAAAGTGGCGCGATAGGAACGCAAGGAACAAAATAGGCATTTGCCTATAATCCGGTCTCTAGTCATCACTGAGCGCCACAAACACGTGCTAACATATCACCTGCGTTTCAAAAAATCTATTTCTTTTTGCGAAAGGGTTAGAGATGGCATGCTCACACAGTTAGTCTTGAAACGTTCTATTTCTGCTGCCTCAATTATTTCTCTGGTCCTATTATCTTTGTGTCTTGCTACTACTGTTGTTTTGGGAAAGATTGGCTTGCAGCCCACAATCCCTGCAATGGAGGCCTAGATGGCCACTAATTGCTCTATTTACGTTGTAGTGATGCTCTTTCAATCGCTCGTTAAGGCATCTTCCTGTTTGCCCTATATATTTCCTTCCACAGGACAATGGGATTGAACACACGACACCTTCAATGCAGTTCGCAAACTGGTTAACATGCATAATGGGACACGACTCCACACTGCCTTCCTGTTTCGTTTACTTTGGAACACATTGCGGATAATTTTTTTAGGTGCGGAAAATACGACTTTGACATCGGCGTGTTTTCCTATCTTTTTTAAGTTATGTGCTAAACAGTGAATGTAAGGTATCGCAGTTGTTTTTTCTCTTCTGTTTGGTTCAACTTTCTCTTGGCCATCCCTTCCGTTAGCCTTTATCTTTTTAAGTACCGATTCCGCTACGGATACTAGCACATGCTTCGGATACTCTGCTGCATGAAGACGGTCTATCTGTTTGTTGAAGCTGTCGGTCATGGAGTGAAAACATGATTTGGTTAAGACGTTCGTGAAGCACGTCATTGCAATGGATCTTTTAACGAGCTTAGAATGAGCCGAGTCAAATGAAAGAAGCGGCTTACTACCGCGTGGATCGTACGCCCAGCAAATGTGATCTTTTGAAAAACTAACTTTCAGGTCTAAAAACTTGATGGCTCTTTCCACCGGCAATTCGAAGGTTAATACCAGTGGTTTAAAACATTCTCGAAACTTCTCCAGAACTTGAAACATTAAAGGTTCTAGGCCCGTTTCGTCCGTGTCAAAAATTATTAAAAAGTCGTCTACGTACCGGAATATTTTTGTCACTTTTGACATTTTCAATTGCTCATGCACTCGACTGTCAAGTTGTGCTAAGAATAGGTCGCTTAAGATGGGAGCTATGCACGATCCAATGCATATTCCATTGGTTTGGATGTACGGCTTATCTTCCCACGTTGTAAATGTCGACTTGAGGTACATTTGGATTTCCATATTACCACTTGTCATTTATGTTCTTCATACGGTCACGGAATACCAAATTTGGTGTATGTCAAGCTAGCGAAACGGCCGCGAGCGCGCCATGAGCGTGACATGCAAGTCATGTTGCACATGACATGTCATGATTTCCATATTACCACTTGTCATTTATGTTCGTGATACAGTCACGTCATGTGATACCAAATTTGGTGTATATCAAGCTACTCAAACGGCCGCGAGCATGCCATGAGTGTGGCATGCAAGTCATGTGGCTCATGACATGTCATGATTTCCATATTAGCACTTGTCATTTATGTTCGTCATACAGTCACGTCACGCAATACCGAATTTGATGAATATCAAGCTAGCGAAACGGCCGCGAGCGCGCCATGAGCGTGGCATGCAAGTCATGTCACTCATGACATGTCAGGATTTCCATATTACCACTTGTCATTTATGTTCGTCATACAGTCACGTCACGCAATACCAAATTTGGTGTTATCAAGCTAGCGAAACTTCTGTCAGCGCAGCATGAGAGTGGCATGTAAATCATGATGTACATGACATGCACGTCATGATTTTAAATGCGAAGCATTTCTTAGCGAACTTCGGCGACTTTGAGCGTATCTATCTATCTATCTATCTATTTAGCTATCTAGCCGCCTACGACTTTGTGCTCTCCTGGCCGTATCGTTAATGGGATTTATACCAAATTTGGTATGGCATAACATGACTGTATGAAGAACAGAAATGGCTGGTCATATCATGAAAATCATGACTAACTTGTCATGAAAAGTATGATTTACATGCCACGCTCATGGCACGCTCGCGGCCGTTTCGTTAGCTTGATATACACCAAATTTGGTATTGAGTGACATGACTGTATGGCGAACGTAAATGACAAGTGGTAATATGGAAATCATGACATGTCATGAGCGACATGACTTGCATTCCACGCTCATGGTGCGCTCGCGGCCGTTTCGTTAGCTTGATATACACCGAATTTGGTATTGAGTGACATGACTCTATGACGAACATAAATGACAAGTCGTAATATGAAAATCATGGACTTGTCATGTGCGACATGACTTGCATTCCACGCTCATGGCGCGCTCGCGGCCGTTTCGTTAGCTTGATATACACCAAATTTGGTATTGAGTGACATGACTGTATGACGAACATAAATGACAAGTGGTAATATGGAAATCATGACTTGTCATGTGCGACATGACTTGCATGCCACGCTCATGGCGTGCTCGCGGCCCTTTCGTTACCTTGATATACAGCAAATTTGGTATTGAATGACATGACTGTATAACGAACATAAGTGGCAGGTGGTAACATGAAAATCTTGGCATGCATGTCATCTACAATGCCATTTACATGCCACGCTCATGGTGCGCTTGCGTCCAGTTCGCTAGCTTGACATACACCAAAATTGGTATATCGCGACGTGACTGTATGACGAACACAAATGACAGGTCGTAACATGTAAAACATGACATGCAAATTATGTAAAGCATGATTTGCTCCTTCCTGGCTGCTTCGCATTACATCGATTCCCACAATGCGTGGGATCTGCCGGCTTTTTCATATTACCACCTGTCATTTATGTTGGTCATGTAGAAATGTCTCATCGTACCAATTTTCGGACATATCAAGTTAAGAGAGCGGCCGCAGGAGCCCTATGGCCATGGCGTGCAAATCATACTTTTCATGACTAGTTAGTGTTTTCATGATATGACCAGTCATTCGTGTTTGTCATACAGTCATGTTATGTCATAGCAATTTTGGTATAAATTCGATCAACGATACGGCCAGGAGAGAACAAAGTCGTAGGCGGCTAGATAAATAGATAGATAGATATGCGCAAAGTCGCCTAAGTTCGCTAAGAAATGCTTCTATGTCATTAATTAACAAACTCCTCAAACACTTTTTGTTTACTATTTTTGTAGGTTTAGCACATTATAAAGTAATAATCTGTCCATTTTAGTTGTCTGAAGTTTATTTTATTAAGGTGACGTCACTTCCGTGTGTCGCAGGAGCCAGTTCTGTGTGGGATCGTCTAGAGTTACTGTATATGTTACTGGCGCCGCGTGGCGCAGGAGACGCTGCCATTTTATTAAGGTGACGTCACTTCCGTGCGGCGCAGGAGCCAGTTTTGTGTGGGATCGTCTCGTGCGCCGCGCGGCGCAGGACACGCTGCCAATGTTTTATTTTAATTTCGAAGTTTTCGTCGGTGAGCATCTGCACGTCAGCCCGACTGCAATGGACATTATCCCGACGAGTCAAGTGTGTTCTTGAGTTTGCGAGCTCTGCGTCCTGCGTAGTCCTGCGTGCAGCCTAAATCGCAGAAATCGCTGCCAGGGTCACTGGACAACAATTCAATCATCGTTGCTTACGTGCGCCACGAGGAGATGACAGATTTGCCGTTAGTACGTCACCAGTTGCTGTCTTCCCGTGACGTCACACTGCTCTGAAACGTAACTGAAAAGCCGTCCCCTCGATACCGAAACCGAAATTGCTGTTTTATGGTAGCGGTATTAAAAATATATACAATGCATTCCCAAGCACTACGACACTATTTATAGTTTTCTCTTATTTAAAGCAACAATCCGAAAATTTTTAACATCCATTTTTAACTCCTTTAAAATAAATTTTGGCAGGAGTTTTCTCTTTTCTCCAGTTTTATGTTAACCCAACCAGGCAGATTTCTGCCAAATGTTCACCTTTGAAAGAATACAGATATTTGCGTTGCAGGCCCCAAGCCTAGAGTGTCGACTTCATTGCTTCGTTTTGTACTCTCCTTGCATTCCTTGGCGTGTATTAATGGGAAACGCCCGTGCCATGAAGCCTTTTGCCGTGTGGACTGGACGAACACAATGACGAGTTGGGGACCACCGAAAGTGCTTCGACACGTTAACGCTGACTATGCATGGAAAGGTGTTTGAATATGAAAGAAAAGAAAAAATACGAAAAATAAAAACGGGTGTTGCTATTGTGTGGGCACGGACTGAACTGCAGGCGTACGTGCTGGGAAAATATGGCAGCAATATCTCCTAAAGAGAATGTACAATTCGAAGAGGTCATTAAAGTTTTAAAAGCTCCTCGAATCACCGAGACGTAACAGAATTCTTTGACCGCATTACAGCTTGAAAAAATTTGTTTTGGCGAGTGATAAAGCGTCGCGTATGGGATGAACGGTGCGCTTCTACACCCTTCCTCTTCGAAATCCACCCGCAACAACTTTCAAGGTACCACGGGCGCAAGCTGTATCAAGCCACCCTAAATAACGCAACCGCTGTTTAATTGGTAGTGAGTGACATGAAAAAAGCCGACTGTCTGTGTCGTCGCTACATATTGAACAAAACTTGAAATTCTACGAGATGGCGCACAGCTATTGGGAAATTTTTGAGCGCAAAACAAGACATTCACAAGGCATTCACAAGCGCCCGTCCTGTCTCTCTCGTACTTGTGAATGTCTTGTTTGGCGCTCAAAAATTTCCCAATTGCCACATTTATTCATGGAAAAACCGAAGCGGCATCTGAGGACACGAGCGGTTCAATGCAACAGAGAGCGAAGGGGCGCTCAATGCTCGCGAATCAAGCTGCTTCGTCGTCTTTGAAGCCACATGAATGATGCAGCTGGAGCATTGCACTCATTCTCCGTTGATTAGGTGCGTAATTGTAGATCAAACTCAATGTGGATCACGATGTCGCGTAATGAAAGCGGCCTGGAGTTGTACATGTGTCAGAACATGCTGCACAGCCCACTTACATGCCCTCGTATATGAGTGTATGGACAGCTCGATAATTTGAATAATAATTTGTGGGGCTTTACAAGATGGAACATATCTACGATTACAAGGCACGCCATAAAAGGCGGCTATAAATATTTGCAACCATAGGTCAGCAAAATAAATGGAGCCCACGCAGACTCACTCAATAAATATGTTTTTGGCTTAGGACTCACTAGGACCCCGACTAAACAAAATTTTACTGAAGCGAACTCACTCGGACTCAGACTCATGAATATTATCGTCAACCGGACTCACTCGGACTCAGACTCACCAAAGTATAACTCAGCCGGACTCAGGCTGAGACTCACGCCTTATTCCGAGTGAGTCTGAGTGAGTCGACTCATGAGTGAGTTTACCGACCTATGGCCAGGCGAGAAGGTGTGGGTGAAGAATTTTCTCAACAAGCCCTCATGGCTACCCTGTGGTAGAATGCGGCAAAAGGTCGTTTGTAACCATGACCCAAGATAGCAGGAGGCACAGGCGTCATGTGGATCACATGAAGAGAAGGTACACGGGGATCGCAAACGTCGTTCAAGAATCACCCTACTATGCTTGTCCAGGAAACGATTCACACGAAGACACCCGTTTTACCACAAGACTAAGTTCAGGTTCAGGTACCGAGCATGAGACAGAAGGTAGACCCACAATTTTTGGTTCGACTCCTAATGCGTACTCTGATTCGGCCACCCAAGCAGAGACGCCTGAACAAACGCAGCCCACACAATGCTCGCAACCCGTTCCAGACAGTACGCCATGCGTATTCTGAAGGCGCCAAGCAAGATACCGACACAGAATTGACTAGAAGTGTGAATAAGGGTCACTAGAGGGGGGAAGTATTATATATCAGTGTTGGTATGAGTGAGCGAAGTGGCGCCGTCAAGGTCTCGGAGCTCGTGACGAGGCCATCGCATTTCAGTGTTCGTGACAATGAATTGAAGGGACTTGATAATACGTCCTTACTGTCATTGAATTTTGTCAATACACATTTGTTCTGACCCCTGGGCGGATACCCAGAGTTACCAACACCCCCCAAAGAACGCTCGCGGCTCGGCGCTGCGCGCAGGCATGCTGGCACGTAATGCGATGGAGATCGTAGCTTCGAATAATCACATTCGCGCTCATGACTCCACGACAGGTCACTCGAAGCGGCACAACGATAACGCAGCTAGGATTCACACGAACGCGCTGCACGAACCAAGCAAAACAGAACAAGCGACGCCATTGCCAGGCAGCCTGGCGTCGCCGCCAGGCGGTACCACAAGTAGGCACCACGATGACAACACTAAACTTGTCGACGTCAGCGTTGCTCGCGCATCGTCACTAAGCGCCTGAGGCGTGGCCTAGGAGCTAGCTGAACACGTCAAAATAGTGCCACGCGCGTTTCTTTCACTGTATTTGATTTCCGCCCACAAAGACTATCAGCAGTACTCGGCGCAGACCGCGCCTTATTGTTCCAGAAGCTTCTCGCTTGTAGTAGATCGTTCTGTTAAGATTGCACGCAAGACGCTAACACTCAAGATTATTCCAGCGCTTCCGCGACGACTAGTGATAATGCTAGAATGTTCGACGCGTGCGTTATAAAAGCCGGCGCGCTCCAACGATGTACAGTTCATCGACGGCCGACGCTCCGTTCGCCGCTATCAGTGCCAGTGCTTATTGCTGTAATCTGACTTTCCGTTTACCGGCCACAAGTTCGGCCTAATAAACAGTTTCATCTTGAACATTACCGACTGCTGCTTGGGTCAACGTCACGACCACGTGACATCTGGTGGAGGTGCTGTTCCTTCATGTTCCGGACGCCCCCGTCAAGCCGTGAACCCAGCCCACAGCGCGGAGAAGACACCGAAGCCCCCGTGCAGCAACGAGCTAGCCGCAGGCTGAAAGGCTTGCAGCCAGAGCACGGACTCCTGCCGGAAAACACCAGGCAAACCAAGACTACGACCTCAACCGCAGCGACGATGACAGCCCCTGTGCAGCCTGCGCCCATCCTGCTCCGGCAGCCGAAGGAGCCGCCAACTTTCCGCGGTTCATCACACGAGGACCCGGAGACCTGGCTTGAAAAATACGACCGTGTCGCCGCTTTTAACAACTGGAGCAATGAAGACAAGCTACGGCATGTGTACTTCGCCTTGGAAGACGCGGCTAGGACATGGCTTGAAAACCAAGAGCGCATCCTGACAACATGGGACGTTTTTCGTACCAGGTTCCTGGCCACATTCACGAGCGTCGTCCGCAAGGAGAGGGCCGAGGCTACGCTCGAAACCCGCATCCAGTTTCCGAACGAGAACGTCACATTATTCACGGAAGAAATGACCAAACTCTTCCGCCACGCAGATCCAGCCATGCCCGAAGAAAAGAAAGTTCGCTTCCTCATGCGAGGAGTGAAACAGGAGCTATTTGCAGGACTGATGCGGAATCCACCAAACAGCGTCGAAGAATTCGTCTCGGAAGCGACGACGATTGAGAAGACGCTAGAAATGCGCACCCGACAGTACAATCGTCGCCTGACTCCAGACAGCGCAGCTGTTCAAGCCCTCGGCTCTGAAGATCTGCGCGAAACCATCCGCGCCATCGTGCGAGAGGAGCTCCGGAAGCTCTCTTTTCCACAGCCAGAGGTGACGTCGATTGCTGAGGTAGTACGCGAGGAGATCCAGCAGTCACTTGGCGTTGCTCAGCCAGTACAGCCGCAGCCACAGGCTATCAGCTACGCTGCTGCGGCCCGCCGTCCCGCTCCTCCGCCGCGCCCACGTCAAGACGCCACTCCGCCGCAGTTCCGCCGCCAGACACCTCCGCCGCCACCATCGACGTCATACAGCCAGCCAGCCGGCCAGCGATACACGCCGAGGAAGACCGACGTTTGGCGCGCCCCCCGACCACCGCCCACTCTGCTACCATTGCGGAGAAGCTGGTCACACATACCGCCGCTGCCAGTACCGACAGATGGGCCTACGCGGTTTCGCCCTCGACGCGCCTCGTCCACAGCGGGGTGAACGACCGCAAGACATCGCCGACTACCTCGCAGGAGCTCAGTGGACGCCCCGACGACCTTCCCGCTCACCGTCGCCCGGCCGCTACATGTCACCGCACCGCCGGCAGTACACTGGCCCTAACCGGGGCCGGTCACCTAGCCCTTACCCGGAAAACTAAGGGCAGCAACCGATGGAGGTGCGGTTGCTGTACGTCGAACTACCGAAGATCCTCCGCCGACGCCGACGACGACGACGCGACGAAACCTGCTGAACACGACGCGAAGCAGACAGAGCACTGCCGACGAAACCTCGCGGACCGAGCTAGACCTGACGACTCAACATGATGGAAGCAGCGCAACAAATCGACGCAGCCGTGATCCGACGCCGCGAGCTAACCGCAACGCAAGGCGACGGACTAGCGACCTCGACGTTCTCATCGACGGTCACAACGTCACCGCTCTCGTCGACACTGGTGCCGACTATTCCGTCGTCAGTGGGCCATTGGCCGCCAAGCTGAAGAAAGTAAAGACCGCTTGGAGTGGACCCGAAATTCGGACAGCTGGAGGCCACCTTATAACGCCGATTGGAGTCTGCACGGCGAGAGTCACCGTCAATAACCGGACTTATCCTGCGAGCTTTGTAATCCTACAAAACTGCTCCAGGGATGTGATACTTGGAATGGACTTCCTAAGTGACCACGGCGCCGTCATCGACCTAAGGTCTGAGTCGATAACACTAACCTCAGACAAAGCGCTGCCGCCCGTCGCGACGCCAGCAAATCATGCATTGAATGTGATAGAAGAGCAAGTGACCGTTCCGCCGCTCTCCAGCGTCATTATTTCCGTCGGCACCGAAAACCCTGCGAACCTTGAAGGCGTCATCGAGGGCGATCAGCACCTACTCCTGAACTGTCAAATTTGCGTCGCAAGAGGTATAGCCGAGCTGCGTGACGGTAAAGCAAAGGTACTGCTGACAAACTTCAGCCACGAATATAGGCACCTTAACATTGGTACGACGGTCGCCTACATCGAGAAGTTCGTGGACGCCAGCAATGCTTTCGCCCTATCCGATGCTACCGAACCTCCTTCGACGAATCGAGGTCCCGGAATAGATTTCGACGTCAACCCGAGTCTCCCGAAGCACAAGCAAGACCAGCTCAAAAGTCTGCTCTTGCAATTCAAGGACTGCTTCTCGTCGTCGTCAAGAATTCGACAGACCCCAATCGCGAAACACCGCATCATAACAGAGGAAAATGCGAGACCACTCCGCCAGAGCCCGTACCGAGTTTCAACGCGAGAACGCGATGCCGTAAAGCAACAAGTCGACGAAATGCTACGCGACGACATCATCCAGCCTTCCAAGAGTCCTTGGGCGTCACCCGTGGTGTTAGTGAAGAAGAAGGACGGAACCCTGCGTTTCTGCGTCGATTATCGCCGCCTGAACAAGATCACGAAGAAGGACGTGTATCCTCTCCCACGTATAGACGACGCCCTGGATCGACTCCACAGCGCGCAGTACTTTTCGTCGATGGACCTCAAGACCGGCTATTGGCAAATAGAGGTCGACGAGAGAGACCGAGAGAAGACTGCCTTTATCACACCAGACGGCCTCTTCGAGTTCAAGGTCATGCCCTTCGGTCTTTGCTCGGCACCTGCGACGTTCCAACGTGTTATGGACACTGTACTCGCCGGCTTGAAGTGGCAGACCTGCCTTGTGTACTTGGACGACGTCGTTGTATTTTCATCAAACTTCGACGAACATCTCCGGCGCCTTCAGGCTGTACTTCAAGCAATCAAGGCCTCCGGACTCACCCTGAAGCCAGAAAAGTGCCGCTTCGCATACGAGGAACTTCTGTTCTTGGGTCACGTCATCAGCAAGTCTGGAGTTCGCCCCGACCCACGGAAAACAGCTGCCATCGCTGCCTTCCCGCCGCCCACCGACAAGAAAGCCGTACGCCGATTTCTCGGCTTGTGCGCCTATTATCGACGCTTCGTCAAGGGATTTTCGCGCATCGCCGAGCCACTAACTCAGCTCACGAAAAACGACGTGGAATTCAAGTGGGGAACGCCGCAGGAGGAAGCATTTCAGGAACTAAAACGACGCCTGCAAACGTCTCCGTTACTTGCGCATTTCGACGAATACGCCGAAACAGAAGTACACACCGACGCGAGCAGCGTAGGACTCGGCGCCGTCCTTGTGCAGAGGACGGACGGACTGGAAAGGGTTATCAGTTACGCTAGCCGGTCGCTATCAAAGGCAGAGGCCAACTACTCCACAACAGAAAAGGAGTGCCTTGCCATCATCTGGGCTACATCAAAGTTTCGCCCCTACCTTTACGGCAGGCCCTTCAAAGTTGTGAGTGACCACCACGCCTTGTGTTGGCTAGCTAACTTGAAAGACCCATCTGGTCGCCTCGCACGGTGGAGCCTGAGACTTCAAGAATTCGACATTACCGTCGTTTACAAGTCCGGAAGAAAACACTCTGACGCCGACTGCCTGTCTCGTGCCCCCCGTCGACCCACCGCCGCTGGACGACCAGGATGATGACGGCTTCCTGGGAACCATAAGTGCCGACGACTTCGCCGAGCGACAGCGCGCCGATCCGGAACTCAAGGGCCTTATGGAATACCTCGAGGGCAAAGCCACTGTGGCTCCAAAGGTATTCAGACGAGGACTGGAGTCGTTTTTCATGCGCAATGGCGTTCTTCTAAAGAAAAACTTCTCGCCACTTCGGGCCGACTCCCTCCTCGTAGTACCTTCGGCATTACGTCCAGAAGTTCTGCATGCTTTGCATGACGACCCGACGGCTGGACACCTTGGATTTTCCCGTACGCTGGCAAGGATACAAGAAAAGTACTACTGGCCTCGCCTCACTGCCGACGTCACCCACTACGTGAGGACTTGCCGAGATTGTCAGCGACGGAAGACACCACCGACTAGGCCAGCCGGACTTCTGCAGCCCATCGAGCCACCTCGCCGGCCGTTCCAGCAAATCGGCATGGACTTACTGGGGCCGTTTCCGACGTCGAATTCCGGAAACAAATGGATCGTCGTAGCTACTGACTACCTCACCCGCTACGCCGAGACAAGGGCCCTCCCCAAGGGCAGTGCCGCCGAGGTAGCAAAGTTCTTCGTCGAGAACATCGTACTGCGTCATGGTGCCCCAGAGGTCCTCATTACCGACAGAGGTACGGCCTTTACTGCGGACCTAACTCAGGCGATCCTGAGGTACAGCCAAACAAGTCACCGCCGGACCACCGCCTACCACCCACAGACCAACGGCCTGACCGAGCGTCTAAATAAGACCATCGCCGACATGCTGGCCATGTACGTCGACGTCGAACACAAGACGTGGGACGCCATCCTTCCGTACGTGACCTTCGCATACAACACGGCCGTGCAAGAAACGACGCAGATGACGCCATACACGTTGGTCTACGGACGGAGCCCGGCAACGACGCTCGACGCCATGTTACCAAACGTGACCGACGAGGAAAACATCGACGTAACCGCCTACCTACAGCGCGCCGAAGAAGCACGACAGCTCGCCCGCCTGCGGATCAAAAATCAGCAGACGACTGACAGCCGCCGCTACAATCTTCGACGACGGTTCGTGGAATACCAGCCCGGCGACCGCGTTTGGGTGTGGACGCCGATACGACGACGTGGACTCAGTGAAAAACTTCTGCGACGATACTTCGGACCGTATAGGGTGCTTCGACGTCTCGGCACACTCGATTACGAGGTTGTCCCCGACGGCATTTCGAACTCTCAACGGCGCCGTGCGCGACCTGAAGTCGTCCATGTCGTGCGCCTCAAGCCGTTTTACGCGCGGTAGTGAACCTGAGGACTGTACTTCTTTTTTTTGGACTTTCTTGCTTGTGCGTATTGTTTATTGAACTTTCTTGATTTATTGTCGTTGCATGTATTTTTACCATGTGTTCTGTTCTAAGCATCGGGACGATGCCTTTTCAGAGGGGGGGCATTGCCACGCGCGTTTCTTTCACTGTATTCGATTTCCGCCCACAAAGACTATCAGCAGTACTCGGCGCAGACCGCGCCTTATTGTTCCAGAAGCTTCTCGCTTGTAGTAGATCGTTCTGTTAAGATTGCACGCAAGACGCTAACACTCAAGATTATTCCAGCGCTTCCGCGACGACTAGTGATAATGCTAGAATGTTCGACGCGTGCGTTATAAAAGCCGGCGCGCTCCAACGATGTACAGTTCATCGACGGCCGACGCTCCGTTCGCCGCTATCAGTGCCAGTGCTTATTGCTGTAATCTGACTTTCCGTTTACCGGCCACAAGTTCGGCCTAATAAACAGTTTCATCTTGAACATTACCGACTGCTGCTTGGGTCAACGTCACGACCACGTGACAATAGTGTCGATATTGCATGGCATGAACGCGCCATTGAGCCTTTGTACGCTCTTTGCGCTCGATATAGAATAACTTCTACGTAACGGACGCAATTCATACTTCGCTAAAAACTCATGCATACCAAGCAATCGAGTGAACGCCACATCTCGAGTTTGAAATTTGATGTCACTGCTCCTTTAACGGGCCCGGCACGGCAGCGCCGCGACGCGGGAGTTAACCGCGAAAGGCCCTCGCTCCTCCCATGTATTGGCGCGGCGCTTTGGACACTCCCCTTATTCTAGGTCACTCTAGCCGAGGCTGGCGTGGAATATATCGTTGCATGTACTCCTGCCATAGCCCCAATGGGCTGCAGCAAGTGCAAGGATTAAGCGAGTTAGCTAATGGAATTACGGAACACTAGATTAGTAAAGGTTCATTAGCAATAACTAATTATATAAAATAACAAATTATGCCAGTACTGTGTAAATTTGTTCATTAGAGGACGCCGACATTAAGTGCCACGACATGGCTTTCGCCTTTGGGTCGCCTTAGGCATAAGGAACCCTGTGAGTTTTTCAATCTCCCTTAATTGCCCAAGCAACGCTCGCTATGAGACAAACCGTTGAAATCGCACACTTCCCTTGAATTCCTTCGAAAAAGCCACTTACAGTGATGCTACCGAGGTCTTCTGATTTGGAGCAATTTTTGGAGCAGCAAAAGTTTCATTTTGGAGCACTTTGGAGCAGCAAAATTTCCATTTTGGAGCACTTTGGAGCAGGTAATTTAGCATCTGGGAGCACTCTGGAGCAACTAACATCCTAGAGTAGACTGGAGAAGCAAGTTGCATTTACATTCAAGGACCTGAATAATTATTTTGGGGCTCTTGTGAAGAGCTAGAAATATTTCGATTCATTTCAAATCTCAAGGAACCAATCATCTCAGGAACACTCTCTATTTCACTCGATGATGCAGAAATGAGGGCGTCATGCGGTTGAGCATTTTAGGACAACTTGTTCAGCGATTATTTTCGTAGCATATAAACACAATACCGGTTCAATAAAATCGTACTTTATGAAATAACATTCTAAATACATGTATGTGGTAATCAGCAGATATTGTAGACAATCGCTGTGACCAGGCCCGTAGCCAGGAATTTTTATCGGGGGGGGGGGGGGGGGGGGCGCCTGTTGAAAACCCCGAAAAACACCTATTTTCATCATGCATTCTCGGTAAAACACCCCCCACCATTCGAAATTCGGGGGGGGGGGGCTAGCTCCCCCCCCCCTGGCTACGGGCCTGGCTGCGACGTACAACAATGCATCAACGCTAAAGACTCACACTGTCACAAATGCATTGCCCTAAGACGACTCCAAGCAGAAAGAGAGGTTCTTTTTCTTCACGATCGATTATATTGCTGGGCGTAACATGATGTCACTTAGCTAGCCTCATAAAGCCAACCTCCTCCGACACTCCTTTCCCTCTCTCTGAGGCCTGGAGCAAGAGCATTCTCACAGTGCTTCTGGACTATCGTTTGCACATGCGCAGGATTGCCCGGATATGGAGATTCGCTTCAATCGAGCTTCCGCGAAAGTGTCAGAAAGTTCGTTCAACGGTGGACTGCATGATTTAACAAACTTCGTTATCCTTTTGCAGTGAGGTTGTATATGGCTAGGGAATTCTGTTTGTACACCGAAAACCCCCTGTAGTGCCCTCTAGAAAACAGGGCAAAAAAAAAAGGAAAAAAATAAAACTCACAGGGAAGGTCCATTCATCTAAGACGACTCAAAGGCGAGAGCCATTTTGTTTTTATTGCGACAGCAATTATATGGACATTCTCGACTTTTGCCGCTGCCGTCATATTTTGTGTAATGTTCAAATCGATAACATCCCCCCCCGTGCATCGTATGTTTTACACTCGGGTAAAAGCGCGCGAGCGGGGGGCGACGAACGTGGCTGAAGCAGAGATAAAGAGAGCCGGCCTATCTCCGTTGCACGGAGGCCGCATCCGATAACATCACCGCGGGCGCCAGGCCTGCCATCGATTGCTACTCAAGCAGACAGGAACGCCCCACCCGTCTTCAAAGAGCATGAAATAACGCAAAGGTAGGGGCGGTGGGGGGGTGTTGTGTCGCTAGAGCAGCAACACTAAACTTTGACTTTAAGGGCGCGGTCGCGATCGCTGGCGCGCGCTGTTTCGGCAGGCATCACAGACGGCTCGTATACCCGTCTACGCGTTGTGCTCTCAACGCGTACAGACTGTGCGAAAACGCTTCTCTCCCTGGAGCGGCCACTGATCCTTGATCCGCAAGGCGGCAATACCATCGCCGCGCCATTTTGGAGGTCCGTGCATACGCGCCGTTCGTGCTGCACGTACATCGGCGTGCAAGAGGTGTTCCGGAGGTCTCTAGTCATCCAAGTCGCCGTACGGGTCTCGAACACAGCGCGTGCAGAAAGCTTTTCGCGCATGCGGCGAGTGTGCGGACCTTCAAAATGGCGACCCCGCCGCTAGCGCTTCTCGCGGATGACGTCAAGCCTTACTTCGTATAACAATACAATTTGTTGGTATCGCATTCACTGCTTCGAGCTTAAGCGAAACAAATTGTATTGTTACACGAAGTAAGGCCAGCAGCTCTTTTGGACCCGATCTCGCGTAACTAAACAGAACGCTGGTTAATGGGAATATGGCCACTCCAGGTGCCGAAGCGGTTTTCATGTTGTCAGTTCTTTAAACACGAAGTAAGCGTAGAGAGCACAGCAAGATTACGAGCAGTCTCACCATGCCTCGAGATAGCGCGCGCCAGCGACTGGGCCCTTCGAGAGACGCAGCCTACCGCCCCCCCAGAACGAAGCAATGAATGCGATTTCCACAAAAATAATTACAGCGCGAACACCCGGCACACTCACACACGCACACACGCAGGCACCAAACACGCACCTGGGTGTGTGGGCGTGTGTGAATGTGCCGTGTGTTTGTGCTCTAATTATTTTTTTTGGAAATCGCCAACCAACTAGCCCAACAACGAGTTCTTTTACTGTGAATGCGATACCGTGATTTTATAATTTTTTTTTAACCATCAGCTATTGATCCTGGAAAGCGAGGGGCGGAGGTGTAACATTGTATCTATTCCTATGGTGTTCCCAGATTTCATTCCGCGATGTCCAGAAATAGACGTGACAAACATTCTGGCGGCACGCGTGCAGTTATTAGTGAAAATTGCTTTATTTACGTGCAGTGCGACTCTGGAAACGAGCTATCAGCAGCGTTTCTGGAAAGGACAACGTCCGCCGATGAATCGCCGCCACACTTACATGCTACCGGTTCGCCAAAACGTCACGAGCCACTGCGGAGAGCATGTTTTGCCATTGGGCCGACTTGCACGACAGAAGCTGCATCGGCACCGCGCATAGGATCGTGAATTACTTGGGACGCACGCGCGACCACTGTTTATTCAGCGGAATAATTCTTAGCCCACGTGGTTGTGGCTTTGGCCGCCCCGAGAACACGCTGCCAGGGGCGTAGCCAGAAATTTTTTCGGGGGGGGGGGGGGGGGGGGCCACCTGCTTGATTTCGGGGGTGGCACCTCCTTGAAATGGTCATTTTTCACTATGTATGCCATGGCGAAAAAAAATTTCGGGGGGGGGGGGGGGGGGGGCACGTGCCCGGTGTGCCACCCCCTGGCTACGCCACTGCACGCTGCACATGTTTTTACGCGCCGGCGTGGCTATTGCTGGTGATATACCCCCCTCCCCCCCCCCCCCCCCCAAATCCGAGACTTTGGCGCAGTTTGGCGCAATTTCCGTTGATATTATCAGGATGGCGCAGGAAATCTGATTTGGCGCACTTTGGCGCAGTTGGCGCAGGAGTGGAATCACTGCACTTACCTTCACTGCCAATTTTTCCTCAGCTCATCAGCTGGGCATTGCAGATATGTATATGGGTCATTCCACGCCAACTGTCCCAGCCTTGGCGCAGTCAATCACTTTAAGAATGCTACAAACGGGTACTTACCCGTCGCCCTTAGTCTATAGTAATTTTATCAACAGCATAAAGCCCTACTGCCCTCACTGCGACGAGAGACGATGCACATTATCCCATATGCTCTGGCAATGCACGGTGCTCCGCGATAGCGAGCCTCTCAGCACAGAGGACGCCTGGAGGACGGCAATCGCCAGCTCGGACCAGGAGGTCCAAATCCGGGCTGTCCAGAGGGCCCGCAGTGTGGCGGAGGGGCTTGCCCTTCCTGTCCCCACGTGGGTGCGGCCCGCAGCCGACCATCCCTCTTGAGGGGGGAATCGGCTCCTCAGGACATTTTATAAATAAAGTTCATTGACTGACTGACTGACTGGCGCTCGACCATCTGCGATTTGCTTGAAAAAAATTCAGGGCTACCTACCTAAAGCGGAGAGTTTTCCCCTGAAATATTTTTTTCCGAAAAAAAATTTTTCAGTACCGCAAGCCTCATGCTAGTTTTTTTCGGAAATCTCGAAACCATGGCTCGTAAAACAGGCTGTCGAAAAATCCATTTTTCCTAAATTAGGTTAGGACAAATTTTTGCCTTTAGACCGATTGTAGGCTTTTTACCTAAAACTAATTTCACGAACTTTTACGCTTTCGTGGGTTTTTTATGCAGCCTTGAATAAGGACAATATGGTCCATATTGGGAATTCTTTTTTTATAGAAAGATAACATTCAGTGAAATGTGATAGTTGGTATTAGCGTATTGCCAAAAAGTTTTGTTACAGAGTAAAAATAATTCGAGACGTATATAGTGCAAAATAAAGTGTACAGGTGGCGACAAAGTTGTAAAAATGTTCATTTTTGCACATGTTTGGTCGCAAATTCAACATTGAGGTGGTCCTAGTAAAAATATGCTCATTGGCAGATTGACTAGCAACCTTCATTGGCTACTCACTCAGAAAGTTTTATCTAATTACTCTTTGTTTTAAGAGAGAAAAACAATTTTGAATTTGCGTTCTACCACTCTCTGCGTTTGCACGTGTTTATACGTCGTAGCAATGCGTCCTAGCGGTATTTACAAACTGAACAGACGCCGGTAACATCTAGACAACATAATAAACTTTGTCCGTGCTTGTTTAAATTATTGACTAGCTTTTATTAGTTTTATTAGTACCACATGCAGCTGTCCGCTGACGGCCTGCACCGTATGCTTACGCAGCACCGTGAAGTGGCACCGATGTGTGCAACACACCGTTACCTATACGCTGCTAAATTTAGAAGTAAAAAGAACACGATCAAGGAAAGGGTTGATTGAAGTAAAAGAAGGAAGGATGTGTTTCATGGCAGCTAAGTTGCAGTTATGAACCAACGTATGGTCACTTATATACGATTATGTTGGTTTTAACTGCGACTTTTTTTTGATAGATCGTTCTCTTAATCGTAGTGCTCTTCCTACTTCTTAGTTTAGCATATAGGTGACGGAGTGTTGCACACATCGGTACCACTTCCTGGTGCTGCGTAAGCAATGTTGCAGGCCGTCAGCGGACAGCTGCATGTGGTTAAATGCAGTCTAGTAGGTTTCGCATTTCACAATAACTGAGACTAATAAAAGCTAGTCAATAATTTAAACAAACACGGACTTTTCGCGTTAGGTAGGTAGTCCTGAATTTTTTTCAAGCAAATCGCAGATGGTCGAGCGCCAAGGCGCCAAGGTTGGGACAGTTGGCGTGGAACGACCCATTTTTATATATATATATATATATATATATATATATATATATATATATATATTGGAAAATAAAGGTGAAAAAGTACAAAGAGAAGGTAAAAACCGCCTGACTTTTCAAATGTGGGCTGAAAATGGAGCCACGTATAAATCTTATACCGCCATGAAAATGAGGTCAAGGATGGTGACAAACCAACCTGTAGCGCTCCTCTCCAAGCTTGAACAAATGCATGAATGAACACCATAACACAGCCATGTTTCTATTTTCGGAAAACCGTCAAGTTTTCCAAATTTTCATTAGATCACCACTTTTGAAGAAAATCAGTGTTATTTAATGGAAGGCATAAAGCAACTACTGTGCAAACGGATTAGCATGAATAGTTACAGAATTCAACTTGATATCCCGAAGAGGCCGATACTTTGGGTTCACAGGCACCTTTTCGAGCTCTTCAAGTGTGTCCATGCCGTCAATGACCCTGCAAAGCAAATATTCAGTTAAAAAATTTTACGTAGCTAAATAAATTTGCTGAAAACAGAACCTACCATGCAGATAAAGCAAAAAAAAAAAATCATTTTCAAATTGCCCTAATTTTCCTATTGTGCAAAAATGAGTTCTGACAGAAAATGCGACAGAAACAAATAATTAGTTATGTCTCGCGCAACCAGTGGCTTGGGATGTGAAAAGGCCACTAATATTCACGTGCTAATGTCGAGGCCTCACGCAGAGACACTAGGACTGCACAAAGTGCCTCCAATAAGCACATGATGGGAAATAGGCCTCCTCCCTGTCATGGCCACGGGTGTGCTGAAAAGTAGTTATTACCTCGTAGACCAGGCCCAGGACTTGGGTTTTGAAAATAAAAGTTTTCTCTCGTAGACCAATAATTTCCAGCCTCAAAGGTGATTAGCCATTCGTTTCTATTACTGCTTTATTTTACACGGCTAATCTGTGGTGCACCTTTCGTTCCATCATAGTAGGTGCATTAGGCCAGATTCAGATTTTGCCAGACTCTCAATTTTTTCAGTGCCTGGCAGGCCATCCAGCGTGGCGGTGCTGTGCGAGTAGAAGCTGGTGCCGAACGGCCGCACATATTACGAAGCCGGCGATGTAGGGGATCGACACGCGGTGTCGTTGCGGCGACGTATGTGCCGCGTTTCCAGTGTTGTCGGTAACGCGTTACTTTTTTCGGTAACTTAGTAACGCACTCGTTACAATGTCGGAACTGTAACGGGTAACATACTTACATTACCATTTTTCGGTAACGTGTGGTGTCACGTTACTCGTTACTTTTTTACTAGTAGGTGCCATTTTCCCAGAGCTCACCCCGGCGAATTCTCTTGTCGCAGCGTCGGACTGCTGCCGGCCTGCTAGGCATGGGCAAAGAAAGCGCGGGTGGAATCGCTTTTGTTTGTGGAAATCGCGGGTAGAAATTTCTTAAGACGCACCGACTCCCTGTGGGGAAAAAGCTTGAAGAAATCCGCGGAATCCGCCACGAAAAACAGTACGGACATACTTTTCGTGGAAGTGAATTGTAGCAGGCGTATTTCTGGCAACTGGCAATATTTTACGTGTGTTCCAATGAGTGAAGAGCATTTACTCTGCATACCAAAGAAGTCCCTTTCGTGGTGCCTCAAAATTGTGTCAGCACTCCTTTAAACCCCATCATTTGATGCCACTTGACAATGTGCTCCAATTCAGTATCTCTTAAATGAAGCAAAAACAGAGTACGTACTTTCCAAAGACGGTGTACTTGAGGTCCAAATGGGGCTGCTTGGCGTATGTGATGAAGAACTGTGACGCATTTGTGTTGGGCCCATTGTTTGCCATGGAGACCACTCCCCGCACACTGTGCTGGAAGAAGCAAAAAAGAGAGCAGTCTACAAAATGATCCAGCTGGAGGAGAAGGGACAAAAGGTTTTGTTCAAAGTTAGCGCTCGTCTTTTTCTCATGCGTTCGGTTCTACGCTATGCCCAACGATGCTCCTTAAGCGATTACCAATTAAACCTGTTCGCTTCTAGAGGATTACACCCAGCTATCCTCCCGCAGCACAGAGTGCCATAACCTAAGCTGCGAGACAGCTGACAGCACATCTCCAATAAAAAAAAGGGGGAAAGGTTGTCATTTCATACGAACCTGAATGCATTGATGGCGATACCAAATTATCAGATGCAAGTGTCACTGCCTTCTGCTCACTTCCCCATTCCAACATTGCGGCACTGACAAAAGCTCGGATTACGCAGCTCCCGACACGACATCGAATTGCCATATTGCATGGAATGACATTGAAATGGCACAAAACACACACACAGCGCACCACCAGCCACGTTCGAAACATCTTTCTGCACGCTTCTGTCATTTGAAGGGCCAGGCTTGGCCAAAGAGCGCCATGTCTTTACATGTGGTGTTAGCATTGACCAATGCTTTTCATTATAGGATGTAATATGGCTGTAAAGGGGCCCTAGAATCACGCGCTACATCGAAGCGTAAAAATATATATGGTATAAAATAATGGCAGTGACACGTGTAGTGATCTATGGGTGTTGAATGAATGACAGGCGATGTGACGGGTCAGCATGTGGGAAATTATAATGAGCACAACTGCCTCCTCAAGGCCTCTGAGCGCAAAGGCCGTGAGACAGGTGCTTCCTTGATACAACTTCTGCAGCAGCAACCTCTGCTCAGAGGCCGTACTACGAATTGCCAGGGAATATGACGTGGAAATAAGGTATGCCCTTTAAAATCGCACTCAATCCTGCTATGTTTATGGGCAGGTTGCCTGCCCTATAAACATAGCAGGATGGAGTGCGATTTTATGCAGGTATGATAATGGAAAATGCTTTCTTCTGTTAGCGTCTAGTTCCAGACATTGCGGCAAGATAGGAAGCACAGTAAGAGTCTCACCACATTTGTCACACAAGGGTGGGTCACCACTGGACAAGAGGTAGGAGTGTGTGCTGTGTGTTTGTCCTCTCCCAAGTCTGCAAAGTGCTACTTCTTTGTGGCGTAAGGAAAGAAGTAGACATTTAAGGACATACTTTAAAGGGGTACTGACGCAAAATTTCGCGGCCGAGACAGCCTGCGGGTTCGATTCCTGTGAACATGTGCATATCATCTGCAAAATATCAACAGCTAATATAGCTTGGAAGGTATTTTAAATTAATTTTGAAGTTTGCGTGAGCGATCGACTCCCTCGCTCTACTGACACCATCAGAGGTGACCCTCGGTGACCCCCCCTACTTCCCTCACGTGACCCCGCTGCAACAAGTTATGATGACGTCATAGCCGCCATTTTTCTTTTGCCGTGTTTGTTCCAGCAGTCTATACTTCTCGGCGGCTGGTCGCTAGTCCGTGGCCGCAGCGCACGCGTTGAAAGTTTTGTGTTTGGCGACACTGCTGTCCCGTTTCCTATTCGAAAGGACTTCTTGATGCGGACCGTGCGGAAGTTCGTCACAGTTCTGTGTGCTGACGTGATCGAGAGCTGCGCACGCTAGGTGGTGATAGTTGCACCCGGTGGCTTGTCGTTTTTCGAGCTCTCTCAAACCGAAACTGAAACTGGTCGGTAATGAGGAGCCTGTAATTAAATATCTGTCACGCGCTGCAGCAAACGAGGTGCCATGTTATGATTAACAGGCCCCCATCAACACATTGCAGCAAAAAAACGCGAGGCCATAGTTTTTGTGTCAGTACCCCTTTAAGATAACAGCATACTGGCGGAGAATACTCGTATGTTTAGGGTATAAAAGCTGCTCAACATCATCGAGGTTATGAATCAGATCTCTGATGTTCCATTGCATTATTGTAGTCATATTTATTGCAAATTTGTGCTGTGTGTAGTGAGATAAGAGAGAGCTTTAGCTCACAGGACCCTTCCCAGGCCCTGTAATGAGGGTTTTGCCTTGTTTGGAGCGGTTGCTAGAGTCGCACTGCTCCAAAGGCACTGGTAGCACCGAAGGGCTCGATGTGTCCATTACCTCTTTAGAGACACCGGTTCTTGTGGGCGGGAAGTTTTTCGCAAAAGTCTTGCCATGAACGACGTTACCTTTGCCCCCCACGAACCCGGAGGTCGACGGGATTGCTTTCGATTCGCGCTGGCTGCTCCTAGTGCTAGCAGGAGCCACCACAGTGGCTCGCGAGTGTGGGGCAGTTTTGGCTGCTCCTACTGTGGTGGCAGGACTGCTGGTTCACTGACCGTAAACTTAACAGCTGCCTTTGGCTGAGACAGCGCATCAGCATAAGATGAACCTTTAAGAACTGAACAATGCTGACATGCTTCTTTAAATGTTATGTTCTGTTTTACCTTTAAAGATATTATTTCTTTTTTTACTTTCCACTTAAGACCTGACCGAGAGTATGCGGGGTGCCCGCCATCAGTTTGCACAGCGAGGTTCACCTTGACAGCTGTCAACTGCATGATCATTGGCAGCGCATTTAGCGCACGTCAGCTGGCTGCGGCAGCTCTGCGAGCCGTGGTCGAACCTTTGGCATATAAAAGACCGGCGGGGATTGGGAACATATGGTCTGACACGAATCTTGATGTAGCCATTCTGAATAAACTCTGGTAGGTTGTTCATCACGAGGGTCAGGCAGGGTAAAGTGCTTTGTCGGAATGTTCTTGTTTTCCCGTCTAATCTTAATTCTCTGCACATTGATCATGTTTACCTCCTTCCATCCTTTAAGAAGTTTGGTCTCAGTGACTTCCAAGAACTCTTCATCCAATATTACGCCACATACTGTTTTCATTGACCGTTGCAGAGTAATAGAAACTGGAACCTTTCCCAATAGGCACCGGGTGCGGGGCGAGTTTGGACTGGTGGCGCCTCTTTCGGTGGCAACGGGGAACTAATGGCATGTGGGTGCCGGAACGGACGCAGGCACTTGCTGCGGGGGTGCGGGCTGGATGTTGGTTTCGCTTCACTGTGCCCTCGTCACTTGTGTCGTGCGCTGCCGAAATCTATGTGAAATGCTCGAAGAATAAATATTACAATATCTGTTAAAATATTAGGGTCGGCGAAGGATCAAAAATAAATGGAAAACAGAACGGGACCGGGGGCGTGCAACTACAACTGAGGAATAAGTGCAATCGGCGAAGCATCCATGCAGTAAGGACGAAAAAGGAATGGGAAACGTACGCTCTCTTTTTTTGAATGTTAGGGGACAATGTTAACGTATAGACAGAATAACAAAGTATTAGGAAAAATTCGGCAGGTCCCACGTATTGTGGGAATCTATTTTATGTGAATCAGCGAGTCGCTGCATTTCTTTTTTTTTAGCTTTCAGTCGAGGTGGATCGACGTGTTTTTGTAAGTGGAGTAGTGTGCACATAAACAGCTTACCAGGCATGCCGACTACACTGACGTTTAAAGGGTAACTTATGGTCTGACGTAATGTCAGCATTCATGCTAGAGAACAGACGTCAGTTTTATTGAAACGAAGCGCACGCTACGGTGCGATTCACATTTCGCGTCAATGCTGTGATTATCATACGCGTAGCGTTTGTCAGAGTATTGTTCCGGGGTCGAGCAACGCTTGAATATAGCTTGTAGAGTCATAGGAGCACATATGTAATGTTTATCTGGCGGTTATAAAAGCGGAGCCAACACTGAAACCAAAGGGGTACATAGTAGCACGAACTTAGAATATGAAGGCACGAGAAAAGAAGTAGGAGGGAGCGCCCAACCTTTCTGCTCCCTCCTATACTTCTTTTCTCGTGTCTTTATTTTCCAAGTTCTTCGCCCCGAGATCGGGCTACAGGAGGCAGCACCGTCACCGCGCTAGTGTGGATAGGCGGCCGGCGGCGCGCATACAAATGTACGCCGCAGCGCTTTTTTGTGAGCGGTGTGAGCCGATTGTCGGCGAATAAAATGCGTTGACTGCAGCCTACTCATAATATATATATTGTCCATTTGGATGCATGAAGCTCGCCGAACGTAACTATTAATTGTGAGAGAAACGCAGTCTGCCATTGAAAGGAATGTTCGCGCTTGGCGACTGTCTGCGTTTTCGCACTATGTCACGTTTCTTGTATTTTTAGTTGTAAATGTTGAGCTCGTGTCCCACCTACTACGCACTGCTGTAGTGCAACTGAATTCATTCTTTGCTTCATGCATGCTGGTCTTAGATACTAAAAAAAAAAGAGAGAGGGAGAAAGACATCCCATAATCTTGGGCGATGAACTAGAATAACCGCGAATACGCATCCGGATTTTTTTCTTATTCACTTCTCCATGACATGAACGTAGGACAGTTGATAAGTTTATTCAGGAAAGCTAAGTGGCTGACAGAACTTTAGTGCGCTTGTTCTTACTCCAATAACAGTGAAAAATGTAACAGTTCAGCACGCAGCTTTCTTCGATTGATTATCTAGCTGCATGACAGTGATGCAACAAGGTTTGGTTATTTGATGGGACAAAAATATTTTTATTTTCAAGTGAATAATGTCCGCTCCTTCCGTCAGTCTATAACAACGCCCCAAAAGCGCTCAAGATAATGTAATAAAAAAAAATGATGTATTGCGTGAAACAATACGACAAAAGTGTGATGCACGCCGTGTGGATTAATTTTGACCATCTGTATTCTTTAAAGCGAACCCAAATCTAGGCCAGCGGGTGCGTCTGTATGAATTTTGCCCAATGTTAAAATTGCGCATGGCGACTCAAGTTTAAAGACCTCCGTGTCATTCCATTTTTTGTTCTTTTTAAGGGACAATTTAATTAAGTACCGAAGTGTCAGAATTTACTAGACAGAAATATTTCGCTGCAGTGAGACCAGGACCGTACAATGAAAGGTTATCTCAAGCACAATTAAAGCTTGTCGCATAACCGATAAGCAAAAGCGCCGCAGTTAGACACCTAACAACAATGCAAAACTTTGTTTATCACTGAGTCGCTAAAACGCTGCATTCACACAATATTTAATACTCCTCATGTTTGCGACGATGCCAAGTGCACTTTATGATGTGCTTCAACTACAAAGCGGCACCTACACCGAAATGATCCTGGCGAACGGACGGTGCGATGACGATACCCAGCACTCTCGGCAAGTGCACGAACATGCCTTATTGCATTGCATATACAGCCGAACAAGGTCAAATGTGACTGTTGATCGTGCTAGGCAAACGTGCAAGCAGTTAAACTTGCGCTAACAGAGGGGAACAAACCGCCCTTTGAAGATGAGCATGACATACGCACACATGCTAGCCTTATGTGGCTAGCAGACGACGCAGGGAGCAATCCACACTAGGCACGCTTCAGCCAGTGGCCACCAGGCGGCGACTCCGCTCGATCTCGGGGCGAATACCCCTTTGATGATAACCAACTCACCCAACAACAAGTCTTACTGAAACCAAAATTGGTGTTAAGCCGACGCAACGTCTGTTTCATAGGAGTATATGAGTAATGCTTATTACTTTGTCATGAAATTAGATAGTCGGCTCTGCGACCACAATTGACGTTGGTTGCACCGGCATTTTTCTTGCGCATATGATATTTTCAAAAGTAATTTCAAGTCCCAGCTGGCTTGGCTCTGGGGTAAAATACTTGATATCCACTCAGAGCACCTGGGTTTGACTCCTGCTGGGATCCGGATTTCTATTCTTTGCATACGTCGGGTTCACGCGGCTGATACCGGATTTTTTTTTACGTGCACCCGCTTAAATTGTCAATGTCTGTTCTCGCCGTTTCTGGGTAGATATACACTGTGAATCACCTGTGGCTCATACCAGCATCCCGCGGCCGGTGGTATACGCCTGGTATGTGCCGCACGTGACTGGAAAGGGTTTCACGACGTATACACGCCAAGATTTTCGCGCTACTCATATCACCATGTCACAACCAGACATCCATGTTCGTCTTATTTTCGTACCCAACTATGCCAATTTTGGTTAATTTCAACTTAAGGAGGCGACCACGAGAGCGCCCAGACGTAGGCGGCTAGATAAACAGATAGAGGCATTTATAGAGAGAGATAAGAAATGCTTTGCATTTAAAATAGGAATGCTGCTACTTAGATCTAGCTCCACATCGTAGCTTATCGCATTGAACTTCGTCTGCGGGGTGCACTTGCACCGCAATTTGCCCTCGTTTTCACCTTTATATTCCGTGATGTCAAGCACGTGACCTGCTTCGTGCAAGCAGTGACCCTTCTCTAGAGCAAACACACGAAAACGCGTACGCCGGCTGGTCAGGCCCTGAAAGCCGCAGCGCAATGTAACTCCATGGCATCGCCGTTGGTGCATGCGCGCTGTCAGTACTCGCCTTCCCGCCAGAGGAGCAGTGAGTTTGGCAGTTAAAACACAAAGATGTTTATTTTACAACACTTTTGCTAATCGGGCCGGTCTCATTTGCAGCCCCGAAAGGGAGGAGGCATCGTGCCCCCTCTGGTCCGCCTCCAAACGAAAGCAAATGCCTAAAAGCACAGCACCACACAAAGAAGCCTAGTCGATTGACGTTCCGACGGTGCTCCTGGGTGTGAAGACATGAAAGGAACACGTGTCATCCTTTCTTGATGACTTGGCAAGCATTGAACGCTGCCACGACCGCAAACGATTGCGCGGGAGTCTCCCTGAAGCCCGACGACAGGCCCCGTTATCTGAACACATGTCCGACAGTCGCACGCTTCGTGCTTTGTTCAAGAAACACTGTTGCTGCCACTTCTCTTTGCCTTGGGCGACAAACGAAACAGCGTACAGCTTATGATTATCCAAAAAGAAACGCCGCCGCTACTACTTGAATACGATGCCGAAAGTAGCAGAGCCTTCTCCGCGTCGTCTGCTTCACATGCCAGTGCCGCCAGTGCCGCCAGTGCCGCCCCTGCCGCCCCTGCCGCCGCTTGAGGCGCTGTTCGGGAGGCGCGCGCTGGCGCCGTACGACGGCCGCCCGGTGCCTATACTACGAGGTTGGAGAGCTTACTATACTGTGCATGGTCACATAGCTCCAGCGGCAAGTCACCAGAGCCATCTTTGCTGCCTTGTATCTGGGACCTATTGCTTCAGAGAGAGATTTTGCCACAAAAAAGGGTGATAATGCATGAATGGTTTTCACTACGTCAAACATAGAACATCGGGAAGCTTTATAGAAAAAATTTAATGCTCCTTCGGTGCACCACCTCTTCGCAGGGGGGACGATCCTTCGCAGGAGGAGAGGCCTGATCCCATAACACAGATGGTGTATGCTCAGCAATGATACCTGCCAACCACCACCGAGCCCAACAAGGGGACGCGATGACATGGCAAAGGGTAGATGCGTAAACGTCCGCAGTACATCATTGCTATAATCAAACATGAGTTCGCAATGCCTAAACATGATGAGTAGAGACCGGATTTTAGGCAAATGCCTATTTTGTTCCTTGCGTTCCTATCGTGCCACTTTGATAAATGAGCACGAATTAGGGGTTAAGGAGGCCTTTTATAGTGTTTTTATAGTGCCTATAAATGCCTATTTTTGGGGTTTGTGCCTAAATGTCTATAGGTGCCTATAAATGCCTATTTTCAAGAACGGCGCCCATATGAGCACTATTTAAACTCAAATTTTGCTTTCGAGTACAGTTTGAGACCATAATTCATGTTACCGGGCAAAATTGACGTTTCGAAACTCTATGGGGGGGCCACAACCTATTCCCCTAGTTCAACAAACTTCCTGGTAAGCAACCGCTAGCAGCAGTGAAATGGGACACGCCGGCCACTTTACCCCACCGCACTGACATGGCGCGAGGGGTTGGAGCAGGAGGAGGAGGAGGAGAGGAAACGGCGCTATTTCTGCAACCCTAAATGCGAGCACGTCCCAACGTTACAGTTCAATAGGGAGAGGAAAATAAAGGTGGCAAGAGGAGAAAAGAGGAGAGTGGCATCCATGGCCGAGGACGTGGTGGGCGGCTTTTACAGCCGGTTTTCCAGTCCAGTGTTCGCAAGGAATTGAAGCACCTCCTTGAAGACCTGGGTGTGGTGTGTGGGGGGGGGGGGGGCACTTAACTCACCAATGCTGGACAATAAAAGAAGAGACCATGTTCTGGAAACCGTGCGGGAAAACGGCCAATAGCATGGATAGTTAAACCAATGACGCCTTTGTGCCATCATAAACAATAACATTTGTTTGCTTTTCTGTCGTATATAGACACAGGTCGCACGCGTCTTTCTTCAAAAATTTTAGTTTTTGTAAATATTTATTGCGCCTATATTTACGATTTTGGGGGCCTAAAACTGTGTTTTGCCTGCCTGTTTCTGGCGCTTAAAACGCGATTTTTTAGTGCCTAAAAATCCGGCCTCTGATGATCAGTGGCGGATCCAGAGGGGGGGGCGGTAGGGGCGATCGCCCCCCCCCCCCCCCAAAGCCCCTGCAGCCACTCCCCCCCCCCCCTTTTCAGTGCTTCTCGCGCACCCTTTGTCAGGTTGCATATGGACGTTGCCAGTGGTAGCCGAACTTAGAGCATCTGTTTCCAATGCAGGAGGTACCGAGTTCTATTCCCAGAGCCGTCGAACACCCACCGATTTTTCTACTGGGTGCTCGGTGTTGTGGGAATTCCGTTCTCGAGGTGGTGCCCCTTTCTTTCCTCCAAATTCTTTAACTGTCCCTTTCCCAACGACGCTGAGCCTCTCTTTCGCTACTTTAATCCCCTAACACCATGGGTGTCGGCAGGGGGGTGCAAAAGGGGCACCTGCCCCAAGCACTTCCCCACACCCAAGCTATGCCAGTGCTCTCCCCCTCTCCCAGTCGCGATGCAGCAATGCTTTGCACCCCCCCCCCCCCCAAGAGAAAATTCTGCCGACGACCATGCCTAACACTGCACGGGATAGTTGAGTTGGCCTCCTCTTCTCTGTCCAAGAATCTCACCTCCCCAACCCCCTTGCTTCCCCACCCAGCAATAGGGGGTGGCAGCTTAACAAAGCCTCTTCGCGGAGTAAAGACAAGATGCTGGACTGCACACATCGCCGACATATCTTAGCCAGAGAAGGTTGTGACAGTGAAAAACTTCTTTTTCTCGCTTTTTACGGCGCTCCCAGTGTAGCTTGTCATTTGGCACGAAGTTTCCCCTGCGAGAACTGAAAGTTCAGAAGTTCTTGAAACGATGAACCTGCAGGGATTAGGATGCCGGAGTCAAGTACATAAATACTGCGTCGTTGGCACGAAATTTGTGGTGTTTGGGTGTCTTTACTGGAATTAGGAGCGGCAAAAGCACAACGAGCGAGAAAGGAGGACCGTAACTTGCTTCTTTCGCCGGAGAGCTTTCGCCGAATAAGCGGCAGAGGCAGTTTTGACGTTGCGCTGCATAAAAAACACAAAGGGCTTCTTACAGCGTAGGAGTGAAAAGAAAGGTGCTGCATCGTCTTTGTTTAGGCCAAGGATATCCGCTCTCGAATTTGGCGGGAAACACCGGTGCGCATTGAAAAAGCACAGACGGCTACCGACTGTCCCACAGTCCTGTGACTGAGTATCGTAGACATGCGTGTTGCCACCTGAGCCGTATGAATCTGGAGACTGGTACTATGGTTGCCTCTTGACCCGTCCTGACGACGCAAGGTAAGCGTAGGCCAAGCACAAATATATAACTGGCGTTTAGAACTTTAGATTTCATATCGACACCATTGAAATGTATCTTTTTTAGTTCAGGAAGACTTGAAACGTCACCTATAAGTGCAAGTTGCAGTATTCGAGCTACCAAGCACGCCAGTAATCAGCCAAATATATCCTGCTCTTTGGCGTCATCGACCTGTTCAGAGCAGCGATTACAGTGTACCTTTCTGCCACCCTTTTAACGCAGTTACGAGGAACATACCAATATCCTATAGAATCCGCTCTAAAAATATGCATCAGTGCCTGAATGAAGTACTTTTTGCATCAGTATATCTTGTTCTTTTTTTTTTGTTTTTTTTCATATGACCTGATGTGTTTACAAAGAATATGAACATTCATAGTTTGACTTGGATGAAAGAAAGACTGCCAAGAATTTTGTGCTGAGAAGTTTCAAAGGTGCTGAAGCAATGCCACATAAACTGAAGCAATGTTGCTGAAGTACAAGCGATATGTTGCGCGCTGATATATTGCAGCATTTTTCTCTCTTTCAGCCCGATATAATGTTGCTTCGCGCATTGTTATTTATTCTTTCAGTTACAAAATGCGCAGTTGATTTTTTTAAAGTTATCGAGCAGGAAGTCCTTTGCAAAGTTTACGTAAATATGCGTAAGCACTGTGTTACCAGCTAATATTCGTCGTCTGTGATGATGTTGCTCTTCTGCTTTGTCGTTGCTGTCTTCGTTTTATTGGTTAAAGGGATACTGAACAAAATTTTTGCCGCCACGAGTTCCAGCCAAATTGAAAGATTAGGGGTTGAAATCGATGGACACACCCTTCATTTCAGGCACAAACCGGAGGAAAATAATGAATTTAATGAGTTTTTCACAAACCGCCGCGTCTAGCAGCCGCGCCGTGAACTAGAGGGTGTGAGGTTAAACTCGCCGGAAACAGGCATCCCACCAATGCCAGCCGTCGCCCGCGCCTCTCAACCCGCTCAGCTCGCATTACGTTTCCCAGAACCAGTACGAGAGCGAACAATGCTCCCGGCTGGGGTAAGGCTTCAAGAGGGAGAACGTTTGGGCTTGTTGGTTGTTTATCGTTCTTCATAAACCATAGCGCAAATAAGAACACGGGACAAGAAAGAGACCAGGACAGGCGCCTGTCCTGGTCTCTTTCTTGTCCCGTGTTCTTATTTGCGCTATGGTTTATGAAGAATGGGGTAAGGCATCAGTGCTTTTGTGGAAGGGAGAGAGTGGAATGAAAGGAGAGGTGGAGAAAAGGAAGAGAAGGACAGGAGCACGCGCACGCTGCATGCGCCAGGAAGAATCTGACGTCACGGCTCGCGCGCAGCCACCGCGCGCTAGCAATCCACCAAAAATACAGCCAACTGTTCAAAAATACGTGACATAAACTGTTTATCGGAACAGTGGCGTCTTCCGAGAAGAATTTCGATGTTTTCGTCAGTTTTTCAAATGTTTGTTCAGTATCCCTTTAAATTGATACGACGTGCATGTCGAGATAAGCAAGTGGCGCTATTCTTGCGATCTCCTCTGTGCACACACTTACTATTGTAAGAATTTTGTTGGCATGAGTAGGCTTCCCTGTTAGTGATTTAGATACTCATAATTAGTATTCTAGATACTCGCTAAAATAAACAGTTTGTTTTGCAACCAGCACACGCGCAGCTCCGAAACCTCCTCCGCACTCGGACCAGTGGCGGAGGACCAATCCTCGGACCAGTGGCGGCACACACACGTGTGCCGCCACTGGTCCAGTACTGAGAAACGCAATTTATTTAGTGACGGTTTGTCTCCTCCTTTTCTGATCACGAAGGCTGCGGCTTTCCATTTCCCTCACGTTTCGGAGGCACTGTTCCCAGCGAGTGGTTCATGTTTGCAGGTGTGTTCTGACTTTTCCAAAACTCGGGTAACAGCCTTCTTCCCAGATTCCTTTCTGTCACGGAGGCGCCGTCAAAGTCAGTTTTGTGGTCGCGCTTGTCACATTTTACCCCTTGAAAGGTGTGCCCTTGCTTCTCAGATACTGAAAGCGACCTGGAGTAGGCTGAGGGGGAGCAACAATCGCGCACCTGTTGTGCCGTCTCTTCGGCGCCATACCGACGATCTTTGGCCAAGCGTAATCCTCGGACAAGTGCTAACAACGCGGGGTAGAGATGTCGGTATTCAAACTTTAAAGCCCTGCGCGGCCGATGGGACATTAACTGAACAAGGCTAGTTGGTATTTTATAGCAGGTTTTTGGGTGTAGCGCCACATACGAAAATGATAAGAAAGAAGATGACAGGAAAGAGGCGCAAATGCCTCTTTCCTGTCATCTTCTTTCTTACCATTTTCGTATGTGGCGCTACACCCAAAGACCTGCTATGGGACTTTAACCTTTGAAGTGTAGGTGTGGGCTCACCATTACGACCATACCAATGCCCTAGGATTGGAGGAATCTTGGTTACCGCGTGGTGAGAGGGAAAAGGGGTGGACCCCAACCACGCTTATTAAATCCGGTGCACCGGAGAGCGCTGTGCTTGTTCACTGAAATTTGAATAATGTAAGCACTTGTATAAAGTTTTCTTCCTTACATCGACTTGCCCTGATGACAGCCCCCGCGCGACAACAACCCGTGTTCGCACCGGCCACGTAACCCATTCCGAACAAAGGCTTAGCCCAGCTAAATTTGCCTATATCTAAAGCGTGAAAGACCGTAATTTGTTTTCTTTTAATTTATTACGATTAGAAAACCGATTAGAATTAATGAGTGGGGCTGTTGTGAACACATATTAACAGTAATTAACAGTATTTAACAAATTAAGAGTAATTAACAGTATGCTGTGACAAGGTTCTTGTGATTATGTGAACTACTGAAAACAAAAGAGTCAGGAACCCCTCCCTTCTCCTCCTCACCGGTTGTAGTTCAAGTGACCGCCCCCCTAAAATGAGTGGCTGGATCCGCCCCTGCTTATGATGAGAGATGCTAGAAGAATCAAGCAAATAAAAAGTTTTAAATCTCAATGCTGATAAGTGCAGAAGGAGTTGTGATTTAAATTTATTAATACCGACTACATTGTAGAAGTTTAGGGGAAGATGAAATCTCGAAAATAAGAAAATTCTTGGAACACAGGGTGTCAATGTAGCCAACATCACTGCAGACACGCGAACTTGCCTTCTTTAAGGCTGTACTGCAGCGCACATACATGCTAACATGCCAGGGGGCACCACAGAATGAAAGAGGCTTCAGCTCTGCACTCTATAGTACAGTCCTGAGTCTATAGCCATTAAGTAACTCTGAGGTTGGGTTATACCTTCAGCCCATCCTGAATCTCATCGGCAAACTTTTCGCCCCAGATGCTTTCACCTCCTTTTCCCGTACCTGCAAAAAAAAAAAAAAAAATTTTTGGACTACGTTAGCCATCAACCACTTACTAGAGTCAACTTCATCCAACATTCTGAGTAATTGGAATTAAGAAAAGGATCTCTAAAGCTCAGCTCATTGTTTAGGTACTCTGTTAAGATAAGACTGGCATGAACCCACTGCACAAAACTTATTTGGCCCACAACTAATAATGCATTAGACTGTGAAAACTCTCCCTAGCAGCAAATCAAAAATTATATATTCCCTCCTGAACAGTAATTTCTTTAATGCGCAGTTTGTGCAACAGCGTATTTTGAAAATGTGTAGGCAGGTTAGTTGGCTTACATTTATAATAAAGCAGAGCCGAGCAAATGAACGTGGAGTGTGTGTGTGTGCCTTCTGCAAGCATACAATAGCCGTTCATTATATGTTTGCGGGCAGTAGCACCTGACAGAAGTGATTCTATACAATATCCTTTAGGTCTAAAACCTAAGTAGCCTCTCTTTTTTCTCAAGCTTTCACAAAGGCCAACATGGATACAGGAACAAAAGAGAATAGTCATCATCCAGTGCAAGAAAAAGCTTCTGTAAATTGAGGACGCTGCCGACAGCATCCCATGCAAGTTCCTGCAAGCCTCAACACAACTTCCATAGTCCATCTCATCACAGCTGATGGAAAGCTATTAATTAACTTCAGCCAATCAATCAATGATGAACAGCTGTGTCTCAGAGAGACAAAAAAAAAAGTCCTTCGTAGTTTGCCACTGATCTTCTGTATTGTTTCTGCTTCGTGCTTCTGGATTACTGTCAGGTGCTTAACCAGGGGCGCAACCGAAATGTGATTGGGAGCAATTTTTGGAGCAGCAAAATGTTGCTTTTGGAGCACGACATTCCAATCAGTGTTGCGGAGTTGGCACTCCGGAATTGGAATGACTCCGGAATCATTCCACATTTTCGCGACCCCGGAATTGAATGGGGACAACACTTGGAGGAATGGAATGGGAATGGAATTACGTTCTTTTCTGAAAATAGAGCCCATTTCCGTCTACACACTGTTTTTCAAACTTCGAACTTTAGTAAGTCAGAGCTTCGAATTTCACAATAAAGCCGTATTTTTAACATGGCTTGGATGATAACAAGCACGGTACATATATAAGCAATGCGCCTATACAATTTTGTCCTTATATAGACTGTGCTTCTCCGAAGTTTGTCTCTATTCTTTGCGTAACCGCAGCTCTATGCCGCTGGTATCCGTCCTGCGGAACTAGAGCGGCGGCATACCCCCTTGCGCCTTGCGATTTTTTTTTTCCTCGGCAGCACCCCCGCCGCCTGCTATCTTTCCACCCTTCACTTCTTTGTTCTTTCTTCTGTAGCCGTCGGCGACTCAGATGCATATCCGAAAAAGCGCTTCTCTGACTTGTGATGCATATCGACGCTGCCGCGATGCTTGTGTTCACTGCAAGCTTTCGTATACCAGCTTGCGCGCCGTGTCACCTCATACTCCCCCTCCCCCCTACCCTTTTAAAATACTGTCCCCCCCCTCTCTAGACAGATGGGCATCTTTGCCCGAAACTCTGTCGGCGAAGGTTTGTAAGTCAGTGCAGCACACACGCGTGGCGAAACTGCTTAGTCTTCTTGAACACTACTTTTGTCAGCATAAAAATATGCTATGTCATCATTTTAGCATTAACACATTTAAGCCTAAACAATATTAAAACATATCAACATTCGTTCAAACATGCTGACCATGCAAATACTATAGGCAGCGGGAGAACTGCCCCTATGGGAATTAGTAGGGTGGTTGTACTGCACAAGATATGTCACCACTCACCAAGCTACTATCCCTCGACCTTAGTAACGTGTTTTGCGTACTTTTGCAGTTTTTAATGCGTCTGATGACATCAGCTTTATGAAGCGTCCATTCTTTACTCGATAAAACTATCAAGATGCCTTTCCTACATTGAGGAATTGCAGGAATGGAACTGAACTGCCCGGCCATTCCCGGAGTGGGAATGGGCTGTTTTTTCATTCCGAGGAATTGAAAGGAATGGAACTGCGGCAAGTTCTGATTCCCCAGAATAGGATTGGAATGGAATGGAGGCGCCCAATCCGCAACACCGATTCCAATCTTGGAGCAGCATAACAAAAAAGGCTTAGTCTTAGAAAAGAAAGCAAAAATATGTACAAAACACTCAACATCACCTAACTCGCGCACAGTGAATGTGAGCACAATTTGCAATAAAAGCAAGTGTGCCAAATCACCCCCCCGAGCAAACAATGACCAAGTCCACATTAGCACTTGCAGCGCCTGTCAAATAATTTTTATAGGCTCTGAAAATGCTAATGTGAACCTGCCAACTTGGTGACCTCGAAATTTGGGAGGTCTGTAAAGCAGGAGCGAGCGAGGGTGGTAAAAAAAAGAAAACAGCCGTCTGTATTTTATTATATTATTTGTCAGGGCCGCAGAAACGTCATACACAGCTCTGAATGATTGCCAGTAATTTTTTAGACGTCAGCGATCATACTAGAACTAGTAGTTATATGGTGCATGCATGCGTGAGTAATCAAGAAACAAATTGTGTTGTGTCCTGTGATCGCTAGTACTATAGACCTTTTTTTTTCGCAGTGGGGTTAGGGTTAGGGTCTGCGCGTCTGGATTGGATGATGCTGTCCAAACTGCAGGTGGCCAACGCGGCCTCCATTTGTTGCTAAAATTAGCACAACTGAGAAAATTTTGAAGCTGATCAGGCATTTTGGCGCAGCATGGCACAATTTGAACTTTCATGATTTTGGCTCAGCTAGGCACAAAAATAAGGGATTGTATCAAATTGATGCAGCTGTTGCACCCCTGCTTAACCCTTACACCCTTTCCTTTTTTGGTTAAAAAAACTGAACATTACTGGGGGAGAAAGACCAGGAAGCATTCAATAAAAATGGTAATGAAAACCAGCAGATAATGAAGCCAGGGAAGGTATAGCAGATGTTAGTTCTACTGCTCGAAGTGTATTGTAGTAATTGTGATATAGATGTGAAGAATGTGAAGTGTACGAAAAGACAACCTGCCGCCAGCAGGGACTGAACGTGCCACCTTTGGATGCGAAGGTTGCAGGTTCGGTCTACTGAGCTATGATGGAAGGCGCATTCACTTTAATGGGCATCTCTGCAAGCGTAATCCCTGGCAGTGTTAGCCATTGCCACTCGTAGCCTAGGCAGCAAACTCTCTTTTTGCCAGAGGGCATCACGTAGCACGTGATCTTTGCACCAGGTGGCAGCTGACCAATAAAACTTCGCATGCTAACCTAAGTCTGCTGGGGCAAGGCCCATCGGTTGTGGGTTCAACTCCCACCGATGGAAAAGCTGATTGCTTTTCCACTTTAATTCATTTCAATTTATTTCATAATTAGTACACTGCAGTTAAAGACAACAATTTATGTAAAGTCTCAACGGGAAAAGGGTAGCACAAGTGAACGGTGGCCGGAGCCACAAAATTGCAACACGCAGCGCTGTTGTTCACGAGCCCGCAGATAGCGAGATATGCCAAGCACATTCCATTTTCCAAAGCAAGGGTGGCCAGGGGACCGGCGGAAAGCAGCCCATCTTGCTGTTGGCCCATCCGAAAGCCCACATCTTAAAGAAATGCTTGTTTATTGCTTATCGGCAGATGTGGCTATGCACACAATATCCTTTTTTGTTCTTGTTTTTTCATTTTTTCACTGAAGTTGTGAGCAACCGTATCTTTATCGCAGTTGCCCAGAAAAAGCTGCTTGTAGGAGTGCTTTCCGCAGGCCACCCCTGCTTTGAAAAATGGAATGTGCTTGGTACTCTCGATATCAGGGCGCGGGAAAAACGCAGCGCCGCGTGTCGCAATCTTGTCGCTCCGGCAACCAGTCACTTGTGCCAATCTTTTTCCGTTGAGACTGCTTTCTTGTTGGATTCATTCGGTTGTACCCAATCGTCGTAAGAGTGGCACTTAGGCACGCACAGTAAGCTCAATATGTCACCTTACGAACCCAGTAATACTGTCAATCAAGTAGGTAGTTATTCGCTTTGAGATAATTTAACTCTTAACACTCGCCTGTCTGCTGCCATGGCCACGCAGAGTTACAGTGGTATCTTAAATACCAACTTCAAGTGCCTGCCATCTTCACTCTCTGAAAAAGTGCAACAACAACATTTTGGCACACATGTGGCATGAATATTGTGCTTTTTGCCAAAACACAGTAAAATGCTGCATGTTTTACCTCTTGGCGCAGGAATCACATCATTGCACAACAAATCAGACATGCTTAGAAAACTTGAGACCTTTGAAAGTGATGTTAGATGCCCCATCTGCATGCTTAGAAGAATGACTTAAAGGGACCGACAAACGATTTTTCTCGACCCATTTTTTTACGGCGCGACAGAAAGTTCACCCTTCGTAGTGTTTGTAGCTGCAGTAGTTAATCTCAAAAGCACGTAGTTATTTTACAAGCAGTATTTTTCGATCTGAAAGGCTCTAAACACACATGTACCTTTCCTCCAGCAACGCTGAGAATTGATAGCGATGCCACCAGCCCTTCTCGCGATGTGTGACAGCTGTCGTCGTTCTGCTTTCGCAGGAGTTCCTGTAACTGTGCTTAACCACCTTTATTTTGAGCTTTTCAACTATTTTTGAAAATAACAAGCTGCTACAGTGAGATGATGTGGCATTATACACCTTCCCTGTATTTACACCGCGTTGTGTGCGCCTGCGCCTGTGTCATGGGCAGTGGTGCCAGACCTACGGATTTTTCCGTAGATCTACCGATTTTCTTGGCTACCAACCGATTCCCGGATAAAAAGAAAATTCTATGGATTTTTACGAAGTTTCTAGATTTCTCACTTTTTTTTCTTTCAGTAGCGACAGCTGCATTCTCTTTCGACCCCCTCTCAAGGGCAGTCAGCGTCTGCCGAAATTTTCTTCCCTGCCTAGAAGATTGACAGACACTTAAGTACATTAGCCACACACTTGAGCACACAAGATGCTAACGCACCTGCATGCATGGGCGTCGGCAGGGGGGTGCAAAAGGGGCACTTGCCCCCCCTCAAGCCTCACCAGCAGTTGCCGCGATGCAACGCTCGTTTGCACCCCCCCAAGACAAAATCCTGGCGACAACCATGCCTGCATGTCTCCCTCGCACGTGCCCCCAATGAGTGCTTGTGTCGTGTTCTCTTTTTGTCCCCGTAGTCAGTGCGCGCTCTCCAGTAACGTAGAAAGCGTCTTTTCATCTCTTTCAGCCTCAACCCCTCCCCCCCTCAACCCCCCATCTGTGACGCGTCGCCCCATGTTTCACCTAAACCGCGGTGTGTCTGCTAGTCTGAGGTGCGATCAGCTACGCCTCTAGCATCATGGTCCCTAGAACAGGTGCTGGAAAAGCGTCAAGATCATCACATGGCTACCGGGTACGAATAATTGTTTTGGCATGTCGATCTTGGGTTTTCATACCCATGCAGCCAGCGCAAGGCATGGTGTCTGATTAGACAATGAGTTTTCACGGTTCGTGCCTGAACTACCGCGGGACATGGACAAGCTTGACGCTCAGCAAGCCAAAAGAGCAAGAATAAATGTCTTTATTCGGTACTTTTTTAGTTATCGTCTTCGGGGTAGTCTCTCGCTTCCAGAAAAGCCTAGTTTTCGCCGCGTCGATGGCTCTCGCTACCAGCCGGGGTTTGTCTACCAGGGAGCTGGTTAACGAAAGGGCATGAAATTCACGAAAGTTTGTACTGCCAGAGCAGCTCATTGATTCACTGGCCAAACAAGTACGCGAACGAATAAAAGGAGACCCGCCACGCTTGTCCACGCCTCTCGACAAGCATTTCTTAGGAACACCAAACGAGTCACAATAACTACAAGGCACCTTACCCGCACAATAACAACGCATGCCCAATGGCGGTGCTACCTGTCCACGTGCAGTGTAACGAGGACAAAATTCAGCGCCATTTTGTTCATGATTTTTTGTTGTGCAGCAAAACTGCCTTGTAGGATATGTTGTAGCCTAATAAAAATAAATCCAGTAACGTAATGAAACCAACAGACAATGAAGCTAAGGAAGTTATAGGAGACATTATTTGTAGCCTTTAACTGTGGCATAGTAATTCTGACGTCAATGGCAACGAATTAAAGTGCATAAAAAATCAGCTTGCCCCAAATGGGGACAGAACCTACAATCTTCCGATTACACGTCCGATACTCTATCAATTGTGCGGCGGTCGCTTTGCCATCTACTTACTGTACTACAGCTAAAACATAGATACGTAATGTCCAATATATCTTAATTAGCTTCATTTTCCGTAGGTTTCCTTGATTACGTTGTGTCTAACAAAAGAAACAAGCCCGTGATCAATTCACCCGCCCCCTTCTCGAGAGGATGGTGGAATTGCATACTCCGACAAGGAAGGGTGAAATTATGCTGATGGCCTCAAAAATTTGGTTTCCTCACTCAGAGTATCGTGAGCAAAATAGCAAAAAATAAACTTTATCAGCTGTCATTTAAATCAAGTTTTGTATGTACGTTCCTTTTGTGGTTCAATATTGCTCACGGTAGTTAACTATATACATTTTCGAATAATCAAGTATTGTATAATCTCGACTGCATAAAGATAAGAACAGCCCGTCAAACCAGATTTGAAGATGATAGTGCCTGCTGTGGGCTTGGGATCCAGAATCTTTATATTGTAGCTGAAATCCTGAACAATCTTACAGTTAGAACGACCAATTTTAGTTCTAGAAGTGCTGCAGCATTTCTGCGGGCACACAATTCTTCCCAAGCGTTCTACTCCAATGCGGCGCTCAATTGATGATGATGATTAATGGGGTTTAGTGGTGCAAGGGCCATGGGTGGCCAAAGAGCGCCATGTCTTTTATGTGGTGTTAGCGATGACCAATGATAGGAATGATAAGGTGTATTATGGCTGTAAAGAGGCCTAAAATCACGCGCTACATAGGAGCGTAAAAGGTGTGTATAAATTTAAAATTATGGCAGTGATACGTGATATGATCTGTGGGTGTGTAATGCGTTACAAGTGACCATGATATCTACAAGTGAGGACAGGAAAATAGCACGGATGCCTCCTTAAGGCCTTTGATGCCAAAAGCACGGAGGCTGGTGCTTTCTGTAAAGTATTTACCGCAGCAACAACCTCCTTTCAGAGGTCGTGCTACGGATTGTCCGAGTATATGACGTGAAAGCTATGGACTTCTTTTAAAAATGCAAACAATGACTGATGTTTAAAAAACCGGTTCGATGCCTATGAGCATCGATGGATGAAGTGGCATGCGTTCTCGGTAGACTAATGGGAAGTGCTTTTTTCTAATGGGATCTAATTCTCTGCATTGGATAAGTACGTGCAGGACAGTGAGCGGTTCACCACATTTATCACACAAAGGTGGGTCACCACCGGACAAAAGGTATGAGTGTGTGCTGTGTGTATGTCCTGTTCTTAATCTGGTAAGTGTTACTTCTGTGTGTGTGACTTCGATACCGGCGGCCAATTCGCGAGCTGTGGCTTGATTAGATGAAGTTTATTGTGTGTTTGCCGATCCCATAACCGCTGCCAATGATCCCCGAGTTTTCGTTTAAGGAATGGTTTGAGGTCAAGTGCAGGAACAGATACGGATGTATTGGCGGTAGCGTTTTCGTGGGCGGAGACAGCTAACTGGTCTGCCAACACGTTTCCTTGGATCTCCCTGTGCCCTGGCACCCAGCAGACTACGACATACTGTTTGTGTGCGTAGAGCGAGCATAAAAGCGAGTAGAGGGAAACAAGGACAGGATTTTTGTGCTTTTTTTAGACTTTTCAAAGCTTTTACCACGCTCAAAGAATCAGTGTAAATTACTGCCTTTTGTAGTTGTAATTGTTTGATGTGTTTAACTGCCGCAAGTATCGCAGAAGCTTCTGCTGTGAAGATGCTGGTATTAGAATCCAGAACACTGGCATTCGAAAAAGACGGACCGAGCGCTGCGTACGACACAGAAGTGTGAGACTTGGAGGCATCGGTGTAGAATTCTGGACAAGTGTACTTGTGCTGCAGTTCGCAGAAGTATGAACGTATATGTGCAGTAGGCGCGTGTTTTGTAACATCTGTGAAAGACACATCGCAATCTATTATCTGCCACTGCCACGGCGGGAGACTTGCAGCGGGGGGTACCAAACGGTGTTCAAAAAGTGGCACACCCGTTTCCTCAGCGAGGCCCCTCACACGAAGTGAATAGGGCTGTCTCAGCGACGGTTGTCAAATAGGGCAGTGCTGAACAGATCATTGATTGTGGAGTGTGTGGGGTGTTCTTTGTCTGCGTTCACTTTGAGATAATATGCAAAAGACATGTACGATCTCTGCATGTTTAGCGACCATTCGATTCGACGTACAGGCTTTCCACGGGGCTGGTGCGAAAAGCACCCGTGGAAAGGCGAATGCCTAGATGGTGGATAGGATCAAGCATCTTTAAGGCTGTTGGTGTCGCGGACTGATATGTTATAGCCCCGTAATCTAGACGTGTGCGTACGAGGCTTCTATAAAGATTGAGAAGGCACTTCTTGTCACTGCCCCACGTAGTTCGTGACAATACTTTCAGAATATTCATGGTTTTTATACACTTGTTCTTGATATACTTGATGTGTGGTATAAAGGTTAGTTTTGTGTCTAATAGTAGGCCCAGAAACTTATGCTCAGTCTTTACTGACAGACGTTGGCCATGCAGGTTAATATCCGGATCCGGATGAAGGCCCCCCCTTCCGAGAGAACAGGACGCATGTGCTCTTTTGTGCGTTCAACTTAAAGCCATTTACTTCTGCCCATTGAGAGACTTTGTTCAATCCTAACTGAACCTGCCGTTCACACATAGAAAGGTTGCAGGATTTAAAACCCACCTGTACATCGTCGACATATATGCAGTAAAACATACTGCGTGGGATGGACAGGCGCAATGAATTCATTTTGATAATAAAAAGTGTACAACTCAGTACACCACCTTGGGGCACTCCTGTTTCTTGCCTCGATTGCCAGTGAATTGCGCTCAATTGCCAGTGAATGTTGCATCAAATATTGATAAGGTAACGCTGCCACGAACATCTGTGCTTTTGAGGAGGAGGTCATAATTTCGCTCACCGGCAGTTCATCTCGGCAATACATGCACCACGCAATGTTAAGGTTCGCAATCAGTGTGAACGCTTGCTTAGTTTTCATGCAAATAAATGCTATTACTTGCACTTTCTAATAAGAAAGCGTAGCAGTACTTTTTTAGGGGGGCGTCAGGTGGAAAGGCGGATAAAGCTGTCTGGCGGGTAGACAAACTTACGTAGTATTGCGCTACAATGTGCACTACCAGAAGGTAAATTTGATCACTGTGTCTATGACAAAGCCCATATATGTCTGCTAGACGTTACGCTGCTCTTCGTTATTGTTTTCTTCAACAGTAAGCTGACAATTTTCGCGGGCGAGTTTATTCTCACAGATTGAAGTACAGCGGGTAAAAAAACATGACTACACAGCATGAATAATTGATTCGATCACTGTTTTCAACACATTTTGATCAATTAGCTTCTCGAAACTCAACTAATTGTGGCATTTGTAGTAAATTCTGCTGAATGAATTATGTAGATGGATCTCCAAACACGAGCGGAAAAACAGGAGCACGCAAATGCAGAGCAATATATAGCCAGGTTTAAATTTAGTGCATTATTTTTCTATTATGATTTCTGTCTTCAGTAATAAATTTGTGTTTTCTAAATGGCTGCTTCACATGGCTCAACTTAAATGATCTAGTGATTGTAACGTAAATATATGAACTTTCCCACATGAAGTTTTCATATTCCAAAGTCGTAGTAAGATTTATTTTTAGTAATTATGCAAAATACATGACGATTGCAGTTCGTGATAGATCCTGGTGGTGGTGGTTCAAGGTGAACAGCTGGAGAGGAAAATTATGAGGGACTTCTTCTCAGGAAAGTGTGATGCAGCAACGTCATTTCAGTAGAATTAAGCGCGAAATGTAAAGTTTCGGTAGTGCTAGAATTAAACAACGTTCACCCACCATTTAGATCGAGGCGAAATGGTAGAGGCCCGTGTACTGTGCGATGTCAGTGCACGTTAAAGAACACCAGATGGTCCAAATTTCCGGAGCCCTCCACTACGGCGTCTCTCATAATCATATCGTGGTTTTGGTGCGTTAAACCCCAGATATTATTATTAAACAATGTTTACTCTTGCGAACGGGTCCCAAAGAATGTGCTGCGTTTCCAGAGTTGCATAGACTTTCGCAAGTTCACTTGGGCAGCCCTATGTAAAATACTTTTAATTGTTTCCTCCGCAATGGCAAGCGGGCACGTTTCACCGGACGGGTGCTGTGAACGATGAGAAGTGTAACGGAAAACACAAACTATGCATTTCATTAGATCACAGTCATGAGCAGACTTTGTGCTGTAACAGCGCCGTCATGCAACTAAGACAACATTTAAAATGCTGGAGAAGCAAATACGCATCTCTCTCATAAGTAAATAAATAAATAAATAAATAAATAAATAAATATATATTGTTGACATGCGAGCCCCCCCCCCGAACAAAATTCCTGGCTACGCCACTGCTGCCTACAGATCGTTTCATGGGCGCCTTATGCACATGCGCACCGAAAATACTTCGACTGCGCCACAAGCGGCGAGCACCCGAAACATTTTCGGTTGCGCATAGCCTCCGAAACCTGCCGGCGCGCATTCTCGGAGGCCACAGCTGCGAAGGAACACACACGTCGCGTCGACTGAACATGGCTCTCGCCGCGAGGGGTGCTCTACCGATCGTGGAAAAAGTCCATTATATTTATTTTATGTAACATTTTTGTAAGTGCTTACAAACAATAATAAGTGTAAACAATGAAATTAATTACTAGAACTGCTAATTAATTAAATTTGTCATCAAATTTGTTTTTAATGAATCTACTGACTTTTCGGAAAATCTACTGATTTTTAGCGGGTCCGGCTACTGATTTTGTCTTCGGTCCATCTGGCAGCACTGGTCATGGGTGGCTTGTCCCGGCGTCGTTACCCTCTCAATACACGAGCCAAGTCACCGAAAACGTCACTACGCATATGCACGGCCACGCCGAATAGCAGTGCGCGCCATTTCTGATAGGTGTAGGCAGCAAAATTATGTCGATCAAAAATCTTAGCGACCTGCAAACTGCGTGCACGGTTGCATGAGCACGCCGAAAAGTTGCTCAAGACGCCCCGACGAGCATGGTATCATTACGTCCCGCGAAGGCAGCGCCGGTTTAATGCATACTACTAACGCAGGCCTATGTATACATTTTTATGGAGTAACATCTTTTAATATAAAGAAATGAACAATATTTCAGTACCAACAAAAAGATCCTCAACCGTCTACAGCAATCAACGGTCACGTGACAGGGTACATCGATTCGTTCATGTATTTGCCACCAGAGGCACCAAAGGTCATTTTTCGCGCCTTTCGATGAAGAAATAAAAATGTAAATCCACCTCTCAAGAAAAAAACAGGGTTGGTTTGAATCAGTGCGACGCACAATCTTTTCCTTCAGTGGAGTCATCTCAGTTCATGCTATGGGCAGTTGTCGGTCCCTTTAAAAGAGAGAGCACTGGTCCTGTGTGCATTCTTGGCCATATGTACTTCGCGCTGTTTTTAACATTAGAAGAATGAAACATGACTGAAGAAGCCTGAACATGAACTCAAGGAACACAGTGTCTGTATGAGTGCTAGTTTGTCTGCAAAAACGTTCCAAAAGCCGGGTGTACTCCTGATTGTAAAATGTTTACTCCGACTTCACACAACGAGTGGTTTGAATCTCTTAAAGCAGCACTGACATAAAATTTACTCATGTCAAGATTTTTGCATCCACGAGTAGTAATCGACCCCTAGCAGCGATTCGCGACCCAAAACGCAACTGAGGGACCAATAACTATCCATTTTATTGATTTATATCACCGGTATCTAGCATGATACAAAACGACCGGCAAGCCGGCCATTTCTAGCGCTGGCAGCGCTTCCTCGCAGTCACCTCTAGGTAGCGTCCCAGCTGACCCCTTCTCCACAGAAAGGAGTGATGTGAGGCTCAGCTGTTCCGCTAAAATTTCGTCTGCTAGGCGCACACATTCAGTCATGCCCTGTCCCCAGCATTGCCATTGTCGCTGTAAAAAATGTCGACTAGTGTTGAATAGGACAGTCTGGAGCTTGGAATCACCGCGATTTGCGACGTCGCAAACCATTTTTGCTTTGATCGACCCTTTGAACAGCAGCGATTCCAAAATGGACGCCGTTCCAAGCAGCAACATGGAGGTGCCCGGGTCGGATGTTTCAGCCATGCTTGCTCGCGTGTCTCAATTAGCTATATTGGGGAGTTTTGGCGTGCACAGCATTCCGGCTTATGCAAAGGGGTCTATAGAATATCGGTATAGGGAATGCACACCAGTGGAGAAATAGAATACATTAGGTTTCTACAATAACAATTCTGTGCTTGACAGGTTCTTCTTTGCGCCTCCAGATAGCCCCACCCATCCGGCCTATCATGGTTATGGCAGCAGTAACCCGGCATTACGAGAGCGCAAAGAAGTCTACAGGCGAACTAAAATTCACTATCAACGATACCTGCGTGTTACTTGTTAGCGATGATATTTATCTATACGCTACTCAATTTCGATAGCTTGTGGTCGAGTAGGCGTGTACCACACATGTAATGAAACGACACACTCGTTGCGCTTTTTCCGCACTTCCAACCAGACTGCCGCTCACAACGGTTCCCCGACATGCTGACTCACGAGCACACGTCAAATCATGCTCTTTTCTTTCGCCTTTCTTTTATTGGTGGTTTGCGTCTTGTAATTTCATGAAATCATTCAAAGCGGTGCAACAAAGATCAGACATGAAGAGTGAGAGCATTTCCAGACGTCAGTGCCACGATAAGAACACTCTGATCGTAGACATCATCGCTACTAGCGCATCGTCACTCAGGATGGTATGTGTGGAATGTATCACACTGAACACGTAGCACTAGTGTCGATGTTGCAGGGCACTCAATTTCCCCTTGAGCTTTCGTACACTGTTCGCCGTCGAAATAAAATAACATCCACGCAACAGACGCCATTCGAATTTGGCCAAGAAGACCTATGTATACGGAGTAATCGAATGAAGGGAACATCTCGATTTTGAAATTTAATGTCAGTGCCCCTTTAACACTGCACTAACAATCGGATCCAAATGAACTATTTTCATCCTTTATTCATTTCTTGCATACCAAGAGCAGGGGTGGAAGCGGGCTTCAGTCTTTTGGAGCAGCTCAGGGAGCAGGAATATTGCAGTTTTGGAGCAGCTTTGGAGCAGTAAAAGGGGAGTTTTGGAGCAGCCTTGGAGCACCAAAAGGTGTGTTTTGGAGCAACGCAAGTTAGTTTTGGAGCAGACTTCTAGGGTCACGCACCACTGTTCATTAAATTTTTTTGTTTCTGATAAACACGAAAAATTCCACTAAACATTCAGTACTGATGAAGCGACCAGACTCACCACAAAGTGATATATATATATATTGTAATGAAGAAGCGAGAACAAAGAGACAACGCCCTTGCTGCGGGCCGGCTGTTCTTATTGTCCCTCGTTCCCTTCTGCTTCGAGCTAGCCGAGCTCGCGCCAATGCCCGAGCGCCGCTCTTGCTTCCTTACACTCGGCCACGCTGCGACATTGAAAGGCCAGCTGCGAAATAGCCTCTGGAGGTCGGAATTGACTGTTGCGTGCCAGTCTGTCTCAGCCACGCAGCGACTTGGTCTGATGAGGTGCCAACGATGTCTCTGGCGGGCGGTACTGGCTGTGCCTGGGTGGTCTCTCTTCGGCACGCCACGGCGTGCCTTGCTGAGGTGTCCATGTCTCAGGGGCCAGACATTGACTGCATCTTTGCAGCCGCAGGTCCTGGCCACGTTGCGACTTCTCTGGGAAATTTGATGATGATCGCTCTGGCGGTCGACATTGACTATGTCGTAGTGGCTGCTGGTCTCGGCCACGCTGGCATCTGGCATGTGGAACTGCCGATGATGACTCAGGAGGGCGCGTCAGTGGTCGGACGCGTCTCCGCAGCTTTGAAGAAGTGCATCCACGTCGCGTCGATGCACTATCACCACGCGAGCAAGGCGAAATGTACGGCGCTGCCGAAACAGAGGCGTCCATTGTTTCAGGGCTGCGCAGCAAAGACGCGTCAAAGTGGCGCAATAGTTGTGGTCTTGTCTCAAAGAGATGAGTAGAATGCATGGGCATGTCTTCCATGTGTTTAGTCGCGTTGGTCAAATTAGATTCCACGATCCCAACCAGCACGCGGTGACCGTCCACACATTGGGGCGGTGACAGCTCTCGAGTCTGCGATAGCTGTCCCGGTGGGCCTGAGAGCACGTTGACGATTGTGGTGGACTTGTCCGGTTCCTTGACTTGGAGCGTGTCAGGCACTGAACTATCTGGAATGTGCATGTCCTCACGCGCTGGTGAACGTGGAGGCCGTATCGCCAACAGCTGGGGCTTGTGGGTGGTATATTTTCCTGGTGGGGCGGGAGTCGCGGAATTCGAAATGTGTGGCATGGAGCCCTGCTCACGGCTGGTATCGGTGTCAAGCGTGTCTCCTTCCGCGTCCGCGATTCCGTCTGCGCAGGTGCTCCGGAGGATAGATGGGTAATCTAAGTACTTCCCCTCGCAAACTCTTTCTCCGAAAGAGGGCTGGTTGGCGGAGGGTAAAGCTGCACCATCGGGACGATGTCCTTCTCGAGATAGGGTGCCGAGAGGTGCACTGTCGAGGTGGTGAGTCGCAGAGCTCCCATCCGCGGTAGTGCCTGGGTTGACAGGGATAGGGTCGGAGGCATAGTAAAGCGGGCGAAATACATACGTTAACCTGGCACACCATTCCGGCCAAGAATGTTGTCTGACGCCTTCGTAGCTGTGCCAGGCTTTGGCAGCATCGCGAAGGCGGTCGATGGCCACCAGCCATTTTCGATGGTCCGGCCAGGCATTGCGGGTGCCGAGAGCGTTTACCATTTCGATCCACAGGACGGCATCGTCCTGGAATCCTCGGAACTCCGGTAATTCCGATGCAACCACTGATGGCAATGCAGAGTGCAAGGATCCGGAAGTTCGCATGGCGAAACGGTCTAGCTCCTGGGCAAGCAAGGACATCACCCGCATCACGTCCGTGGGTAGGTCGAGTGAGGAGCCAGAGGAACCAGGGGCGATGACTGCGGAGAAGGCGGGCGCCGTGGTACTCACGCCGGCGGTTGAGCATCTGCAGTTTGAAGGCGCGAAGCTCTGAAGTTGTTGGCACAACCGCGCGGCTTCACGGGTGATTCTCGCAGCATCGTCAGGTGAGCCACCTGGAGAACTATTGACGGAGGCCGCGGAATATTTTGTCATAGCAGCAATCAGCGCGGCGATGTCATGAATCACTGAATCGTGGTCATAGTACCATCGAGCCGCAGAGGAGGCCTGGAGGACGCCTTCCCCGGATGGTGCTTGTAGAGCCAGCAGGCAAGCGGGTGACGAGGAGGCTTGGACGCCGTCCTTGCCAAACGGTGCTTCCTGCGGCGGCTGGCTTGCGGTTTCCATGCCCTAGGAAGCGAGGGTGGCGTTCTTGGACTGACGGCGCCGCAATGCCGAAGACAGATGAACACAGGCAGTTTCTGCCTTAAGGCTTTGTTTCGACGACTGCGCCATTGTAATGAAGAAGCGAGAACAAAGAGACAATGCCCTTGCTGCGGGCCGGCTGTTCTTATTGTCCCTCGTTCTCTTCTGCTTCGCGCTAGCCGAGCTTGCGCCAGTGCCCGAGCGCCGCTCTTGCTTCCTTACAATATATATATATACACTAAACATTAAAACATCCAAGCTGAAAGCACACGCAGTTACTCAAAGAAAACAAGACATAAGCAATGCTTTGTATAGCTACTAGACCTCAGACGAATGAAAAAAGTTAATGTTCAAATGTTAAAATATTAAAAATGTGAATAAAACACCGCATCACACATGAACAGCCACTGAAGACTAGAGATGAGCAAATAAAAGTTATCTTAACTTTAAACCCAGTAAGACTATAAAAATTAATTTTAAAAACTTACGTTCTGGTCATGAAAGCACCACAGCTGACATGAGAGCCGTGAGCAAAATAAAGATAAGAAATGCGCTCACTGCGCCTTTGCTAGGCGATGGCGCGGAAAGCTTTTTTTATTGCGATAGCTTTACAGTATACTCTCAGTAAACGGAAATCTGTTAAACGGAACTGCTGCTTAAATGGAACAACTGCCTCTGATATGATTGGTTTCCTACCTGAATGCTGCAACCCAGCTCATTTTCCTGGTCCCTTCAGGTTCCGTTTAATGAGAGTCTACTGTATATGGACACTCTCAACGGGTTTTTGCCATCGCCATCATGTTCCGTGTAAACTCCAAGTTAATAACATCTCCCACGCATCGTATGTTCTACTTGCGGGTAAAAGCGCGTGAGCAGGTGCGACGAGCCCTGCTCAAGCAGAGATCAAACGAGCCGGCCCATCTCGGAGGGCACATGCGATAACATCCCACCGTCAAATGCTCAAGCAGAAAGGAAACACGGCGCCCGTTAAGGGGCGGAGGCTACCATGGAGACCCCTTAAAGGGGCCATGACACCCAATTTTTTATCATAATCTGCGTTATGCGGGTTAATCCTTGAGCATTCGCAATTAAGCTGGCGAAATTTTAGCGCATTTGGTCGAGCACTTAATTTATTATTGAATATTTTTACAAACACGCAAGCAGCCTGAGAGTCGGGCAACACTGGCGCACTCGCGAGCCGTGATTTAAGTCGACCACCGAGGTGCACGTGGACGGTGCAAGTGGCGTGTGTGTGTGTTGGTGTCTGTGTGTGTTGGTTTGCGGGCGTAGTGCCTCAGTTTCTACTTCAACCAAAGCCGAGCTAGGTGCGTTAGGGATGGAGACGAGGAAGAAAGCTTTGAAGGCCCAGGAGGCTTCAAAAGATACCTCCAAGGCAGAGTGGGTGATGTGCTCGGTGTGCGACTCGTGGGCCAAACTCCAGGATACAGCCTTCTCCACCATCGAGGAGGCAAATGCAGCACCCGATTATAAGTGCCGTCAATGCACGAAGCTCAACTCATTTAGAGAGGAAATGATGACATTGGTCATGCAAGCATCAGAGAGCAACAAGCTCGCAATAGCCGACCTGAGGTTGCGCCTGGAGGAGGAGACTGCGACCCGAAGGAGAGAAGGGGAGCATTTGGAGGCCCTGCTACGTGTCGAGAAAACGCGAAATGCTGAGTTGGCTGCCAAAGTGGCGCTTTTGGAGCAACCCAGCCCATCCCTGACCCCGATCAGCATGATGGACAGCAAGGGAACGGAAATGACGGCCCAAAAAACCCCCCCTGAGCACAGACTCCGAGCAGGCAAATGTGACGGGAGGCGAGGCCAACGCTGGTGCTTGGCAGGTGAGCGGCAAAATCCATACTCAACAAGACTCCAACACCGTGCCCCCCCCAGCCTCCCCTCGGCCCTCCCAATACGATACGGACAGCCAAGGAAAGCAACACGCCACACAAAGCCAGACTCAAAGCCAGGCATCTGGCCACACGGGACGGTCACAGATAGACAATATTCACGGAGAAGACAAACAGCGCAGGGTTTTTCCAGCAGGGGGGCTCTGTCCGACAGGCATTCCTGTATGGTGACAGCCACGCATACCAACTGAAGGGTCATGTGCTACGCGCAACCAAAAGGAGCAAGCTAGTCCACTTCCGCACGAAGGAGAATGCAACCCTGCAAGAGACTTGCCAAGCTTTGACCTCGAATACGGCAATATGGACCGCTTCTGAGGCCATAGTGGTGATACATGCAGGCCGCAGAGACATGCTGAATGACCAGCCTCCAACGGACTCTGCAAAGGATGTACAAACGCATCTGCAGGCCTGGCTGGAAAAATCTAAGAAACATATGTTTGTCATATATGCCATCCCAGAAATGGCGGGCTCCCATGAACCGGTCAACAACAAGTCCATAGCCTGGAATGACGCCATGCAACAGATTTGCAGGGAGCTTGGGCCACGGGTTGAATTTGTGACTACGAACAGATTTCTACGCAGAGACTCGCTGGCGGAATCGTATAGTGCTGACATGGCTCAGGAGCTCGGTCAGAGCTTAGGCCGCAGACTGTGTGTTTTTTTAGGGCTAAGATCAGGTGCCAAGAAACTACCGCAGAGCAGATGGAGGAAGCAGCAGCCTGCAGTGAACCCCTTCATGGAAGCCTTTGGCCAGGCCCTACTTCAGATGATGGGAGGAGATCACGTTCAAGCGAAAAAAGGAAAGCGCGGCAGAAAGGACAACCAATAGCATCTATCACCCCACTGGTTTCTTCTCGAAACTACAGTGAAACACGGAAGAAGAAGAAAAGACGACAGAAAAAGAATAAGAGGGCCACAATTTACTACCTGAACATGCAGGGTGGCCGACGAGAGGAAAAATGGGAAGAACTGGCCATGGTTATCGAAAGAAATGATGTGTCGGTTGCCTGCTTTGCCGAAACACATCTGCGAGACATGGAGGAACCGCCACCTATGAAAGGCTACGTATGGACTGGGCTCAACCGAAAAAAAGGTGAACGCAAAGGAGGTGGTTTGGGGCTTCTGAATAGAGTGGACTCCCAGTGGGACAGGCTGCAATTTAACTGCTCAGAGCACATGTGGCTAACTGGGAAGATCGGCAGACACAAGGTGGCACTGGGTCTCGTCTACCTGTGGACTGGCAAAAATGGTTATGGCAAGAATGTGGAAATTTTGGCATGCATGGAAAATGACATCCTCAACATTAATCTGCCAATACTGCTTGTCGGCGACTTCAACGCGCATATTGAGGAGCTAGATAGGGCCACAGACAGAACTGGAAAACTCCTTTTAGACTGGGTAGAGAAAATGGAACTCGTCATTGTAAACACCACCGAAAAATGCAAGGGCACAATAACCTGGGCTGCAAGGACCAATACATCATGCATCGACTATTGCCTAATCTCACCAGGCCTCCTTCCGCAGCTAACCGACATGCACGTGGACGAGAACGGAGAGGAGAGCATAGGCAGTGACCATCACAGTATCAAATTGCGATTCGGAGCACAGGCCCACCCCACCCGGCTTCCTGGAGCCCAGACCGGCTGTCGGACACTCACGGATGCCGAAATAGAGGAGGTGGCTGTGTGGATGGAAGAGGAGGCAGTCCAGAAAGACATGGAAACCTTTGATGATTTCCACACCTGGGTAAAAAACATGATAGGGAAAGTGGGCAGCGAACACAGGCCCTCGAGAGGCCCACCGAGACAGAAGAGGAAGGCTTGGTGGGACAACGACGTGGCAACTGCCCTAGCTACACGTAAGCAGCTCTGCCGACAGCATAGATTTGCGCTCCGGCTTGGTGCTGATGAGGCGGAGGTCCAGGACCTGTGGGCTCGTTATTTGAAGGCCAAGAAATCAATGTCTGCCTTGGTCCAAGACCGCATGAGAACCATAAACCACAAGATACTAAAGGAAATAAAAGAGGCTGGTCGAGATGCAGGGAAGAAATTCTGGCGGCACATACAGGGTCAGAAGTCGACAGCCCAGCCATGGACAGACAGCCTCCAGGATCCCGAAATGGGGCTGGAGTACAGAGGTGAGGCATGCCTCCACTTCATCACGGAGCATATGGCAGGAAAGCTCAGGTCGCAAGCTGTGCATAGTGTTGGCTTGGAGGAGAGGCCTCAATCTCCTGACCTGCCACGGTGCGATGGTATCACTGAGGAAGAGCTTGACCGGGCCCTCAAGCGGCTGTCTGGTGCATCAGCGGCTAGGCTGGATGGAATTCCACCTTTGCTACTGAAACGAATTGGGAAGGAGACTCGAGAGCACTTGCGAGACGCCCTCAACTATGTCATCCAGTCTGGCAACATACCGAGGGAATGGAGGTACACCCGCATAAGGCTCATCCTTAAAGGAGTACTGACACGAAATTTTTCACTTATCGTTTTATTGCGTCAAATGATAGACCAGGTCCCCAAGAGCCTAGAAAATGCACCGGCAAGCGTGAGTGCGCCCTGAAAAATTAATTACAGCATGTTTTTAAAAGCTAGTTTCGGGTCCTTCTGTACCCTGACGTCACGGCAATGGGACGGGTAGCGCCACCAGGCGGTAGTATGTGAATGCGCACGCTTTCGTGACGTATCCTCGTGCGCACGTAGCTCCATCGTCTGCTGCGCGCCGCACATGTGGCAACTGTCGCGCCGTCAACGATGGACGAATATTTGGCAACAGACTCCGACGGCAGCAACGACTTCGGCAGAGAGGAAGATGCCGAGCTTGCCGACCCCGCGAATCATTTCGCATTCGACCCGCTTGCAAGTACGTCAGAGACGAGTCGTCTGAGAGCGATAGCGCCATGCAGACGGCTTGCGCATCGGGAATGTCGAACGGTAAGAATTCGCTGTTTTTTGCTTGATCTTGCGCGTGCATCTTCCGGATGTTCTACGGAAGTCAATAGCGTTCGTGTGGATTTCGTAATGCTTTTACTTGCTTGAAATTATTGGTACTAGGCGCAGATTCGACACCGCATGTATGCTTTGTCCTGCCGCTTTCCTATGCAGCCACATTGCGCACGCAGTACGACAACCTCTTGCAGGTCGTAACGTCTGAACATTATATCGATAACGTAATCTGCGTAGGTGCCTCTGTGGGAGTAGCCACCCGATGGACACAGACGTAGTCGGTGTGCTGTCGGGAAATCGACAAAGTCGCGCTCTAGTGCCGGATAAGGCAGCCTGTGTCACAGCGCACCCGACGTTTCAGCGTGGGTGCTCAGACATTCACGCCCTCGAGATAGCGTACTACCCTTGATGGAAGATCGACCAGGCGTCATTGAGGCACCGGAAATCCACAGGTATTACTGCTGCGGTTGATCTAAGTTAGCTGTTGCTGTTGAAGCTGAAGTACGCCGAATCGCAAGCTGTCGCTGGTATGCAAAGTGCATCTTCGGTATACTTCCTGCAAAAGTGTGGTGGTCGCAAGTACGACGCGTCATCCACTCACTCAAAACGTGCATAGGCGCATGTTACTTGCTAATATTGCTATGTCCATATTCCATATCGCGTGTCCAACTAAATAAAGGGAAATGAAAAAAAATACATGTATAAGTGGCGTTGGACACCTCCGGTCGTCAGGCAGCGCAAATTATGCACGATCTCGAAATCACAATATGTGAAATAAAATCTGCAAGCTTAGAATAGCTGCTGCTTACATTGTGAGATAGTTCTTCACAAATCAGATTACTTGATCTCGCCTTTCACGTTCTTTGTGATTGACTTATGTACTTCATTGTTCTTTTTTTTTTCCTCTATAAGTCATAGTTCTCGGTAGTGCCTTTGGCCCATTGGGTTGATTAAGTAAACGATAAATAAAATGAAGTGTTTCTGCATATCTGTACTTGCTAAAAAGGAATCTGCATGCTACATAACAATGACATTTTATTTCGTAATTTTGTCTGCTCGAAAGGGCCCCTTGTCAGTAGATGGTTCTGGAATATGACTCTGTGCACACATTTGATTCAGCTGCAGGATATGTCTACCTTTACTCTTGCCACTGCATTTTTATATCGTATTGCATTCATATTTCAGGCGACATCGTCCCTTTAAGATGGGTCCCTTTAAGACCCTGTAAGATGGGTCTGGCATCGCCTTGGCAAACGAAAGCGAGTGGTCCTGCCCAGCTGCGTCGTCTCTGCAGTGCGTCAAAATTTCCCTCCACAAGACTACTGCGGCTTTAAGTATACGAACGTCATGGAGATGCAGTTCAATAAAAGAAAACATGTTCAACTTGATTTATTTCTTTAGGCATAACAGCCTGTGTCACTGACCTTTCTTCTGGTCGTATGCAAAACAGATGCTATATGACCAGCACTACAGAAGGAAGTCAACACTTAGGCTAACACACATGAAATTCAAGAAAGAGGCTGTAGTTGATAAAGTAAGAATAACAAAACAGAAAGAGCTGCTAAGTCTGCACACATGGCAGTAAATACATTCTCCAGATTTCTGAGTCTTGACCTCATGGACTAGGTAAGAAGTGAACAGGAACCTGAAAGACGGCGTTAGCCTGACATATGCTTAGCTACACATTGATGAACTCATACATTACCAGAATTGCATGTTCACCATGTCTCAACCCAACAACTGAAGTACACGGTGTAGCTATGCACGGAAACAACACTGATTTCGATAACACGTGTTAAAATAATGAGTCAAGGGCCACGGTTGGTTACGTGACAATAACAAAACAGAAAGAGCTGCTTAGTCTGCACACATGGCAGTAAATATATCCTCCAAAATTCTGAAGGGTAGTCGTCTTGAGCTCATGGACTAGGTAAAGAAGTAAACAGGTACCTGAAAGACGGCATTAGTCTGACATGCTTAGCTGCACAATGTCCTCCCTGATGAGCTCGTACATTACCAGAATTGCATGTTCACCATGTCTCAACAACTGAATCACATGGCATAGCTATGCACAAAAACAACACTGATTTCGATAACACGTGTGAAAGTAGTGAGGCAAAGACCACGGTTTGTAACATGACAATAACAAAACAGAAAAAGCTACTTAGTTTGCACACATGGCAGTAAATACGTCCTCCAAATTTCTGAAAGGTTGTTGTCTTGACCTCATGGACTAGGTAAGATGTGAACAGGAACCTGAAAGACGGCATTAGCCTGACACATGCTTAGCTACACAATGATGAACTCGTACATTACCAGAATTGCATGTTCACCATATCTCAACCCAACAACTGAAGTACACGGTGTACCTATGCACGAAAACAACACTGATTTCGATAACGTGTGAAAGCAATGAGGCAATGGCCACGGTTGGTAACGTGACAATAACAAAACAGAAAGAGGTGCTAAGTCTGCACACATGGCAGTAATTACGTTCTCCAAATTTCTGAGTCTTGACCTCATGGACTAGGTAAGAAGTAAACAGGAACCCGAAAGACGGCATTAGTGTGACATGCTTAGCTGCACAATGTCCTGCCTGATGAGCTCGTACATTACCAGAATTGCATGTTCACCATGTCTCAACCCAACAACTGAATCAGAACGGCGAGTTGGGCGAGTTCTCGTCAAAAAACCGAAACCGGTGTGTAAGGATACATGTACTATAAAGCACAAAAAGCAGTTTGTGCCTTGTTCAATGGGAGTAGTGTATGCCATTACACTGTTATGTGGTAAGAAATACTTTGGGCAGATGGGGCGGTGCATTAACGTGCGTCTTAGGGAGCACAACGCCGCTGTCAAGAATACCGCTAGCACGAACCTGGCTGCGCATTGTAAAACGTGCCATTGTGAGCCTGTTTCATGAAACACAGATAGTGTACAGAAGTACTAACCAAGTCTTTCGCGAGATTGTGGAAGCATACCACACGCATGTTAACCAGAGCATGTGCGTCAACCAAACGTCGGTTGCTCTGCATGATAAAGAAGTGCAATTCTCGAACAATGTAATCAGGTGACGCCCTGTCACGACATGAACACTCCACGTGATTAATTTTTTATTTATTTACCGCGTGTGTGAAGAAATAAAACCAGTTGTCAGTCAGCACCTGTGTGTGTACATTTCTTTTGTCCTCAGTCCGGGTCGCGCTGCCCACAGCAAAATTATGTCCAACAACTGAAGTACACGGTGTAGCTATCCACGAAAACAACACTGATTTCGATAACACGTGTGAAAGTAATGAGGCAAAGGCATAGGTCAACAAAATTTGTGGAGCTCACTCAGACTCATCTATGAAATATATCTTGCTCTTAGGGCTCACTCGAACTCAGGCTCACCAAAATTTTCCTGAGCCGGACTCACTCGGACTCACACTCACGAAAGCTTTTTTTCAACTGGACTCAAACTCAAACTCACCAAAACATTACTGACCTGGACTCACTCAGACTCACGGCTCGATCTGAGTCTGAGTGAGTTGACTCATCAGTCCAATAGCCTAGAATTCGCTTTTTCGACCACGGTGTCAACGCTCTTTAACGCCAATATCTCACGTAATCGGTGCTTTTCTTGGTGCCTTTTGATATAGAACCGTCGAATACAAGTTATGAAGTGCTCGCAAGCAAGTAAGCTGATTTTTCTTGAAATATATGACAACGTAAGATATACTTATCAAAAACTTCCCTGGAACAGTTGGCGAGGGGGGGAGTAGGGATGGGAGGTCCAGGCACCTCCCTACATAATTCTTTCCTCTGATCAATAAATATTGAAATGGTGTGTGAACGACACTGCTTTGGAATACGTGTGAGTAGACGTGAGTATAAGCGTGAATCCAGGTAAGGCTGATAGTAATGCTGGAGATGAGTAGGTAGGACCATAGGTCGGCAAAAAAGAAAAGTGGAACTCACTCAGACTCAAGAAATATGGCCTGTGCTTCGGACTCACTTGGACTCACACACAAAAATTTGCTTCAACCCGACTCACTCGGACTCAAACTCACCAAAACATAACTCACCCAGACTCAGACTCATGGCACGGTCTGAGTTTGAGTGAGCCCGAGTGAGTCGACTCATGAGTGAGTTTGCCGACCTATGGGCAAAGGCCACAGTTGGTAACGTGACAATAACATAACAGAAATAGCTGCTAAGTCTGCACACATGGCAGTAAATATGTTCTCCAAATTTCTGAGTCTTGACCTCATGGACTAGGTAAGAAGTAAACAGGAACCTGAAAGACGGCATTAGCCTGACATATGCTTAGCTACACAATGATGAACTCGTACATTACCAGAATTGCATGTTCACCATGTCTCAACCCAACAACTGAAGTACACGGCGTAGCTATGCACGAAAAAACACTGATTTCGATAACAAGTGTGAAAGTAGTGAGGCAAAGGCCACGGTTGGTAACGTGACAATAACAAAACAGAAAAAGCTACTAAGTTTGCACACATGGAAGTAAATACGTCCTCCAAATTTCTGAAAGGTAGTCGTCTTAACTTCATGGACTAGGTAAGATGTGAAGAGGAACCTGAAAGCCGGCATTAGCCTGACATATGCTTAGCTGCACAATGATGAACTCGTACATTATCAGAATTGCATGTTCACCATGTCTAAACTCAACAACTGAAGTACACGGCGTAGCTATGCACGAAAACAACACTGATTCCGATAACACGTGTGAAGATTTCAATAACATGAGTAACCTCCACTGGAGCACGCAACTCGGGATCGCCTGCACGCTTTAAGTTGCTGCCGCTGCAGACTCTTTTTCTATATCCTTGAAAGGCAACGTGATGCGCGGTTGCGGCAGTGGGGCACAACGTTGGGATTCTTCGTCGCAGATTCTTCGTCGATTCGTAGATTCTTCGGCGCAGATTCTTCGTCGACAATCCGAAGCCGGTCAGCAACTGCATGCTGCGCGTGTACGCGTCCGGAGTGAAGTGGAGCGAACAGAGTAAACTCCGCTTGGTTGGCGTCCAGTCTCCGCCTCGGCCGCGGCGCACGAAGTCGACCCACGCTTGTCTCAGCGCCGGATCGGACGGGAATCGGTGGACGTTTCACTGGCACAAGACTTCACAGCATTCACAGGGCAAAATATCGGTGCCATGACGACAAATTCAAAGTCAGACGACTCCCTTGCCCTCTGATAAGCGTATATTTTGTATTCGCGTGCACGCACTCTATTCCAGACTCCGCTTACTCGCTTCACAAGTACACTGGATGCCAGTGACCGCACGACTGCACGGCGCGAGCAGATGATCGAGAAGGCGACGCGCAAGCTGCCATTTTTTTGTGTTTTGGTGCTTGACGTCATCACAACTAGCCAGAATGCTGCGTGAAGTCACCAGAGGATTAGTGCTGTAGCCTGACGTCAGGTTAGTGTTGATGTCAGTACGGATGCCGCGAGAAAATTGACTTTAATATCAAAATAAAATATCTTATCAGCATTTGCTGAGCTTGATACTTGCTCAGGGCTATCTATGCATACAGGAGATTTGTATGACAGAGCAAGCTTGCCTTCGAAAAACGTGTCAGTACTCCTTTAAGAAAGGGGTTGACAAGTCTCTCCCTGACAGCTATCGACCCATCACAATAACCTCGGCCATGTACAGACTGTTTGCCCATATCGTGCGAGCAAGGCTACAACGGTGGGCCGAGGCCGAGGTCCTAGGAGAACTACAGAACGGTTTCCGACCTGGCAGATGCCTGGAGGACAATCTTTTTGTTGTCACGCAGGCATTGGAAGTCGCTCTAAAGGAATCCCGTACGGTCTTTCTGGCTTTTCTGGACATCTCACAGGCATACGATGCCGTTGAGCAGGCTAATCTGTGGTCGACACTGTCACAACTAGGTGCGGCAGAGGAAGTGGTGGCACTGCTTAAAGCACTCTACACCGACACTCAGGCAGTTGTACAGTGGGGACAAAAGAATTCGCACCCCATCAAAGTGACCAGGGGCCTGCGACAAGGTTGCCCCATGTCACCGCTGCTTTTCATGCTCTATGTTGCAGGTTTAGAGCAACGTCTGACAGAGAGTGGGCTTGGCTTTGACCTGAGCTACATGGAGGAGGGTATCACTACCATACGACACATCCCGGCACTGTTTTACGCCGACGATATTGTCCTCCTGGCGAACAACCCTGATGAGCTGCAGGATCTCCTGAACATATGCGGCGAAGAGGGCACAAAGCTCGGCTTCACTTTCAGTGTCAGAAAGTCAGCGGTGATGACCTATGGACCAGCGCCCCCCCCTTAAGATCCCAGAGCTCTCCATCCAAGGAAAACCCCTAGCTTGGACCAATGAGTACAAGTATCTGGGGATATCAATCACATCTGCCCCAAGCTACCTGCAGAGCTGAGATAGACCTAGCAGCCAAGGCGAAGACCCGACGATCCTTTCTCGGCTCTAGCGCACTGTGGTCGTTCAACCGCTTCGAGGTGTGCAGAGCGCTATGGAAAGGAGTGGCAGTGCCGGGCCTCACGTTCGGAAATGCGGTGCTGTGCCTGTCGTCCGGCACAAGACAGGCTCTAGAGACCCGACAGAGGGAGGTCGGCCGCATGGCTCTCGGCACACAGAGATGCATGCCAAATGAAGCCGTCCAGGGCGACGTTGGATGGTCCTCCTTTGAAGCGCGAGAGGCCGTGGCAAAAATCTCCTACGAGCGGAGATTAAGCGGGATGTCCGATGACCGGTGGGCCCGGCAGATGTACAAGTACATCCACCTACGATCCCATAACACCAAGTGGGCAACTCGAACAAAAGTCCTCACCGAGCGGTTTGGCGTCGAAACCACCCGACTCACGACCGCCCCACAAGCTGGCCAAAGGCACAAAGTGAGGGAGCGCGTCAGAGCCGCTGAACTGGAAAGATGGAGGACTTCGGCTCAGACAAAGTCGGCGCTGTTAGTATACCGAACAAACAAACAAGCCATTGAACCAGAACGGTTCTTCGACAATTCCAGGGGAAGCAGTCTCCTCTCAGAGGCCCGTGGTGGTGTCCTTCGAACTCGCTCCCTGCAGGCCAAGTTCACACCGAGCACGCCGACGACCTGCCACCGCTGCAACGCGGCCGAGGAAACCATTCAGCACGTTCTGCTTGAATGCACTGGCCTGCAGCCCAGGCCTCCGCTCGAGCAGACGAACCCCAGTTGCCCCAGTGCCTTGGCGACGGCGCTAGGATTCCGCAAACAGGGTGCGCCCCCTAACTGGAAAGAGGTGGAATTAACGAAGCGACGGCTGGAGCACTGGTGGCGCACCAGAAATCCGCCAGGTGCCCCCGAAAGTGCAGACAAGTAGAACTTTTTCCTTTTAAAGGTCAGATCCGGGCTGTATATGCTCGTTGATCGCCCGTTTCGAAGGGCAAGGCCACAGTTATCATCATCATCATCATCGTGACATAGTAAATAGCAGCTGGCTGTGCGAGCGTCTGCATTCCGGCGAACGATATTGTTCCATCGTCAGCTGCGCGTGAAAGCGAGATATTTGAGCTTTCTTCTGCTTGACACTGAAATTGAACGATTTGCAGCGGCTGAAACTGTGGTAAAAGACGACGGCATCGCTCATTGCTGCACGTGACGTCGCAGGCACCATGGCAAAATGGCGGTCGGCGGCAGTGGGCGGGATTTACAGCCGGCGACTTCTGGGGCGTGTTTTGCACTGAAATATTCTTTTACGGCCCACTCTTCATATCTATATAGGCATAATAGGCCCTCTACTTCTGGTTTTCGCTGAAAACCACAAATTGTTGGGCGACTGTGTCATGGCCCCTTTGAACGAGCACGAAAAAACGCGGAGGAGGAGCGGGGGGGGGAGTCGCTCGAGCAGCAGCTGTGAACTTTAATTCTAAGGGCGCAGTCGTGATCGCTGGCACGCACGCTACCTCGGCAAGCAGCAGCGCACGGCTCGTATACTCTTCTAAGTGCTGTGCTCTCAACGTGAACAGACTGTGCAAAAAGAGCATTTCTCCCTGGAGCGGCCGTATTCTCTTACACTAGCGTTTTGTAGAGTTACGCGATATTGGATCCAAAAAAGTTAGCTTTAACATGGTGTGCAGAGTCTTCACGACCCCAATATCGTGACGTTGACGAAGGCAGCAGTCGGCGTTTTCATGACTGAACTTTTTATTTGGGCGAACCTGTGCCCGGAAAACAAAACTTCACTCTACAAGCAATACATGCTGTAGACTGATAGCAGCGAACAGAGCGTCGGCCGTCAATAATATGCCAAAAGGTGCCATTCGAATATTCCAGCGTTATTGCTAGCGGCCGCATAAGTTCCAGAACAAACTCTAATGTACACGTAGTGCACGTAATCTTATCGAAAGGTTCTAAGATTATCTAGATGATTCCCAGCCATTCGGGCACGGTTTGCGCAAGGCAGCAGTCACACGTGTAACGGGGCGGTAATATAAAAATAGAAAAAAAGGTGCGCGTGTAGCATTACAATTACAATTACAACATTGCAATTTGTTGCCAATGCATTCATTGTTTCGCCCTTGCGGTGAAACTTTTTTGTTTCAGTTTTTATGCTTTGACAGTCTCCACCACAGAGCACATGCTGTGCCGCTGTGCTCGGCAACGGTGCAGCGCGTTTTTTGCAACACCGCTGCCGTCTTTATAGTTTGACTAACAGCTTCGCTGTTAAAAGAGTCGCATAATGAGGTCTGCACACAAATGCCACCTTAACAAGATTCATGCATTTTGCTTACGTGGCGCAATATTCATGCATGGTGTTAAGTTCATGTAAGGTGCAAGCACCATGCATGAACCAAAATACAACGTGACCGAACTACACGGGATATGAATGACTGAATGTGGCTGCGTCTTTTGTGTATCGAACACGTGCTGCTCGGTCAATGATAAGACTCGGCTAAATTTGGCATTGTATGTGCGAATGGGCGTTTATGCGCAGCAGGTCAGACTGGCGCAGAATGGCGCAGCACTTCCACCCCTGCAAGAGTGATGACACACTTAAAAGTTTTTAAGCTACCAGCATTCTCAGAAAGGACTAAAGGAAAGCATGTGAAATTTAATCTTTTTTTTTTTTTTAGTTCAAATGTCTGCCATTTCCTTATTATCTATATCAAAGATGAACGAGACAGCAGCACACTCCACAAGACAAACTGAGCTATGGTGGCCCCTCTCCCCCCCCTGGGAGTGAATGCAAGTTGCAATTACGAAGCACATAGAACATGAATGCAAGCATCATGGCTGTCAGAACAGAGACCCAGGCAATACAAGTAAGAAAATTTAGGAGAAAAGAGAGGCTTGGTTTTTAGCAACCATATCACCTCCCATGCTTCCCTCAGCTTCACTGTCCAATGACTTTCTATGATCACCACTAAAAATTGAGCCCTTCCCCTTCAGTCCTAGATTTTTCTAGGCTCAATGATATGTGAAAGACTCTTCTTAATGGTATCTAAGAAATTCTTGTTACTCTTACTCATCAGTAATCTAGAAAATGGGTGAAGGCTTTATCCAGCAAATTCACTCCGGGCTCACCTTAATACGCACATACATCTGAAGGAAGAACTACAAAACACATTAAGCATTACATGAACGCACGGGAGCATTCACTGCCACTGGATTTTCAAGCAGCCGAATAAATAGAGCAATTTTAGTTACCTGTAGGGTCACCTGTCTGCACCATGAAGCCTTTTATGTTGCGGTGGAAGAGGCAGCCATTGTAGTAGTCGGAAGCACAAAGTGCCAAGAAATTCTGCAATATACAACGATGTACGAAAGAAGCGCCAAATTTGTCAGAATCAGCCGAATCTGCAAGCCCTCTTTGGCGTCATACTGGGCCTATACAGTTTTCAAGTCATCCCAACCTGCCTGATTTGCAGCACTTAGAGTAAGTACATGCGCAAACTTCCCTCGCAGCCTGGCAGAGGGGTGCTTGACTGGATTCTCAATTTCTTCACGCAACTCAAGACTTCTTTAAAGGGACCCTGAAACGGTTTTGACGATTTTGTACAAACACATTGGGCCGGTAGACGAAGTCCTAGGGGTCATTTACAGACTGATGTAAGCTCTCTGCGTAAACTTTGTAATTTATTACAACGCTTTAAAGCTGCCAATCGCTACAGATCACTGCGGCTCAGCCAAATGTGTTTTCAACCCCTCATTCACAGTACTACAGCCACTGTAAGCACGACATCACCCAGGCTGATGATCTGATTGGGTGCGGAATGTAAGATCGGCTGGTAGCGTGGCGGCACCTGTCAGAGCAGATATCAAACACTCCGCAATCTTCGTCTCTGTTGCCAGATGGCGTGCATGCTGCCGGGTGCACTGGGCTATTGTCTCCGAGATTGTGCACAACCTGTCTGCGTGCAATCTCGGAGGTCATGACTGGGCAAAGCTCAAATCGTCGAGTGGATGTTGTATTTAGAACACACAGGAACGATGCATCCGATGCCTGAACATCATCTTCTTTATTCAATGTCCCCACGCGCTCATCCTCATCTTCTTTCATATACAACATTTCCCCGGTTGATTAAAAAAAAATGAACTATCGCTTGCATAGCACACAGTCCCTGAGCTTCAACGGAGTTTTTTTTACGCGCCCGCTCTTCCGTGGTGGCTGGCCGGTCATTTTGTCCTGCAGGGAAGATGGCTCTGTACTTGATTCACTGTTGGCTTGTGCTGCTATCTCTTGCCGTGACGTAGGTGGACAGTCGGCATGCTGTTCACTCGCAGGTGCACTACATTGAAGAGGCTTGTCCGGCAAGGGTAGAGTCCAATCCAGAATACCAGACCGACTGCTTGTCAGCTTCTCTGCAGCTTCTGGGTGTATCGCTTGAAATTTGGAAGCGTTCCACACTCGACCGTCTTCCAAAAGAAATGAGGCTGGCCCTCGTTGCTCAATAATCTTCTTCGGTTCCGAAAAGTGCGAGGATATTTTCCCGTGAACTGACGACTCTCACGCGGATGTAGTCACCGACGGCAAAGTGTCTAGTCCAGGCTCCACGACGCGAGTCTGTGTAAAGTTCGGAAGAAGCTTGTTTTTGTCTAACACGCTGACGCAGCCGTTTCATCGACCCTGCTGGATTTTCGTGAAGTGACGGATCCGGTAATCCAACTACGCTTAATCGTGTTCGTGGCAGTCGTCCGTGCAGGAGAACGGCGGGTGCAACTCCCGTTGTGGCATGAGGTGTGCAGCTGTAGACGGCCAATAGTCCGTCACGGCGACATGGATATCATGACGCTCGTATACTGCCATCCGGACAACAACCGTGAGGACTCTGTTGAACCTTTCTACAAGCCCGTTTGCTTGCGGGTGGTAAACAGAAGAAAAGCAATGGCGTATGCCACGTTCCCGAAGGAACTCTTCAAATTCAGCCGCACTGAACTGTGGTCCGTGGTCAGAAACTATTTCACTCAGGTAGCCATCACGAGCAAACACTTGTAGCAGGAAGTTCTTGACCGTCGCCGTAGAAACTTGTCTTGAAAAAAATACTTCTGGCCATTTGCTGTGATAATCAATACGCGTTACTGCATAACGGCAATTGATGGGAGCTTGCTCAAATGGACCAATAATATCAATGGCAATTTTCTCCCAAGGCTTGTCAGGGAAAGTTACTGGCAGCATAGGGGCTGCAGCTGGCCATGCCGATTTGTCACATGACTGACAAACAACACATGTTTTAACCAGTTGCTCTACATGGTCATCCATTCGAGGCCACCAGTACAGCTCTCGCAGTCGGCTTTTCGTGCGACTGATCCCCGGGTGTGATTCATGTGCGACTTCCATCAACCGACGAGTAAGGCTACTTGGAACTACGATCCTTTCGCCACGGTAAAGCAAGTCGTGCACAATGGATAGCTCCGCACGTACATGGAAATATGGCATTAGCACCGCTTCCAAAGATTTTTAATCAGGCCAAGATGACAAAACGAAGTCCATGACTTTTGCGATTATCTAGTCAGATGCACTCGCTGCTTGTAATTCTGCCATGGTTAGCATCGGAGAAAGAAGGCAAACAAACTCATCTTCAGCGACCTGATCAGTTTCTCCAGGCAAAGGCAGTCGAGAGAGTGCATCAGCCACCACATTATCACTTCCCTTGCGGTACTCTACAGTGTAGTTGTAACAAAGCAGTCGCGCTGACCAACATGAAATGCGCAATGGCCGACGGCCAACACCCTTAGTTGACAACAAGGGCACTGTGGTCAGTTCGCAAAACGAAGGGGTGACCGCAAAGGTACACGTGCCAGTGCTCAAAGGCCCAAACGCATGCTAAGGCTTCACGTTCGCCTGCAGAGTATTTTCTTTCTTGTGGGCTCAAAGTGCGGGAGGCAAAGGCAACTCTCTGCAGAATTCCCTTGTTGTCTTGTTGCAGCACAGCGCCTAGTCCATATCCGGAAGCATCGGTCGTGACGATGACGGGAAGGTTCGGGTAACAAAAATGTAAAACCTTGCAAGTGGTCAGCAGCGATTTTAAACGGACGAAACTCTCTTCGGCAGCTGACATCCAAGCAAATGGTTCGTTGCCTCGAAGCAATGCCCGTAAAGGTTCCACAACATCCGAAAAATGGGGCATGAACTTGGAGTAAAATCCCGCCAGACCAAGCAGGGAACGAAGTTCATTTATGTTTGAAGGCACCGGAGCTTCTTTCATCGCTTGGATAGATGACACTAGTGGAAAGAGTCCTTTGCCGTTCACGACATGTCCCAGGAACACGAGTTCTGTGACGTCAAAAACGCACTTCTGGTTCAGTTTCAGGCCCACTTTAGAAAGTCGTCGCAAAACGCCGCGAAGATTTGCAAGATGGTCTTCTCGAGAACGACCGTAGACGATAATGTCGTCTATGTAGAAAAGTACACCTTTGCACCCTTTCAGTATGAGATGCATCACCTTCTGAAATGCTGACGGGGCTGAAACCAAGCCGAAGCATACTCTCTTAAAGCGAAAAAAGCCCGTCGTGCGTAATGAAAGTAGTCAGATCACGACTCTCAGGATCGAGTTCCAGTTGATGGTAAGCAGACGCCAAATCCAGCTTCGAGAATCGCTTGGCGCCAGCTAAGCTATGCAGCAGCTCGTCTGTCTGTGGTAGTGGAAAGCTATCAACAATTATAGCTTTATTGGGCTCTCGCAGATCAACACACATTCGTATTGAGCCATCTTTTTTCCGAAAAACCACTATAGGAGAAACCCACTGAGAGGCGTCAACGCGCTCGATTAGGTCTTGGGCTTCAAGCTTCTGCAGCTCAGCCGACACCTGCTCACGAAGAGTAAAGGGCAGCCGTTGTAGCTTGCTGGCCACGGGTGGAACGGACTCACGAACCTTAACTTTGTGTTTGAATCCTTTGGCAAGTCCGAGCTGTTTGTCAAAGAGATGTTCGTATTCTGAACGTAGCTCAGTTGGCAATATAGGAGTGCTGGAGGTCAATGAAAGGCACTGAAGTGATTTACCTTCAATGTTCATCTGTAGTGCCGCAATGGCGTCTAAGCCCAATACAGTGATGCCTTTAGATACAACATACAGAAGAATGCAAGCACTTCTGTCTTGAAACACAGCTGAAGCAACAAAATATCCTTGAACTCTTATTTTTGACTTGGAGTCGTCGAAAAGCTGCACTGAGGTAGGCTTCAAGGGGCAAGTGCTTGCAAAATACTGATGATATAGTTCTTCAGCCAAAATAGTGACAGAAGATCCCGTATCAACTAAAAACGAGATAGTGCGACCTTCCACTCCAACGGATGCGTAAATGCCATGCTTGTGTCCCTTGACAACACAAACTGTTTTTCCGCTACACTGTGAGCTAGTGTCGTCATCGTCATCAACTTGTCGAACTTTCGCTGAATATTGAGACAACCTACACATAAAGTCTAAGTGCCCAATCTTCTCGCAGCGACGACATCTACGCTTGCGGGCTTTACATGCCGGACTGTTTGCAAGGTGATCAGTCGCCCCACAACGATAACAATCTCGAAGGTTCGTGGTGCCTAGCACAGGATACTCCAATGCTTTGGTTTTGCACCTATCACAACGTGTACGTTCATTTGTTTGTTCTGGAGACAGAGAAGAACTTTGCGCTTTTTTGACGTGACGAACTGAAGCATCATCGTAAAATTCTTTAGCTTGGCTCACAGCTTGTTCGTATTGAGTAGCGATTGTGATAGCTCTTGAGAGCGTCAATGACGAGCCTTCAAAAAGTAACCGCTCACGTAACTGATGATTCGTAGTCTTCGAGACGAGCTGATCACGTAACATCTCATCAGCGAGACTTCCAAAATTACAGTCAGCAATGAGGATTCGCAAAGCAGTGACGTATTCTTCCACTGTCTCACCTGCATGCTGAGCACGGCGACTGAACCGCTGTCGAGCCACGATGATGTTGACTGACCGCTTGAAATGATCCGAAAGCAAGGAAATTGCAAAGTCATATGCGTCGTGTGTCGACTCGGTGTCACTTGTACTCGAAGGGCTGGCAACAGTAGCGATAGCAGAGCCAGACTGCAAGTCCGCTGCCTTCAGTGTAGAGAAAATCCGCTGCCCCTCCATGCCAAGACAGGTGAGCAGGATCGTTTTTCGGCGTTCCGCTGGAAGATCTGATGCTCCAGAAGCCGCCATGTACGTCTGAAAGGCCTGCTTCCACTGGTCCCATGGGACAGCCGGATGACCAGGCGAAGGCAGAAAAGGCGGCGGTGGTTGTAATCCCGGAATGCTCATTGTGATGATGCAGCAGAAATCACCAGGAGTCTTGCTCTTGTGTGGGTCGAAATCTCGTCGCCAATATGTTGCATTTAGAACACACAGGAACGATGCATCCGATTCCTGAACATCATCTTCTTTATTCAATGTCCCCACGCGCTCATCCTCATCTTCTTTCATATACATGGGTCGAAATCTCGTCACCAATATGTTGTATTTAGAACACACAGGAACGATGCATCCGATGCCTGAACATCATCTTCTTTATTTAATGTCCCCACGCGCTCATCCTCATCTTCTTTCATATACACTCAAACCTCATTATAACAAAGTTGCATCTTACACGAAAATAGGTTTGTTATATCCGAAAATTCGTTATAAAGGTATTTTCTAACACTATATCTACTGCAAGACTATTTTTAATTTACTTCGTTATAACCGATATTTCGTTATATCGGGGTTTGAGTGTACAGCAGTGGGCTCATGAGAGGTCTGCGATCGCCAGCGATACCAGCATTTCATGAGTTAAGGAGGCAAGGCAGGGGTGAGAAGGAGGGTATGATATAATTGTCCGTAGGGGCCTTGATACATGGCGTGCTGCTAAATTTGCGGTGCGAATGGTTTGATGATGCTCTAGCCTAAACGCTGACAAAACTTCAATAAACCGTTTCAAGGTCCCTTTAAGGCGCATAAATTAATGTAACGACTAGACCAATGAGCATGACCCGAAAGGTCCAGGGGCTCAATACAGAACACCAATTAGAACCTTGCAGAATCACGAGTAGGCTCGGCTACTTAAGCGTTGCAGCCTGTTAAATGGGAAGCATTTCTTTGCGTACTGCACGCACTTTTCGTGTGTCTGTCTGCGTATCTATCTATCTATCTAGCCGCCTACGTCTGGGTGCTCTCGTGATCACCCCCCTTAACTTGGGGTAAACCAAAATGAGTATGCGAGGGTAAGATGGCGTGACGAATATGACTCGCTGGTCATGACATGAATAATGTGACAATCCCGTCGCGTACGTTATCAAACACTTTCCGCCAGACATGTGTGGCACATACCCGTATACCAGGGACGGGTATGTGCCACAGGTATGCGGGTATGTGCCACAGGTGATAGACAGTTTATATCTACCCAGGAACGGCGAGAACAGACATTGGTAAGTTTAACGCGAGAGCGTTATGAAAAAGATAACATCGGCAGCGTTGACCCGACGAATGCAATGAATAAATGTCGGGGTCCCAGCAGGAATGAAACCCCAGCATTGTGCGCCGCAATCAAGCATTCTAGGTAGAATCCACAGAGGCACGCGAGGTCTCGAAACTGCTTTTAAAAAAGACCACATGAAGGTGTAATGTTGATGAAACGTCAATTGTGGTTGCAGTGCTGGCTCTCTAATTTTATAAACATTACATATTTACTCCTGTGATAAAGGCGTTACGTCGGATTAACATCAATTGTATACTTAAGCGCCATCCACTGAATTGGTGTGCGTAGCAATAGCCAGGGCTACCATCCTCGCAAGCACAAGCGCTACTTACAGCTTACCACTTCTGGTTTTGCTAATACCCATGTTGCTGTTGGCATCGTTACGCAACTGTAAACAGCTGGTTATATAAAACATATGCGATTGTTCAACATATGACTGCGTACAACAATTGTACAGGCGCTCTCAGAATAATTCGGAATGTCGAACACGCAGCCGCTCACTGGTGGAGCGCACCAGCGAATAAATACAGGCAAGGTCTGCGCATGCGCAGTCTACCTAGCGAGCAAGTTTATTTGCCTAGTGCATCTAGATTGGCGTTGTCTTGCTCCAAAAGGGTAGCGCTAGGTGCTCGTCGGTGATACGACGAGGGCCACCTGTAGCATGCCGCGCTCCGTAATTCATAAGTGCGGTGTGTTCTCGCGATTATCTGCATCCATTCTCTATATGCGAGTATGGCGGCATGACCACAATGGCATCGCTGCCTTCTTCAAACCACGTTAGTCTGTTTTGCGAAGTATTGGTTCTTGCTTTAATTATCTCCTGATCCATGTTTCTACTAGCTTGGTTATACGAGGACAATTTGTACTATGACATGACCACACCCCTTACAGGTGTGTCTCCGATAGTGCCAATTAAATACTTTACAAATTGAAATAAGGCGGCATGTTTGTCAAAGCAAATTTCATGCAGAGGGACTGATTTCATGCGTACTCCAATAAGCTCCGCACGACTCCAAAGTTTTTCATTCTCGCACCACATTTCGCGGTTTGCATACATTTGTGCAGCAATCAATTACCGAATCTGGGCACTTGGTAACGAGTATTTTTACATTTCGGTAGCGTGTCATGTTTGTTGCCACAGATATTCATTGTCTTTTGCTCCGAGGTAGTATACAATGCTAGTGAGCGATAGTCTGTTTAAACTAAATGCAAAATAAATGGCATATATATATATATATATATATATATATATATATATATATATATATATATATATATATATATATATATATATATATATATATATATATAACAGGAAGAACACTCGGTTTATTTTTCCATACAAAACAAAGAATCGAAACGTAACTGTGTTTGACCGATATGCTCATGGTTGCATCAGACGAAAGCGCCGCCCTTTGCCAGCGTTAGTCACAGTCACCTCCCGTAAATATTCTGATGAAGTGATAAATACGGCCCAACGTAACTAAAGAAGAAAAGAAAACATCGAAGCACACGAACACGCATGCAAGCACGAAGGCTTATGCTCCAACGCGATGTATGCGCGCACACAGCTTGTCGCAGACACCAACCACCGAGCCCGCCTTATCAAAGCGCTAAGGGGCACCTATCGGGCTACCGTTTTGTAGCAAAGCAACGCAAATCTAC